>CM017560.1:67058054-67603059 GCA_007844125.1 Sinonovacula constricta | reverse complement strand
TGAACATCGAAGCGAACGATTCTCTGAACATGGGCGCCATTGACGTTGTCCATCAATATCAGCAAGACACTCGTGATTGTTCTGATCATTGTCAGGAATGGTCTGGTCTTACAAATAAGAGAAGTGAAAAATGTATGTTTGAAAATTCAGCAATGTATTCATGCATACAAACAAAAGAAATATACACATTATGATTTCAAGTACACTGATAAAAGGTGGTTTGTGAAAACAGTGGCATAAAAATAAACAAAATAAATTTTATTTAAGTATGGTAATGTGAATAAATATGATAAAAAGTCCGACTATTGAAAGGATTACTTTACTGTGTTGCGGATTCGAATCTCTGTCGGTGCGTAACGCGTTCATGTAAGACGGTGTTCAATTTGTCCCTGAATCTGAGGCTCTATCCAGACATTTGTCCCGTAATCTGAGGCTCTATCCAGACATTTGTCCCGCAATCTGTGGCTCTATCCAGTCATTTGTCTCGGAATCTGTGGCTCTATCCAGACATTTGTCCCGGAATCTGTGGCTCTATCCAGACATTTGGCCCGGAATCTGTGGCTCTATCCAGACATTTGTCCCGGAATCTGAGGCTCTATCCAGACATTTGTCCCGTAATCTGAGGCTCTATCCAGACATTTGTCCCGGAATCTGAGGCTCTATCCAGAAATTTGTCCCGGAATCTGAGGCTCTATCCAGACATTTGTCCCGTAATCTGAGGCTCTATCCAGACATTTGTCCCGGAATCTGAGGCTCTATCCAGACATTTGTCCCGGAATCTGTGGCTCTATCCAGATATTTGTCCCGGAATCTGAGGCTCTATCCAGACATTTGTCCCGGAATCTGAGGCTCTATCCAGACATTTGTCCCGAAATTTGAGGCTCTATCCAGACATTTGTCGGGTAAATTCTACAACTTAAGAAGCCGTTAACATACGTGTGATTGTATGACTTGTCTAATAAAACAACAAATGAATACAAACATTTTAAACGTACTATTTGTCCTCACGTATACAGAAGCATGAGGGTAGTTTGTCGATCCACAAGTAAAACCTTCTTTTGGACATCTCTGGTAACATAATTGAAGATTCCGATATCCAGGATTGTTGAGGATGCAATAGCATGACGTGTTCTAGAAAGTAAATAGCAATACTGATGTTCCTTTGCTTAACTTAACTTACAGCTTAACTTACTGATGTAACTGTCGTGAATTAACTGCTGCATGGCACTATTATAATCAACATTTACAGCTCAAGTATATCAAAGCGACAAATTATTAGCACGAATGTACACCTAACAGAGATTATCAATGTATTTTCGCAAAAAGTTAACCAGAAGTACACAATTATTGCTAACCTTTACTGCGATAACAGAATATTTGTCTCTGCTGTAACAGTATTCCAAACAGTCCGCCACCGTCAGTGTCGTTGCATTGAACGCCACACCGCTCATATTCCAACATCCTGGAACATTGAAGCAAGCATCTGTTACAAACAATAACCGGTTTTGAAATAAACTTTTTTTAAACGA
Organism: Sinonovacula constricta; assembly: GCA_007844125.1. NCBI lineage: Eukaryota > Metazoa > Mollusca > Bivalvia > Cardiida > Solecurtidae > Sinonovacula > Sinonovacula constricta. The sequence continues at coordinate 67,601,530 of CM017560.1, read as the reverse complement.
CTTATATCACTTTTGATACGTTTGTTGCTGTTATGGATTGTTATAAACAAGAAAAAGGTTTGTAAAAGATTGTTAAGCTATATAAACCTTAATAATCTCTTACGTTTATGATAATATAAAGTAGAAATATATCTCAACTATTGTTTGAAAAAGTATGCCTTTACCATAGCTTATATAAGTTCTTATTTGCTCCAAATACCACTAGGTTAAGAACACAATTATAATTTACAACAAGATCCGATATTATCATATAAGTTTTCATATTGGTTGAAAATTAACAGCCCATTATCTACATGCGTTATATGCGTAGGTTAAACAAAACTGTTGGTTTTCAATGTTACAGTATCAAAACCTTTGGTAAAAAAGTAAATTCGTAGATCTATGTTACGTTATACATTGGGCAAATGTGGAGTAATATAATTTGTAAAATGTTTCAATAAACACCAGACACAGACTTAACATTCGATATTAAATATACAAAGCCATATCAGAACAGCATATTTAAAATAAGTACCATAGTATTCCAAAATGTAGCCGTATCTAAAGTAGCCGAGCCACGAATTGTTTGTCATGACGTCACCAAATATGTCATCAACGCGTATATTCTCTCTCTCAAACGTGACCGGTGGCAGTGCCAGAAAGCACGTGCCGTTGGCTGTCGTCCAGTTAGCTGTAGTTGATGACTCGCTAGAACCTGTTGCGGACAGAAAATTCAGTAACAGAAATGTATTGTGTTTTGTCTTCACGTTTTTAACTAAGCGCTCGGGTAAAATTTAGTGGAAAGAAATAACTTAGAGGCTTCCAACGGTCGTAAGAAGCGTAATGTGTCCGAGTCGAAGAGGAGAGCGTAGGGAGGAGGGTGTTCATGTGTGTTTTAGGCAATCGTAGTCTTGGACAAACCTCGGGAGTAAACTGAGCTTTTGAGCTTCAAATACCCATCAGACAACTAGCTCAGTCGAGCCTTACGAAAGTGTGTCGCACTCACTCTTTGCACCCACACACTCCCGTCATGCACAGGCAAAACCAGGCGCAAACGTGCCACATTCTGACACCCTAGTGCAGCTTGTAGGTTTCACACGTGTCAGTCAGGCACGTGCCTCGTCACGTACGTGGCTCCATTGACTCGCCTGTGCCAGTCGCGCCCGTTCCTTGCACCGACAGCCTCCGAGCGCCTAAACCTAACACAATGATGTGGCGGCACGAAGAAAAGTGCATTGTGTTTGTTGTTGTTTGTTTGTTGGGTTGATCGTCCCACCAACAATATTTCAGTTATCTGGAGACGGTGTCCACTTGAAACAGACACAGTGCTGCATCACTGTGTTTGGCATGCCGCGAACACTGGCATGATACCACACCCAGTTCTAAAACCTGTTACCTGGCCAACCGGTTGTGAAACTACCCTTATATTTGCTTGAGCGTAAGCAAGAGAGCTCTGCCAATACCATTTTAAATGACTTTGGTATGTCCCGGCCCGAAATCGAATCGAGTATTGAAGGTCACAGAAAAAGATAATTCAACTTTTACTAGAAACGTTTCCTTCTTATCATCTAAGCTTTCTGATCATCTAAGTGATTAAATTAAGGATTGACCATCTTACAAAACAAATGCTAACGATAAGCGATATGAAGCCTGAAGCTACCTATTGTCTTGTTGGATCTAGCTCGTGATCCCCAGGCCGCATGACTAACAGCGTGCAACTAGAGTATAATATAAAAGAAACGTTACGCGCTTGTATGTAACACTGATGTAATTACTTTGGTGTGGGGTCCATGATCGCTATACGAACGAGTTTGTTATCACAAATATGAGCTGTCATAACTGTCGTTAATTCAGTTTATTTTAAAAGTTCTTTTTAATTCAGTTTTCATGCTTTAAAAAATGTTTTCTTTTTAAAATGATTATATATGAATACAACATTTAAAGTAACCGGACTTTATTTAAACTTCTAAATTTCTTCTTTATTTAGAAAATACATTAGTTATTAGTTACAAACATGAATACCTTGTTAATAATTAAGAATTAGAGATATAACGCACTAAACCGAGATATTACTTTGACATGTATGTAAGTATTAAATTTAAGCGTGGAGCTTAAGATCGAAAGATAGGGCCTTTTAATATCTTGCTATCCTTGTAGTTGCACATATATATGAGAAACATTGCTTTTCCTTCTTTTTTCAACGTATAATGCTGACCATAATCGGGTTTGTTATGAATGTTCTTCTGAATTTGGTCATTTTTTAAAATTTGGATCTTAAATGTCAATGTTGTTGTTTTTTTACTTCGCACCGACTCGTCAAAGACGTCCAGCTAATTAATGGTGGAGGAAGATCTAAGACTCGGTAAAACCACCGGCGCACCACAGGTTTGCTGGAAAACCTCTCCTTATAAAAGTTATTACAATGGTTAGAACTATCGCGGTGAGCGGCTGAATCAAGTCGGCGACTCTAACAGCTCTGCTACAGGCGAACCTTAAATAACTAAGAACTTGACCTTGACCATGAGATGACCTATTTTGCATGATTGTAAACTATAATTTAGTGGCAAAATGTTAAAACATTAATTTGCATTATTTGTATGAAAAATGCTGGCACTTTAACTATATTTTCACCTTACTAGCAGTATCTGGTGGCCATCTCGGACGTCAGCTTAAAGCTCGAAGTCCGCATCATTTTATCCAGGTTGCTTGTTGTACGTTTGTGACCACCATTGTTACACACTTACAATCTACTTTTGGGTTTTCATTTTATCATGGTTTACATTAATTATGCTTTAGGTACTTATTATTTTGGCAATTTGTACATTATGAAAAAATTAACAAAGTAAAGGTCGTACGCCATAGTATGCCCATATAAAACCCATTTAAACAAACCTTACTACTGTTTTTGGGAATTTTGGCATACTTGCTGCCTAAATTAATGGAAAGGAAGATATTGGTCGGTAACACTGCTTGTTGTTAGGGATGTCAAAGGATACTAAATTTGGTATCCGGATACCCGTCGAACGATCCGAACGGATATCCGGATATCCGGATATAAATCTTAGTTAATACTGATGTTGCAGTCGGATGTGTGCGGGGTTACTAACGTTTCCATTGACATAATTAAATCGTCATTTCAATGGAAATTATTAAATCAACATTTCCATAGGCATAGGCACTTCATCATTTTAATAATTTGTCTATGGACCTCAAAAATGTCGCCAAACATCGGACTTAAGATTGGAAGGCATAACTAATGATTTGTTTAGGAAGTGGATGTGAATAAGTCAAGATCACCGTGATCGAATGAAAACATAATAAATTCATCAATTCATTTATACAATCCAAACGGACTTAATTAAACATGAGTAACTGATCTTTGTCGACAAACCTGTTAATTGTCGACACAATTGTAGATCTATCCCTTCTTAATAAAGCCGAACAATCGAAATTAAAGATAATAATCCTTAATCAAAATGGATAAGTCATTATATAAATAACAACTACATGTATATATATATAAAGAACACTTGTCGTTTTTTTTTAAATTTAAAAGTGTCTATTTATGATTCACTTTGAAATACAATCTGAATTTTACTTAGCAAACAATAATCTCACAAGTAGATCTAATGCACATACCATAGATTCCATGTGATGTCACACAGAAGGTGATTAAAAGTTGCAGAGTAAACATTATGTTCCTTTATAAATACACAACTTTACAAACAGCAAATGATTAAATTACGAACTTAAATTGATTATATCAGCTCCTTTCATTAAACTTCCGGTTATCATACCATCCAGTATAAATCCCGCGCGACTTAGTGAGCATGGTGGTTGTGATTTTATTTCCATTGTATTGTGTTTTTATTAAAATATGCATATATTTCTCCTCCTCTTCATCGTCACCATCGTCGTCGTCGTCGTCATCATCATCATCATCTTCACCATCAGCATCAGAATAAGCATTGGCATCAGCATCATCTCTCAAGTCTTCTTCATCATTAAACTCATCATTAATTACATGTACTTTTACCATCACCGTTTTTATTCTTACACAACTTGTACTAGGACATCTTATCAAATACGGCAGTAACAACAGACATACGATAAACCCAATAAACAAACAACAGACATTTTCCCAACATAAACTAACATCAGAGTGGTAGCACCAATGCGTGTAAGTGTTATACAAACAATAGATCACAACAAAACAATGAACATCAAGTTCCGTTATTTATTTTCTGTCTTTGTTAGCTTTGTGGTCAGAGGTCACGGGTTTCCAAGTTTAGTCCGGCAGCTAGATATTGTAAGAGCGTCCCCCCCCCCCGCCGCCCCCGACCCCCTTCCTCCACCCCCAACCCACAGGGCTCTCTCACGGGTCTAAAATGTTCGTTAGGATGTCTAGAAACAGAATCTTTAATGTACTAAAAATGGTTATAACTTTTCCCAAAATTCAGACAGAAGTATAAAATTGGTAATCAATTAGTGGGTATTGAATGGTCACTATGGTCATGTGTCAATTATGCAAATTAGCTCTAACAAGTTTACAAATTTTAATGAGAAACTGATAATAGACATTATTTTTGAAACGTTGGCGAGATACTTTTGATTTAAAAGCAATAATTAAAAAAACTCAAAAGTTTCTAAAGTATTATACATACCCCTACTAGTCTAACACATGCTGGTGTTAGTTTCATATGATTTAGTTCATTTTATGTTTTTTACGCTTTTTATTTATTTTCGTCCATAATTTCGCCCCAAGTCTGCTTATAACTAAGAATAAAATTGAACAATAGTATTTGTATCATTCCTTAAGCAAATGCTATCACTAAACTTAGATTTAAAATAATTAATTATGCAAATTTACCAGCATGAATATTCATTTATCTTAATGATAATCTAAAATTGGACATTTAAAAGAAAATCTAGATCTAGAACCGCCAATGAAATAATTCAGCTTTGTTGACTGTTGCAGCACCGCTGCTGTTCTTATGTTGTTCTTACCACCATTAAATATAGCTGACAATCAGCTTCTAGATATTGTGTTAATAACCTACTAATATGTGTATACATATAAAATTCAGTCAAGACAATGTCTCTTTTGTAGTTTTAAGTTTTATTGAGAATTATATCACAAGTAGACTGGCAAGATTAAACTAGACAATTTTGACCTACTGTATTTCTACCATATTTCTGCAATATCGGCTGCATAAATTACACTTTATATCACAGTTTATTGAATAATGAACAACCAAGTTATAACCAGCGGTGATCAGGCAACATTGGGTGCTCAGTTACAGCAATATTGGCTTCCTGTCCAACATTGGAAAATCCTTAGAAATGGCATAGCATGTTAATATGTCTTAAATTAGAATTTTACCCCTCACGTACTCGGAATGTTCCACCTAACATGAATAGGGAAAACTTTTGCTGGACATTTTAATCTCATAACATTTATGGCTTTACGTTCTAGAAACATATATGGTGGCCACTGTGATGTGCTTGGACAGACAGTCTGTATACGATACAAATTAAACTATAATAAATGCATCCTGCACTGTAATGTAGATGTGACACCATCTGGACGCTTTCAGTTATTTATCTCAGTTGTTGAACACATTATGGACCATCAGGTACACCAGTAATTCGTTAATCAATTTCAACGCTATCAATAAGTTTTAACAAGGAACATTTTCACCTTAATTGCAAACTTTAATTTTGTGATCCATAATAAAATAATTTGCTAGTGAATCTTCTTTTTCACGCGCGTCAATACATGTATAGTATGACTTGGTTTAATTTGGTTAGTATATTTAGGTTACCCTTAGAGTAATTAACGACTCATATTTTACTTTGTAGAACATGCATTTGAGAAGTATAGAGCAAGAATATTTAATACAAATTCTAACACTATCAATAGTTTACCTTTATAAACAAAGAAGCAATCTACCATGATATATAAACGAGATATATTGGCAAAAATCGGAACTTTTTTACCGCAAAACAATAGCTGTTCCTTTAACTTTCCCTACACATTTTGGTATTGTTGAACAAGCTGACATACGTTGTTCTTTTCGTTGACATGAACGTCACCCGCAACTTAAACCTATCTTGGAAAGAAACGGTTTTGTAGTTATATTCAATTTAATTTGACATTAATAATCACATAAGTACTAAGCTGTGATAAAAAAATAATAAAATATGCTATTTCGTCGGTTGTTGATATTATTTTAGAAAATATATGACCACGAAGTACGCGGGAGTGAAATAGAACAGACAAACAAGGGAAACAACCTAACAACATTGCGTAAATTGTGGTGCGCATTTGTGTCCCTTCTAAGTAAGCATTTCTTGTAGAACGTTTTAGAATGGAAATAGATTTTAGGTTTACGTGATCTAATGCCCAATATATCACGGTCTAGAGTTCAGATCACGAAGGCCGTATTTTTAGATTATCATTAAGTTTAATGAATATTTATGTTCGCTAGTTTGCATAATTAATTATTTTAAATCTAAGTTTAGTGGTAGCCTCCACTTAAGGAATTATATAAAAATATTCTTCAATGTTATGGTTAGTTATGAGCAGACTTCTTGCCGAATTATGCATTAAGATTAAATTAGTTCAATTTGGACGAAAATAAATTTAAAAGAAGTTAAAAAGAAGAATTAAAAAAAAATCATATGAAAATCAGACCAAAATGTGCTGGACTGATGGGGTGATAGGGGTATGTATAATATTTTAGAAACTGTTGAGTTTGTTTGAATATTGCTTTTAAATTAAAAGAATCTAACCATCTTTTAAAAAATAAAGTCTATTTTAAGATTCAATGTGCTAATATGCATAGTTGACATATAGCCAGATAGCCATAAAGGCCATTCAATATTTTAATTGAGTACCAGCTTTATACTTCTATTACCTTTTTTGGAGGAGTTATAAGAATCTTTTTCTAAACTTACCCTCTTATCAAATGTTCATGACGGTTGCCATGAAAACAATTAGTTTTCATATAACCCAAATGAGTTTATTTTAAAGTACATTGGAGGTTCTATGTCTAGTCAGTAGACACCCTAACGAATATTTTTGAACCCATAGAAAAAGTCTAGTGGGGGTGCGAGGTACCTTGTTTGGTTCGAATTATAATAGACGTAGGGTGTACTTGCGATTGGCGACCAGAACAAAGCCATCGATGTTTTCCTATGGTATGGTAAGTGTTATAATATATTCACTGCAGTATGTCAGTGTTGACGCGAAAATTTATGGCGATGGAGAGTTGTTATATTCTTTTTTGACAGAGGACAATCTTTTCCTTCTTACTATTTTAGATATTAGTAACATGACCATAACTCGCTTCTGTTACAATAGCCCGCCCTCGGCCCAGCGTTATCCGGATATTAGCTTTAAATCAATGGATAGACATATAATAATTTGCATTATATTCTTACAAATTTCGTAGTATACTGTTTTCATGAAAAAAACTCTACTTATTGTTTATGGGCACATTTTTATTGGGCAAAATGCACAATTTAAGTAATTAATATTTTATTGTATTGGGTTGTAAGTCTTGCTTTTTATGCCACTTTTGCTGCCTCTATGCTAGAAGAGGTTTTAAATATATCGTTGAATTTTGTGGTGAAAATTAGGTTGAATTTTGTTGTTTCAGTTTTTGCTACTCCAAATCAATTCTGTAAATATAATTTGATAGGTTTTGACATAACTATTGATTGGTTATGTTAAAGGACGTTTACGTTGTGTCTTCATTTTTTTCTTTTTTCTTTTCTGTTTTACTGTAGTATATCACAATTCAAATATTATTTCATACCTTTTTGGCTACTAATATTTTTTTTATAAAAAACAAGACGATAACATCGTTCTGCAACAAACGTGCTCACGTTATCATACATTTTATATCACATCCGATGTTTTAGCTTGCCCTGGAGAGAGAGCGAGTATGGTTAAGACTGAAATAAATATTTTACACATTGATCTTACGCCTGATTTAATAACTTTCACCTAAAATCGCCGAAGCCTAACGGTACGTCACGACCTTACCACCTTACCACCCTTGCTCAAAACTGAAATTGGTCTAGATACAAATGAAAAGCTCTGCTGCAACCGTTTCTACAAGAAAAACAGGAATTGCAACAATAAGAAGCGATTGTAATCGTTGAAAGTGAATAAAGTTTTATAGAAAAACATGTTATAAGCAGCTATATTTTTACTATGTTTAAACCATGTCCGATTTACAGACACATTTGTAACAACTGTTTCAAATGCTGTGATTATTGCAAAAGGGTTGCTTGTTCAACAGAAGTTTCGCCCAACCCCGTTCGTTGATTAAAATCGCAATTTTACATGTTTAACTTTGCATTTTTGTGTGTGTTATGTCAACATACAACTTTTGTGAAAAAAATCTGTACTTTTGCAAAAGCCTTTTTGCAGTGGCTGTTGTACATGTCAACTGCTTATACAATAATCCCATCACGCAACCAAATGGTTGAAGCTCGCATCGGATCTAAACTTTGCTTAGAACATTTTTATTAAGCTTTAGGCTTTTTCAACCATTACAGTCGCTGCTTAATAAAATTGTCAATATCGAGCAATTTTTGCCAACACTCGTTTATCGAATAAAACGTCAATTTACATCCACAATTTATCCTTATTCTTTTTGTTATTATCATTTAACTTAATTTACAAGTTGACTTCATCAATACCCTGTCGCAATTACTTTTTTGTTGCAAAAATGGTGGCAGCATAGCTCAGTCTTTAATAAACTTTTTGCAATTCAACGTATTCCTTTACTTTAGTATTCAGTGAGGCGACATAAGATGCCCCGTTTCCACCATAGTGAGCTGTCTCCGATCATCAAGTCACAACGACTTAATGTGTATGGAGTCCCGTTAAGGTCATTATATAACCGATGTTTTGAAATTTGATTTTCTCCTGCTTAACAAACTTCCTGCCATTAAATGTCTATATTACTACCAGAATCAGTGAGGCGACCCAGGATTGGCTATCTCCGCCACTAGGAGCTGTATCCGGCCCCATTCAGCAATCACCATAAACGTATCACCCTACCAACGCAAAGTGTAAAGTGTGCGGTGTCTCGGCTAGGTCAGTTGCGCATTTGTCTTGGATATGACTGGGAGCGCTTTTTAAAGCAGGTTCTTTTCAGGTTAACACAATAAATGTTGTTGTTTTGTGAATGCTAACTTTTATGTGGAAGCATATCTCATACGTAATCTCCCAATGCCAGAAGTGAATTTTATACGATTAATATTGTTTACACGATAACAATATATTGTATAATTAATAGAAATAATCATGAATAAAAAAACGGATCATTGTTTTAACTTATGACATTTCTTATATAGTGCAGGTTAGTACTGTGGCATTCATACCATTGTTAGTTTTAGGCAAATAAATATGACTTTTTCAAAACATTTCAATTATTCCTAAAGTATTTCTTGATATTTGATCTAAGGTTTACATACAAGTTTTGAATATATATGCAGACAACATTTGTAAGAAGGTCAGAAGTTAGGTTAGACAGTTTCGCCGAAAGAAAACCAAGTAGGCTAAAGATTGGTTACAGATCAGATGAAACCTAGTCAAGACATATGTCATTCAAAATTGAGTGAGTTTTTATAGCATGAAGACACATTTAAAACAAATGCAGAAAATCGAAATCGATGAAATACATTTTCCTACAAAATCACCTGTGTTATACATGTTTATAACATCGATGAAATACGGTTTACTACAAAATTACATGTGTTATACATGTTTATAACATCGATTCAATAGGGCATACTGCAAAACCGCCTGTGTTGTCCATGTTTATAACATCGATGAAATACGGCTACTGCAAAATCATCTGTGTTATTCATGTTTATATCATCGGTGGATTACGGTTTACTACAAAATCGTGTGTTATACATGTTTATAACATCGGTGAAATACGGTTTACTACCAAATCACATGTGTTCTCCATGTTTATAACATCGATGAAATACGGTTTACTACAAAATCATTTGTGTTATACATGTTTATAGCATCAATGAAATACGGTTTACTAAAAAATCTCCTGTGTTGTACATGTTAATAACTTCGATGAAATACGGTTAACTACAAAACCACCTGTGTTATACATGTTATAACAAGGATTATATTATATCCCATAAAACATAATGAAAAAATAAATTGTGTATGCACAAATAATAGCGAAATCTGGTTAATTTGAAAACAAAGTCAGTCGTCTTCCAGTAAGAATTTACAATAGTATTATTATAATTCATTTTAATATACTTGCCGTTTATAATACCGAGTCAGTTTTTAAACAGATCACAAATCATTATGCTAAAACTCGCTTCAGTGGACAATATTAATATTTTAGACAAAAACAAATCTCTATTTCAAATAGAACTATTGTTGTTCGTGGTTTTGCTTTTTTGCGATGATGCTACACAAATATGTTCATATGGTCAACTTTTTATAACTAGAGAAAAAACTACAGAAAAATGCTCATGTAAAAACCGAACCCCAAACTGTTTTGTATACACGTACGACATAAATGTTAGCATGCCTATGTCTCCGAATTCATGTCAAGCATTTGATACGGGCTTTATATTTCAAAAGAAAATAAATCACAATAAATTCTGAACAATAACAATTCTCCTTAACCAACTAACACTGGTATACTTTGTGTTTATAGCAAAAACTCGTGTACATACATTTGATTTTAAATCAACTCGCTTCATCTGTGGAAAATATAAAAAAGAACAAATAATAAAGAATCCATAAATATCAGTTCTTTTCTATAATTGATAAGTTTAAGTTATGGTAAATGAAATGATATTAAAAGAAAGAAACGTAAATGTACATAGTGTATTTATTATCCTACAATTACAACGTGTATTAAATATACAAGACCTTATGTTATATCATTTACTGTATCACCCACCACTGTGAAAAGCCTGTCACGATGATCGGGAGGCCTACTTTTCAAATGGGTCAACTATTCATGCCACAAGGTTCGAACTTCGTCAAATAAAATGCTTGTCTCAATGGGCGACACAGATTGTGATCAAAATGCGATAAATTCTTTGATTTCTGTTCATGTTGTAAAGGCACGTGCGTTGGAGCACTTCGTCATTTGTAAAACCTTCTCCATTAATTTTTGAAAGAAAGACGTTGTTTATCAGAGACAACACGCGTGTAAACGGTTTTTATAAATAATAATCATTACCCTTTTTCACAATTTTACTTATGAACTTATAAGTCATACGGCAGTTGCTTTCATTTCATTTCATATAACAAAGAAATCGGCGTCCAAGCAGTTTGTATTTGACAATCGTGTCTCTTCAGTATACAACTTAATCTGCAATGCAATAATCAGGACTTAGCAAATATTACAAATAAAAGTACAACATCGACGCTAAAAGCTGCGATGGCTCTGCCATTACATTGCAGTCTAACGTTAGCGAATAACTAACAATTGTAATACTGATTAATTACTAATGTATAATAATAATGTTGATAAACAGAAGCAGATACCATCTGCTGTAATACGTACGCCAAAGCATGGAAGAAAACAAAGTTTATATATACACAAGCGATTTCTTTTCAAATTTGTCAATGTTAGACTTAAAAGTAACTGAATTAATCTTGTTACCGAAAACGAAATGTGACATTAAACGGTTTTGTGGGGCTATAAAGAATTAGCGACCTTCGTACATACACAATTAAAAGTATTGTACTTTATGACAAGTATAAAAATAAATATACTGCCTGCCAGGAATAATCAGGAATAAAAATAAAATAAAACAAAAACTCATGAACAAATATATACATGCACTTACATTTATAAATATACACTGCACATTAACACAGATGTACACAGTTTTTACTGAAACCACGTCATATACGTAGAAATTCGGTGGAAAAACATTCAAGTTAAACTAATTGAAATTTGTAAAAGCTTGTGAAATGTTTTTAGGAGGATAAAAACGCCTATGAAAACCTTAAACGAATAGGACACGCGACTAAAACAAATTAGGAATTTAAATGTTCTCTTGCTCATCAGAGTACAATTAAAATGAAAAAATATATAATCCTTTTTCAAAGTCAGAAGAGTTAAGAATTTATTTCTACACTTAACACAAACATTTGTTACTCATATTAATAATCAGAACAATGTCTTTTTTGCCACACACATTTCACATAAGAGTTAGCAGACAGGACAATTAAACAAATCCAATGCTAACATGGTTAATACAATAATTATTTATGTTTACTAAATGATAACACAATATTTATATTCGATATTTAGACTTATCTTTTACGAAAAAGGCATGTAAAGAATATAAGATTCTCTATACAAATACCAATGATTCGGGGTTAATCTCAAGACAACGACCTGTAACCGCCCCTTATAGATAATAAATGAAGCTGTTTAAAGATATGCATGTAATATCCGTTCTTTAAATATCACTGCTTCTGTTAATGTGATACGACTGGTCATCTTGATTAAGCTGTTTTCACATAAAGGTCTCGTAGTCATCTTTGGCAGTAACTGCGTGCAGATATTCGTTGTAGATTGGCGTCACTATGATGTAAGGCGTAACTTCAGGTTCCGAGCAAGGTACCATTTGTCTAAAGATATATTAATTAATGGCTTATAAATCGATGTCAAGATTTCGAAATGAAAGATAAAGATTACAGTAGAAAAGGGGTTTAAAACGGGTATGGATTATAAGAGGTAAAATATAATGTAGATAATCTTGATGGCATAAAGGTAGAAATAGCTCTTAAACTTCCAATATTGCTAAAAAGAAAGACTTATTTCCATTAGTTTCATTTATTTTCTTAATATATGTGAGTTCAGTACAATAGTATGAAAAAAAACACACTAATTCGGACATAATTGTTCTTGATTTTATTATGCGTATTTGGTCTAGATCCCTTCTATTCTTATTTATCAGAAACAGGGGTCAGAATATATCTACAATGACATCAACGTCTAGTAAGTACAATAAATACATACATCGGTTTCAAATATTAACTTCGAAACGGTAATAGTATTATTTATATGTTTACGATAATTGCATGACGAATACAGCATATTAAACAATCTATAAAAAAAAATCGTATTCAATTCGTATGTGGTTTACTGATTCCATTTTTCACCTTAACATAAATCTATCTCAACCTTTCTATTTTGGCAATATTATCACTCCAATCAACTTCGTCATTGATCGGTAAATGATAAGTAAATTGGAAAAAAGGCAAACCGAGTCAATAAAAAGTGAAAAAACACATATACGGGACATTAAAAACACAAAGAAAAACCAACACAGTCCGCAAAAGGCAGTGCTAATACCTGGTTCCCGGAGCGCTCCAACCCTGCACGTCCTTACAGTGAAAATTAAAAAAATATTCCAACAAAATAAGACAGCTAACAGCAAGCGCCTGCATTGAGAGTTAAAGCGGATTAAAGAGTATTATATACAAACAAAATAACTCATTATAATTAACTATAGACATGTGTATAATATGTACAGTGAATAAAAGCATTGACAACCTATCAGTACTGAACAAGAGAGTAGTTTGCAATAAAACAGACCCAACGAGTATGTATAATAAGAGAATTAACAGTGCCATTCGATATAAATGCTGCGACGCCATATGTCATCCATCGATTTTTTGAAGAAAAAAAACAATCCACACCAACAAAACAAAAGTAGTTTTGTGATGGGATAATAGGTAATGAAGTCCAAATAACATGTTATAATAAGCCGAAGTCGACTAAAATTAAAAAAAAATCCATAGAAATTAACTTACGTGAGAAAATAATGTACCATTTATGGATTCATTATGCGATTTCAGCAGAAATAGTGGTAAAATGATTCAACCTATGATGCGACAGAGTAACATGATCTTTAATGTTAGTGAAATGCTGTTGTTTTCGTACTGTACTACTCGTAAAGATGAAAGTAAGTGTAGTAAATCCATCCACATGTTTGTTTTCTAATTGTCGTTCTTGCAAAAAAAAACACGATATGATGTATCAATAAGCGCTTCATGAATATTCATGGTAATGGAAGATGTAATACGAATAGGGCGTTCTTCACCTCTTTAATTAATTTTCAAATTTCTTTAATCGCAGTGTGGCCAAGATCCTAATTTCTATGCCATAAAAAGTTACGGAAATTGCGTTTCATAGTTGTATGGATAATTCTTTTGAAGTTATCAAAACATGAAATAAAAAAAAATCTTTAAGTATAAATAGAAAAGAAGAAATTCAATTTATTAAATAAAGCGATATGATGAAAACACTAATTTAACATGATATGTCACGAATAATTATAAACAAATTGCACGCAGCAAGCTCCAGCTTAGGACCTCCTGAACTGCAATATAAACTCTGCCCTACGCTGTAAAAACACAGTACTATCTATTATATGTCAACCTTGATTTGGACTAGATTCATATTCGTAGGTCTCCGTAAAGAGTTAAAGGAAACAACACGTCTATAATGTAACAGGTTTTTATATTTTTAAACGACTATAGTCACAAAAACACTGGTAATAGATTCGCTGAAACTTTGTTTCAACCCAAACGATTTTTTCTTCCTTTTCAAATCAAGAAAAAAATAATATCACTTATTTGGAAATGTTATTTTGAGAGGTCGCTAAACAATGTTGCCTCAAATGTTTGTAAAACATTTCTGTTGTATGGGCAAATTGCTAATGACGAATGTTTGAACTATTTCAACAAAACACAACTCGGCCAGTCTTGAATTAGAAAAAAGATAAATATGAATGTCGAACCTATTGCTTATGATAACGTTACGAATGCATCGCGTATTAAACGATATCTTGTAAACATCTCTGTTCAGCACCAATGATATCTAAATCCGCAATTCGTCTTGTCGGAAATCTGTCACTGCATATGCTATAGATTAAGACGGAAAGCCATCTGACGTGCTCTTGTGGAAAATATGCCAAATAAAACAACCATTAAATAGTATACACATATTGATATTTATTACCTATATACTTGGCATGTGTATAAATAACACCATTGTTTATTGTTCGATGGAATAAATATAATTTGCATACCCGAAACAAACAAGCGGAATAAACAGTGTAATCTTAAGAAAATACTGAATGAATAATCAATCTGTTTTGATAATATTTGGATTGTTTGGTCATTTTGTGGAAAAAAATCGAAATGTGTTATCATCAATGAACCAGTACATGTTTTCTTCTAATTGGCAGACGTAACTTATGCATTCTGGAGAGTAAGTTTGAAGTTAATAATCAATGAGCGCTTCATAAATATTAATTTTGTAGTGCTCTAAGAAAATAATTCGTTACAACAACTTTATGTTATATTCAATATTAACAATGTTTAATGAAAAACAACGAGTGTTTTGTCAATATTGCCAAATAATTCATAGCCACTGAAAAAACAAATATTTCGTTGGGTTGTTTTTGCCGAGATGTAAATGATAAAAATCGAATCCAGCAAGGATCGCTAGCAATTACCGTCTATTGTTTATTGCCAGTGTGCGGAAAAGAAAACAAATAATATTTTAATTAATAATAAGTCCAACTTGAACAGAAAAATCGAACAAACCCATCTCCAGGTCTGCTATGTTCCGATTGTCTTGTTGCTCGTATTCGTATTTTCTGCGTTAGATATATGCAGTTGAAGGCCAGAGATACGAATAAAGCCACACAAAGTCCGACTAATAGCCAATCGCTCGCACTCAGCGTTTTGTTACCATCTGAAAGGCAATTAAACGACACATGCAATCAAGTATTGTATTACAGTTCTAGTTTTGCAAAAACATTTCCCAAAATGAAACAAATAGGAAATATAAAGAATACTTATCATATTAACTGTTATTTTTTAATATGGTAAGAGATAATTATGTTTATTGTAAAGAATGTTGAACTTGCCCTCGGTGCATATTCGGTTAAATCCGTATGCTACTCTCGGTTAACTCCGTAAAGTGTTTCGCGATTATATTGTGTACCGAAGAAATGTTTCCCGATTTTTGTGTTCAGTGCACTAGCATAGCCATAGCTACAACATCCAAGTCGCAAACGTCCTTATGCCAGACTAAACATGATTTGCTCAGAATGTCTACGCAAAAATATAGTTCTACATTTAACGACCAACTGTTGAAAAATACATTATTTTATTACCATGACGTGATTACATGACGTCAGTGAACGTGACCAAACTCACTTTCTGCAGTTTTTCTGCATCCTAAATTAAAGACGCAACATGCATATCATTAATTAATTTCGTACGCATTCTTATGCCAATCCGAACATGAGCCAGCTCTGAGTCCCAACGCAAAAATATATTCCTACATTTAACGCTCAACTTTTGAAAGATGCATTAAATATTACGACCAAAATACGACATGACGTTAGTAAACGTGACCAACCACATTTTCTGCATACTTTTTAGTCAATGCATAAAACCATTGATTAAATTAAAGAACCTATTTGCGGATGTGTAATGGCCGCTTGTTGTAAGTAACTAGGCTTCGTCGCTTCATGACAGATAGCTACTGTTCCTAATATTAATACTTTTTCTGAGGGACTACAAGAAAGAAAGCTTATTAAACTTTGTACGGTTGCTTGACTTGAATAAATAAAGGTCACGAACTTGGCCACAGAAACTGAAATTCAAACATTTAACATTAACCTACAATCAGTGGCCGTAATGAAAGGTGGTCAGTGTAACTGCCGCTAGCGAGTACGACAAGCATCTGTTTGGTACACCATCCCAGCCAGTTAACTAGCCCGCCTCTATTATATGGCAGACGTTGTTTGCGTCAATACGCTTGGAATTCTTCAGTGAACTGTAAAAGTGTGTGTTAACACCATGACTCGGCATCTTCACGTATCATGTAAACAAAGTGAACCATGACATCTGGAGCAGGCAGACATTTTCTTTTTCAAATTCGAGCACGGGTAACGAAAAAAGTACTTGTAACGATTGTAATAAAACAGAAACACAGACGTATTTTGAAAGTGAAGCAAAAATCGAAATCAAACTAAGAAATTGTTGCTGAACAGGATTTCTGTAAGGATTGGCTCACCAAATACCAATGGCTGCAGTTTGGCAGATATAAATGACGTTTGCAATGTGCCACTGCTGAAGGAAAAGACAACTCATTTTACCCAGTGCTACTCACTGATATTGTCAGATATCTTCTACTGTTCTAGTGGTCTGCACTAAGATGTTTAACGGTGAAACAATTTCAGGAAATGTTGCAGCACCACAAACTTTAGAATAAGGAGATGCACAATGTGAGGTATTGTAATAAGATTGATGTGTCTGTATCAGTATAAAAAATATTAGTCTATTAAAAGAATTAAAATTAATTAAAATCATTTTTAAAAATGTCTCAATAAAATTAAATAGTAGAATCTTATCTTTCCAGACTAACTGCATTATAATTTTAAGCATGATAAAAATAAAATTAATTTAAACTATTTAGTATTATACAAATCATAACCATTTACGGTTTCATTTTATATATCACATAAATGCAAGTGTATAATGTCGTAAATAACATATAACTTGCTGTTATAACTTAACATTATATTTTTCATGTATATGTAGATTAACAGAAGTAGATCAACAGGCACATAGAAATATATATTCATATGTAACAGACTCAATATTCGTAAAAATATTGACTACTGTCTAGCCATTTTAACTATTTTTTTTAAATCGAGGGCAAGTTCAACATTGTATTCCAATACATGTTTCATTTGTCACAGAAATTTAATAAAACCAGAATATTAATAACATTAAGATAATCTTGGAATATGAGAAAATTAGCAAAATGGATGAGCTGGTTAGAAAACAGACTACATGATTGCTTTTCAAACAGCTGTTGTAACAGCATAGACTGGACACACCTTTTATAACAAAGTAAAAATCTAATTGGCAATATTTTAACCTTTTTGAAAGAAATTAGTAAGAAAGTGGCGTAAATGAATAGAAGCAGTAATAATACCAAAACCTTGTAAAATCATCAACGAATTACGTTTATAAATATACACATCTCCCGTTGTTACATTTCTCAGGACCATGCTACCCCAAACAATAAATGTTTTGGCATAAGAAGTATGCACATACTTTAAATACTTTGCAAGGATATTAAAGTCGTACTAAATTTAACTTGTAGACAATTTTAAATATAGAATAAACACAAGAAACAGAAATCGATTTAAAATAAAAATATCTAAAGTATCTGCATGTAATAAGATAGAAGATGAACTTCATTTTATGCTAGAATGCCCTTTGTATAATAATATTAGAAAGAGATATATTAAAGAATACTTTTGGAAATATCCATATATAGCAAAATTTGTTCAGCTGTTAACCTCAGACAATAAAGAATTAAGTATTAATATTGCAATGTTTGTTCAAAAGTCGTTTGAACTCAGACAAACATACTACTGTTACTATAGCAGTTTATTGACTTGATTCTCCCGCTAAATGTTTGTAAATAATACAGAACACTATTGTGAGATTAAATACTTATTCATTTGTACTTATATTATTACTTCTGTATTTTCTTTACATGATGTTTTTAAATTAACGTGAATAATAACCGATTGTTAATATTGCCATAAATACTATGCAATTATTTAAAGTTGTTATTTATGTTGTATAAGTTAACTTGATAGATTAATCTTTAAGATATGTAGTACACCTTTACCACAAGCCAGTCCACGTATTTATTTGATGTGTACTGATAATTGTACTGTACATGTATAATTATGTAATTTGTTGTATATATTGTGTACACCTGGCTTATAGCTATATGTATTTTATAATAAAACTCTATTATTTAATAGGTTCCGAATATTTTGAAACACAACGCATTTTAATAACGCTTATAACCCAGTTAAAACCTAGATCGGCCAGGCGGCAAAATGTCCTTTTCAAAAGCAATAATGATTCATTGAATACCCGCATGATGAGATCGAACATAACAATCAATAAAGCATTAACCACTACGCATGCTTTAATAAAGTAGTCTTAGAGCCATTGTATATAGACCTCCATCCAGCACATTCTCGTTGTTTGTGGCGTTTGTAGATGTATTCGTGTTTACTTTGTTGTCGGCAAACATAAGTAACGTTTGTGAATATGACTAATATATTGTATGTTAATAAGTTTCGAAAACAAGTACACATAGTAATGTGGATATAGAAAATCAGCAAAGCCTATACTGGTTGCCCGTCATATTGCTCTTTTGAAGATTTTTTTATACTAGCATATTTAGTCGAAACTAATGCGGACGAAAATATAATCAGGTCGATGTAGCAACAGTCGGCTATAAATGCTTTTTTAAGTAAATAAATAAGTTAAACTACAGCTTCAGTGTATTTAGTGCACACCTTTGTTCGTCTCCGCCTCACTGTATGTACCCGTTCTAGGCTTTATGGATGTAATCGGGTATGCTATATCGTCTGCAAACATAAATGATTAGTATAATGATGCACAGTATAGATATATTTATATCGACATAGGAAACGTACAGTGCTTAACAGACATGTTTAAAGCATAAAAGTAAACACTGCTTTAAAACAATAATGACATAAGAAAACAAATCAGACACAGATATATAAAATGCAAATTAATTTCTGAAACTAGTAGAATATAGCACAGTGGGTTTATTAAATCAACAAAATGTATGGAATAATCAACAACAGTACGAAAAACAATTAAAGCAAACAAGTTCTTCTAGACGAACTGTCTTAATACTTAACATGAGCCTTAAATAATCCCTAGGGAAAAGTAAACATTATTGTTATAATTATATCCCCTTTTTAAGACGCATTTACTAAAGTTCTGTGATACGTCATCGCTTGGATTCTGTTATTTTAAACTGATGTTCACTTCCTTTTAGACAAACTCTCAGGAAGTGAGAGTTTAGATTCCACTAAACAGGTTTCACCCTATTCGGCCCTTTGGCCGACCAACCGTTCTGAGTCAGTAATTGTATTTTCTATGTTATTGTGTAATTTCTCCTCTTGTTGATTTATCACATGATCATAAACTTTTACGTGTAAACATTAGTCAAGTGTTTCTTTAATGTTCTTATTTTATTTAAAATATGCTGTAATTCTCAAAGGACCTTGTCATATAGTTGTATCGCGTTAAAAATACACTATATTAGTTGCTTACACTTTGTCTGTCCACAGTGGATCATCAATTAATGAAATCAAATCTTGTACCGTTTTTGAACTGGCATGTATATTTCTTTTCCATCGAACCAGGTGCAAATTCCATATTCGTTCGGTTATGTCGTTGTACCACATATCCAAACTGTATCCTTGTATATTCAGGAACTCTTGCTGTGTCAGCTTAAATATTAACAAAGGCAATGAAAAACAGATGCTCAATACTTCACACGTGCTTTTTTCATGAATTAAAGTGAGTGAATCTTATGTCGCTGTTTTTAAATTAAACGTTTTACGAACAGGTCATGACAAGAACTTTTTCATTCTAGACATAGCTGTTTGGTTTTGTTTTAATTATTTTACAATTTTCAATTACATTTTGTTTGCTTTTTATGACTCGCCGACAACTTAAAACTTGAGACGATAGCTCCTTGTCGCCTGGTTTGTGTCCCTGTTCGGGGCCAAAGCTCATGTGCGGAGGTCTTCCAGCACTGATGGTTCTACCCAGATATTTGTCAGGTTACCTGGATATGTGTCTTGGTGTTTCTCTCACCAAAAACAGCTGGAATGCAGCAAAGCGATAATGAATGTTTCGCAGCAATGTTTGTTAAACAATACGAAGTGATTTGTATAAAACGGCTCTTCAATGCAATATAATATATAATTTATCAATGAAAAAATACAATTAATGACGGTTTCTAAAGTTATTCTATGCGATTATACATACGGTGATTATGGATTGACGTTGACCATGATCGGACAGTATCCGTCCAGGAGTCTTCGTCACCAAACGACCGGGGCACCTGTCTTGATACGTCGACCAGTCTCCTGCAAAGTCCAATTTTTGCGGCCAACATTGTTCTTATATATTCTATTTTATCATCAAAGCACCGTTCATTTAATATCAACCACAGTCTCAAGTATTAACCAATCTTGGAAATGATAATCTCACTAATTACCTCTTCACTGTCTCGTTGGCAATAAAATGTAAGGATTGATTGAATTTGATCTTGTTTTGTTTTAGCCAGCCGCACTGTCGATTACATTAGGAACAGTAATACGGTTGGTTAATGCAATTTAGCAGGTGTGGGCAATTGTTACTCAGTTTTTTCGTCATTCTGTAACTATTCTCTAAGCAGTTATGATTTAGTTTCGAATAAAATCAGCAGCACACCTTTATGAGTCTGTATGTCATGTTGAGTTGTAAATGACAAACTGTGCAAATTTGACGTTATTCTGTGTGTATTATCTGAGGAAGTATTCCTAATATATAATACAACAATTATGTCAGCACTGATCACATGTGCCGTCATCCAACACATGGTTTCTTTATTGTATATTATTCGTATGTACCATAATCACCATCTACAGCAGCAAATAATAAAATGTTAGGTCAGCTTTGTATACGACCGAGCGTACGCTAAAATTAAGATTACATGCATGCACCATTAAATGAATTACCATAGGTTTATTATAAAATTACTTCAGGTTAGCAAAATAAAGCCTGTTGTTGTTTTTTTGTTGTTGTTTTTTTGCAAACAACCAGGTGTATATACGATCTTACCTACGATGTAATTGGTTTGTCAAGTTGCATGTACTTATTGAGAGTCGTGTTGCATGCAGTTACAGCTACGACGAATAGATTGACTTAAGCTAAAAAATGTTTCACTTTATACTTAACTAAATGGTGTTTATCGTCACTGTATGTAAATGTGAGTGTTAGAGTATGAGGATTACTTAATCAAGTAGGACAAACCCAAATGACAGAATACCTTTCTCCACGCCCGTGTCCTACGTGTGACATGACAGCCTGTGAAGCTCAGAACACGGTCGCCAGTGACGTTGTCCCCCAACAACAACAAGACACTGATGATTTTCATGATCGTCGAAAGGAAAGGATTGACCTGGTAAAAATGGGAAAATACATATTTCAAATGCCGTTTAAGCGTTCAAAGGAAGCATCATATAAATGAAATATAGTTTCATTTTCTTGAACCGTTAGCTAATTAAATTAAAATGAACTGCTTGAAATATGTCGTATTTTTAAAATTACTTATAACAGTTAATTAGTATCGTGGTGCTAACCAGACATCATAATAACATAGCAAATTGCTTTACCAAGGGTGAATACTGGTATGTAATAACAAACAAACCGTTTTGTCTTGTACTTGTCTTTCATGAGTAGACAGAAGCCCGTCTGTCGATCCACAGGTAAAATCTTCTGTTGGACATCGCTGATCACACGCCAAGTTCCCAAATATCAGTGGGTTGCCAAAACGATAGCGGGAAGTGTTCTACTGACAAAAATACTTATTTATTTCCGTTAGCATTTAGTTCTACAAGTAAAACTACGCATATTCGTTTGTTTGTTTGTTTATTTTGTATGTTGATATTTATTTATTTTCTCCTTTTATCGGATATGCGATGTGTTAAACCCAGCGTCTGCTATGTAGCAAAATCCAAATTCACGTACTTGGAGCTTACTTAGTCAAGCAACATATTATTAACATTTATTTCTGTGATCGGACCGGCTGGACACAGCTCAAGCTGCCGTGGTATCTGGAAAGGGTTTTGGATTAGAGTCTTGTTGACCAATGTCATTTCAGTAAGGCGATGTGCATCAAGCGTGACTTATTATTTTACGACCTCTCCCTATGACATATCTGCACAAATAAAGTCTTACATCTGTGATTCTTACAGCATGGTGTGATCCTGGGTGAATCTAAAGTAGGCCATTTCTTTTGTCATTAAGATATATTTTTAAAGTGTTTTAGGTAAATAATATAAATGTGTTACTATTTCGTAAAAGTACACAGTTTAAACGTGTGGCCTAACACCGGAAGGCTCACAGTTATTATCAACGGGTTCAGGTTTACAGTATTTCTCGGGATGGGAGGCGTGGCCTTGCTATGACGAGACGTGTCGCATCGTAAACGTGTTTTTTTTTTTTTGGTCAGATTTTTTATCCACCTATTTTTATAATATGTTGTTTTGACCATTCAAAATAAATTTATACGCATATATTATGTGATTCTTATTACTATCAATGTATAATAACACATGCTTTATCTATATATAATAAAATCTATAAAGGAAATCAAAGGCGGAATCGCCAGACGAGGTCTAAATTTGTAAAACTTTATAGAATATTTGAGTCATTTTGTCAAATGAAATCGTGAGTTATTACAAAATTAGTATGACATTTCTCTTGTTCAATGTAAATGCCATTCGAGGAATACAGGTGGGCAGAGTGGAAAAAATCGCAGAATCCCGTCTGGCATCCAGAGTGGTGCAAACAATTCGAAACAAGTAAAGGGAAAATAAGTATGCTTTTATAGTGGCAAAGAGTGTGTTATTTATTTGTATTTGCAGTTGTATTGTTATTGTAATATATTATAACAATATATTGTTTCTATCTGTTTTCTTGTTTAAATTTTGTATTTGTTTTTGCATGTTGTCATTTTGTTTTTATTGTAGTTTATTGTAGTGTACAAAACTTCACAGAAAAAAACACAAGTATAACTAACCCTCATGCCAATAAAATACAAATCAGGATATCTGACGTCACAATGTTCTGTACAGCTTGCCACCGTCAGTGTTGTTATATTGGTTACTCTATTTGTCACATCCAGACATCCTGCAACATCGGAATAATGCTGCATTTTAGAAACCACGAAAAACATATCTAGAGATAAAGGCATATGTATCTCGTCACATATTGGAGAAGTAACATTTAGTCAAATTAACCATGTTTGTCTGTGTTCAAAAGGCAAAACTTTGTAAAACGACACTGAATAACGAAATAAACACAACATTTTGTTAATAGATTTAATTTGAACATATATGTTGTGTGTCTAAATCCAATTACGATATTGCTTATTGTTATTCCCGCAATCGTTATCGTCGTTCTAATTAGCGGAGCTGATGTCGGTAGCAATCGGAGCAGATGTCGGTAAGCAATCGAAGCTGATGTCGATAAGCAAGCGAAGCTGATGTCGGCAAGCAATCGGAGCTGATGTCGGTAATCAAGCGAATGTCGGTAAGCAATCGGAGCTGATGTCGGCAAGCAAGCGAAGCTGATGTCGGCAAACAATCGGAGGTCATGTCGGCAAGCAATCGGAGGTGATGTCGGCAAGCAGTCGGAGGTCATGTCGGCAAGCAATCGGAGGTCATGTCGGCAAGCAATCGGAGGTCATGTCGGCAAGCAATCGGAGGTGATGTCGGCAAGCAATCGGAGGTCATGTCGGCAAGCAATCGGATGTGATGTCGGCAAGCAGTCGGAGGTGATGTCAGCAAGCAATCGAAGCTGATGTCGCTAATCAAGCGAATGTCGGTAAGCAAGCGAAGACGATGTCGGTAAGCAATCGGAGCTGATGTCGGTAAGCAAGCGAAGCTGATGTCGGCAAGCAAGCGAAGCTGATGTCGGTAAGCAATCGGAGCTGATGTCGGCAAGCAATCGGAGCTGATGTCGGTAAGCCAGCGAAGCCGATGTCTGTAAGCAATCGGAGCTGATGTCGGCAAGCAAGCGAAGATGATGTCGGCAAGCAATCGGAGCTGATGTCGGCAAGCAAGCGAAGCTGATGTCGCTAATCAAGCGAATGTCGGTAAGCAAGCGAAGCCAATGTCGGTAAGCAAGCGAAGCTGATGTCGGTAAGCAAGCGGAGCTGATGTCGGCAAGCAAGCGAAGCTGATGTCGGTAAGCAAGCCAATGTCGGTAAGCAAGCGAAGCTGATGTCGGTAAACAAGCGGAGCTGATGTCGGCAAGCAAGCGAAGCTGATGACGGCAAGCAATCGGAGCTGATGTCGGCAAGCAATCGGAGCTGATGTCGGCAAGCAATCGAAAGTGATGTCGCTAATCAAGCGAATGTCGGTGAGCAAGCGAAGCCGATGTCGGCAAGCAATCGGAGCTGATGTCGGCAAGCAAGCGAAGCTGATGTCGGTAAGCAAGCGAAGCTGATGTCGGCAAGCAAGCGAAGCTGATGTCGGCAAGCAATCGGAGCTGATGTCGGTAAGCAAGCTAATGTCGGTAAGCAAGCGAAGCTGATGTCGGTAAGCAAGCGAATGTCGGTAAGCAAGCGGAACTGATGTCGGTAAGCAAGCGAAGCTGCTTTTAGGTAAGCAAGCGAATGTCGGTAAGCAAGCGGAACTGATGTCGGTAAGCAATCGGAGCTGCTTTTATGTTGTGAAAACATGGCGGCGGTTTTCAGTATACGTAAAGATGTGACATAATTTAGTGCATACTTGGTTCATGGAACAGCGACACTTATCAAACCGAGCGTAGTATATCGAAATATCGTGATCCGTGGTATCCTATCATTTTCTTAATGTGGTATAAGAAAGTACTGACGGGACCATCAAATGTATCCATAACAGTTCGATTGTGATTCGAAGTAACGTGGTTGGACTGTACATGTATTGTGGTTTTATAGGTTAATAGAATTACGACGCTTTTCAACTATTAAGGTCGTTTCTACCTTCGTACAATGCCGAAAAACACAGCGGTTATTCAATTCATTGTACATCAAACGTTTTTTTCTATTGTAATTAAAAAAGTATGAGCATAGCTTGAAAACTAGAATACCAATCAGTTCTTTTTGTGGCTGTAATAAGGTATAGAGAACGGTAAAACATGTCAACATGTTAGAAGTCACCAAAAGGAAGGCTGTCAATCATTCAAAATGCATTATATCTCTAAACATTAAATAATTAACAGTACCTTTGTACCTCAATGTGTAGCCATATCTAAAATAGCCGAGTCAAGAATGATTAATCATGACGTCACTTATGACGTCATCAACCAGGATATCCTCTCCATTGAACGTTAACGATAGTAGTGCCAGAAAGCAGATGTCACTTGCATTGGTTCAATTGGTCGCAGTCCAAGAGACGTTGATGTAAGTAGAGCTTGATGGGAGCAGAATAAAAGAAATATTCGATAATAAATAGAGAGAAAATGTTCACAAAAGATCCACCAAGTTGTATACTGAAACATGAACATAACGTTATGAGTATCTAATTCTGATTCAAACACTATCAATGCTTTACGTCTATTAATAAAGAAGCATTCTGCCGTGATAAAATAAACGATATATCAAGGCATAAAGCGGGTCTATTTTACTGCAATTGAATAGCTGTTCTGTTTACTTTCCCTACCCTTTTTCGTAACGCTGAAAAGTGGTTCTTTTCGTTCACATGGCCTTCGCCTGAAACTTTACCTTATCTTGAAAAGAAACGATTTTGTTTTTCTAATAACATAAGTATAAAATTATGATACAAAATAAATAAATAAAATATTCAATTTCGTCGGTTGTTGATATTGAAAAAAATACCAGGAACAGCCAACGTAAACAATCTAACAACATTGAGTAAATTGTTGTTCTCATTGTACTTCCCATTTGTGTCCCTTTTAAGTCAATTTTTAGTAAACGTGTAAGAATGGAAATAGATTTTAATTTTGCGTGATCTAACGCCAATATATCACGGTTTCGGGTTCAGATGCGTATTAATTTTATCACGAAGGCCGCGCGATAAGTGACGTTACCGACGTAACGTCGTAGCTTTTGTTTATGTAATGTTTTGTTTTCAAATAAATTCGAACCATACAGGAGTATCTTTATCTCTCTCCATAACTTTTACATTTTGCACGTGTATTATTCTATCTGGATGGCATGTCCGCTACATAATACTATAACTACATAGAGAGAATAAGTATCATACCAAACGTTCCGTGGACAAAGGCTCCATGTGCCATTACACAAATGGCGAACAAAAGGTTAAATATGTGCATTTTGATTCCCGTGTAGAACAGCACTGTAACAACCACACGCTATTAGATTTAAGACTGGCTTTTGATTAATTTATTGTACATTCCAGTAAAAAACTATCACTGCTTTGAAAAAAGATCATATCTGCTGTATTGTCATTAATTTACTTCCGTTGTATTATTCACTGTTGTCATTTATTTCAGCATTTTAATCATTATAAACACCGCCATTATCACTTTCGTTAATTTCTTCGTCATTGTTGTGTTATATTTGTTGCTGGAAAATGATAAAAGCTGAAATCACCATCACCAATTTAATTTTTACTTTGGCTTTCGCAAAAGACTTATACATCATGAAACACATATATTTCCTAATTATACACAAACACTACAGACACACTGCAACAATTAAAATATAGCTTCAAGCGCATCGTTCATTTGTTTTGTTAGATGAGTCATAAGGTTTGAGTGGCGGAAAGGTAATGAACAGTGGACATTGGTCGGAAGTTTATTTCAACAGAAGTCAAGAGCATGTGATTCACGAGTATTTTCCTTAGACTAACGTTGACTTTCGTACTTCAATTCTGTCTACAATTATTTACACTTTTTCTTGGGTTATTTTGTCATAATTCCTTCAATTATATAATTTCTTTAACAATCAATAATTTAACAATCTAGAATTTTGCGTGTTGTTCTTAATAAAATTATACTTATTCCCCTACCCAAATACAATAAAGACATTATTTTTAACTACGTCCCTCCTTTTTTAATGACGCAATATCTTTGCTCTAAGAATATTTCATCACTTGGAAGTTGTTTTTTTTAAATAGATTTATTTTCTTTTCACTCCTTGCACTAAAGAAACTCCTCAGAAAGTGCGAGGTTAGTGCCTCCGTCAAACCGGTTTAAGCAGCCCAGCTGGTTTCCAAGACAATATTTTTTAGGTTTGTTTTATTTTGTATGATGTCTCGTAACAGTTTTGTTGTATCTTTTATAACCGGCTGGCGAGTGAATACCTTTGTCTTGTACGGTTTGTTTTCAAATTTCAATATATGTTACAGTATTCATAGGACTGTATTCATAACTGTGTATTTAATTTGATGGACATTGGACTTGATGCCTCTTTTCCAGCCACACACAAATAGGCTACACCAACCATTTACACTCCTTCTTATGTCATTTTTTATTTATTTAAAAAAATCATTTCATTTCTACTCAACAATTTTGTGTAGTTATTGTAATAGATACTTTACTTATCTCTCTTCTAAATACCATGTGGACACTATAATTACGTCACTCCTATCTTTTAATAACGTTATAACTTACTTTAGAAAACATCATTTTTTTCCGACTGACCGTTCTTAGGCGGTAACTGGTGAGTTTGTTCTAAAATGCATGTTCTACAAAGTAAAATATAAGCCGTTAATTACTCTAAGGTTAACCTAAATATACTAACCAAATTAGGTCAAGTCATACTGAACATGTATTGACACGCGTGAAAAATAAGATTCACTAGCACATTGTTTGATATATGATTCACAAAATCTAAGTTTGCAATTAAGGTCAAAATGCTCCTTGTTAAATTTTATTGATAGCGTTGAAATATGAGTTACGAAGTACTGGTGTACCTGATGGTCCATATTGTGTTGAACTGAGATAAATAACTGAAATCGTCTAGATGGTGTCACATCTACATTACAGTGCAGGATGCATT
The DNA here is from genome assembly GCA_007844125.1 of Sinonovacula constricta. Taxonomy (NCBI): domain Eukaryota; kingdom Metazoa; phylum Mollusca; class Bivalvia; order Cardiida; family Solecurtidae; genus Sinonovacula; species Sinonovacula constricta. The sequence continues at coordinate 67,572,842 of CM017560.1, read as the reverse complement.
TATTATAGTTTAATTTGTATCGTATACAGACTGTCTGTCCAAGCACATCACAGTGGCCACCAGATATGATTCCAGAACGTAAAGCCATGTGATTATTCCCTTACATGTTATGAGTTTTAAATGTCCAGCAAAAGTTTTGCCCATTCATGTGAGGTGGAATATTCCGAGTACGTGTGGGGTAAAATTCTAATTCAAGACATATTAACAGTCTATGCCATTTCTGAGGGTTGCCAATGTTGGATAGAGGATGTCAATATTGCTGTAACCGAGCACCAAATGTTGCCTGACCACCACTGGTTATAACTTTGTGGTTTGTGGTTGTTCATTATTCAATAAGCTGTGATATACAGTACTGAAAATCACGAAATTGACAATTTTCCCGTTTCCACTCCGTTTCGTTTCCATTTCAGTTGGAAGCGTTTGCCGCTCCGTTTCCATTCCGCTTCCGTTGCGTTTCCGTTTCATTTTATTCGCTTCCAGCGCTGCATTTCAAACGCTTCCAGCGTTTCTATCGTTTCTTCCGTTTCTACCGTTTCAAGCGTTCCGTTTCGCTCCGTTCCGATTTTGATTAAAAATTTCGTTTAATAAATTTCTAAAGGTAAAGTACTTCCGGTGTGTTTGCAAAATGACGAAAGAAGTAAACATTCTAGGGAGAGGCAAAAGTCTTTCATCACATATAAAGGAATCGGCAGTAGATTGTTTGCGACGAGGATATTCAGTGTCAGTCACCCGGAGGGAAATTGCAGACACAAATTACCCTTAACAACCAGCACCTGCAAATAATCCTCAAAATTCAGGGAGTGCAGTATTGAGAAGAATCCTACCTACTTGTCTTCGCCAGACGTCATATCCCGGAATAAACAAACAAGAAATAACTTTCAAATATGGTCCACACACACCCAGTATGCTAAAAAGTTACTTCTCTGTGACGTGTTAATCCGCAAAAAAAAGCGTAATGGTGATCCGACCTTAAAATAAGACGATATCACACACAATTTTTTTTTAAAACGTGCCCCCGGACGTTTGCCCCCCGCCCCTATAAGTGCAGACCGGACGTTTGCCACCCCCTCTCCCCTTCAAATAAAAAGGTCCTTCAAATAAAAAGGCCCAGCGTTTACCCCCATCCCCACTGCCAAAATAAAAAGGCGAATGTTTGCCCCTTTCCGATATTTGTTATATGGCGGACTTTAGATTTAACGTCTCGCTGATAGTAACGTGTAATATCCAATAATTTTAGATAAGTATTACTCACTACAGTCACATTTCATGGTTAAAATGATTATCTCATATAAACATGACCATGTTGTTTTGTCGAAAACAGGCACATACATAAAGTCTCATAGAACAAACAACTTTCTTAGAAACAAGTGTGTGTTGTTGTGTTTTCGGTTTGCACATATTAGCGCCAATTAACGGCTGTTAACAATATTGTTCACGCACTTATAACATGAAGTCGCTAATTATATCAATGTGATTTTAATTTCTCCAAGGTTGTAACAAATAAATGCTGTGAACAAATAAATCATTAGATGCGGTGTAATTTCTTTCTGGAGAGGAGGGCTCTCTGGCTAACACTGCAACATCAAAGAATATTCTGGGAAACAATCGCCGGTCACTATCATTTGAAGTCGCCGAAAAGATTTTTTTTGTTTCAAATTGACCGACCTATTATTTCTCTCAATACTGTGCAACATGATACCGATCGATAATTGTCTTCAAGCTGCCATTTAGAAGAGAGAGAGGGTGTGAACGCTGGGTACTGTTTAGGGATTAAAAATGGTAAGTACGCGTGAACGGCGTGTGCTATGAAAAAATATGCAACGTTATTGACGATTTACCTTCGCGGCATAAATATAAGTTCTAAAGGAATGATAGTGGAGGGAGGAAACTGTACTATGCAGTAATATTTCAGACTGCGCATGTTTTTACTTATATAAATGTCCTTACAAAAACTTTTTAGTCCATTGAATGATCATAAACACTTTTATAAAGGTATTATTTATATTTAAGGTATGGATTAACTACAAAAGAATAGGCGAGCCATTGAAATAATACATTTGCAATAAACACGAGATGAAAATATACATTAGACTGTGTTCCTTGATGTGTCTTCTCTTGATAACATTATTTACAAAAAAAAACACGACAATTAATGTAGTATTTACTATAAGAAATCCCCAATCCCCCCATCCACGTTTCCTCTTCTTAAACTAAAAAATAGTGGGTGGGGAAAGGGTGCACCATTGTGGGTACTACTAAATATAGCGTTAGGTCCTTTTATGAGCCAAAAAAGATATCGTGCACCTTAGTGTTTTGTCCTTTTTGTTGTCCTCGCGTAAGTCAATGCATATTGCTCTTTAAAAGGTGAAGGTCATAAACCACGCGACTGCCATAAGGTGACATTTTCAAACACAGCTGCATAGAGGATGCATGTGTTCTTGCGAAGTGGAAAAGACGCCAAAACACGGTCACACTTCCTGTCCACTAGACAAACAAGGTGTCATAAAACTGCCAATTAGCTTAATTAGTTGGGGTGTCCGCTCATGTCTTAAAATTAGGGATTCAATTAGAGTAGAACTGTATGATGGCATGAACCCTACCCACGCGCATGGAGAAACATAATATCAATTTACAAAACGATATATTTTAAATTAATATATTTCTATCTTTAAATGGGTACAAAAATTAAGTACCCGGTAGGGCCCTCATTAGACCACATTTTGGCATAGAACATTCAAGCCATGAATGGGAAAATGAGCCGTAGCCAGGCCTCATTCAAATAGTTGCAAGTCAAGTAAAGTCAAAAGTTGTATGCAGATTCTTAATCGCGGTCCACGAATTCCGATTAATCCTATATATGTAACAGCGCATTATGGGAACTATGCATTTAGAAATAGGAATTTTGATACTATTGTCCAAATTTACAACATTGTTCATTATAAGATATATAACAATTAAGATTAGAAGCAGAAGAAACTTTGCTTGACAAAGAGGCAAGATAAAATAAAATACATATCCATACCCCTGTAACTAAAGTAATGATGATGTAAATGACGGTGCTGCTACTGCTGCTTCTGCTGATAATGATGACGGTGATACCGATGCTGTTTATGATTATAATGTAAATGGTAATAACGGTTACGGTGATGCTGATGCTCATGACGATTATGATGTAGATCGGTGATGCTGCTTTTGATGATGATTAGTGGTGATTATATAAGTAATATGGGATCCTGATGATGATCATGTGTGATCAGGTGAATTTAATGGCGGTAATGATTATTATGTCTTTAATATTTATCGTGATGTAAGTTTTTATCACGGTTGTTTTATTTAACTGTCAATTGATGATTGTATACGTGCACTATTTGGCAATCTACGGTTATTCAGACGTTGAACTTTAGGATCATACTTGTCATTGGCTCTGAGTGCCGGGGAGGATGTTATTGGTTCTTGATTGGGTCACACCTTGCAATAATACATAGCATTGTTTGTTTGTTTTATGTGTAGTTGTTTTATGTTTTTTTTTTGTGTTATATGAGATGTGTTACCTTCTTTTGGTTGAGGTTTAATTTCATTAAGTAACTTTATTTTGTACCACGCAATGCATTCTTTGTAAATGAAAAATACTTTAAGCAAGTATGTTCACACAAAAATGATTGGCGTAGTTGATCCGGGAACGGACCATGCAGCTACAAAGTAATTAGCGAAAATTCAAACTCGGGAAATGCTGCGACATTGCGCGCGCATACGTGTAATGACAGCTGTGTACACACTATCTTCATATGCCAAACAATGAAGACTAAGAATGTCGATCCAAGGCGGATGTTAAGCTATTCATTGGAATTAATTAAAACATCAGTTTCGACAGAAACGCAATATTATAGTTAAATTGCGTGTTTTATCGTGCGGAGTGATTTTTAGTGCAGTTTCTGTTATAACGGTACACGATGACTTGGACAACTCGTGCGGTTTCGGAACTGTAATGTACGAGTTTGATAAATACGATTTTTTTATAATAATTTATTTGTTATTTCTTTCTGCAGAGTACATATAAAAGCGCGTTTGTGTTGATAAATTGAAGCCAGTTATTGTGTTCGTTAAAATTTATTTCGTACCAAGAAACGGTTGAAATGTTACTATAAATAATCGGGTGACCTAGAAACGTTTGAAGCGGTAGTGAAAATAACTCTACCGTTACGAGCATTCCGATGTTTCCGTTTCTACCGTTTCTAGCGTTCCAAGCGCTCTGGTTATAGCGTTTATACCGTTTACACCGTTTCAAGCGTTTGTAGCGCTCCGTTGCATTTCCATTTCCACTCCGTTCCGTTTCCGTTTCAACAGGAAACGAAAAACGTTTCATTTCCATTTCCACTCCGTTCCGTTTGTCAATTTCATGATTTTCAGTACTGTACAATTTAATTTATGCAGCCGATATTGCAGAAATTTGGTAGAAATACAGTAGTTCAAAATTTATAGTTTAATGTTGCCATTTTACTTGTGATATAATATTAAGGAAAAAGTCAAGGAGATGTTTTGTTGAACTAAAACTTAAACTAGGACTCAGAAAAAAATAATTTAAAAAATCATACAAATTAGAAGATGGACAAATTCATACAAAACAAGCACGTTTTAAGGGCCTATTAAACTTATAAAACAGTACAGTTTGTTTAATTATGGCATTTAAATGAAATAAATTCTAATAAACTTGTCAAAATGACATATATTTTTATATTCTCATTAAGATATATTAATATTCATGTTGGTTAATTTGCACAATCAATTTCAAATCTAGGTTTAGTGATAGTCTCCACTTAAGGAACGATATAAAATTATTCTTCAATGTTATGGCTAGTTATGAGCAGACTTCTAGCCAAAGTATATATTAAGATTGAATAGGGAAAATAGGACAGGAATAAATAAAAACTCATATACATCATAAAATGAACCACATCATATTGAACTTACACCAACATGTGTTCGAATGGTTGGGATTTGTATATAAATTTAGAAACTGTTAAGTTAAATTGAATATTTCTTTTAATTAGAAAGAATCTAATCAACTTCTTTTAAAAAACATAATGTCCAATTTTAGATTCTTATTAAGATATACGAGTATGAATATTCATGCTGGCCAGTTTGCATAATTAATTATTTCAAATCTATGTTTAGTGATAGCTTTCGCTTAAGGAACGATACAAATTATATTGTTCAATGTAATCAACGGTTAAAAAATAATGTCTATTTTCAGATTCTCATTAAAAATCTATAAACTCGTTAGAGCTAATTTGCATAATTGACACATGACTATAGTGACCATTCAATACCCACTAATTGATTACCAGTTTTACACCTCTGTCTTCATTATTATAACCAAGTTATAACCGTTTTTTCTAAACATACCCTCCTATTAAAAATTCATGACGGTTGCCATGGAAACCATTAAACCATTAGTTTTCATATAGCCCAGATGATTTTATTTTTAGTACATTAAAGATTCTTTTTCTAGACATCCTAACGAATATTTTGAGACCAATGAAAAAAGCTTCATGGGTGGAGGCGGCGGGGGGCGGGGCGCGCTAACAATACCTAGCTGCCGGACTAAACTTGGACCCCCGAGACCTCTGACCACAAACCTAACAAAGACGGACGATAAAAAACTGAACTTGATGTTCATTGTTTTGTTGCGATCTATTGTTTGTATAACACTTACACGCATTGGTGCTACCACTCTGAAGTTAGTTTATGTTGGGAAAATGTCTGTTGTTACTGCTTGATTTGATAAGATGTCCTAGTACAAGTTGTGTAAGAATAAAAACGGTGATGGTAAAAGTACATGTAATTAATGATGAGTTTAATAATGGAGAAGACTTGAGAGATGATGCTGATGCCAACGCCGATGCTGAGGCCGATGGTGAAGAGGATGATGATGATGATGATGATGATGACGACGATGACTACGGCGACGATGATGATGATGATGATGATTATGCTGATGATGATGATGATGATGATGATGATGATGATGAGAAATATATGCATATTTTAATAAAGAATACAATACAATGGAAATAAAATCACAACCACCATGCTCGCAAAGTCGAGCGAGATTTATACTGGAAGGTATGATAACCGGAAGTTTAATGACAGTAGCTAATATAATCAATTTAAGCTCGTAATTTAACCATTTGCTGATTGTAAAGTTGTGTATATATAATGGAACATAATGTTTACTCTGCAACTTTTAATCACATTCTGTGTGACATCACATGGAATCTTTGGTATGTGTCTTAGATCTACTTGTGACATTATTATTTGCTAAGTAAAATTCAGATTGTATTTCAAAGTAAATCATAAAATATACACACGTTCAAAGTTAAAAATTACAAGTGTTCTTTTTATACATATACATGCAGTTGTTATTATGTATATAACCTGCCAATTAAAGGTGGTATCCGATCATTTGGATTTCTTATCTTGTCAAACAACCATACATTTTTTTACCTTTAGGATCCAGTGACGTGTTTCTTTGTGAAAAGTGGCGTATACCATCATCTTTATTTAGACTTAAGCATGAATTTAGGCAGCAAGTATGCCAGAATTCCCCGAAAACAGGAGTAAGGTTTGGTTAAATGTGTTTAATATGGACAGACTGTGGGATACTACCTTTAATTTGTTAATTTATTCATAATTTACAAATTGCCAGAATAATAACTACCTAACGCATATTTTATGTAAACAATGATAAAATGAAATCCCGAACGTAGATTGTAAGTGTGTAAGGATTGTAGTCACAAACGTACAACAAGCTGTCGTCCGAGATGGCCATCAGATACTGCTTGTAAGGTTAAAATATAGTTAAAGTGCCAGCATATTTCATACAAATAATTCAAATTAATGTTTTAACATTTTTGCCACTAAATTATATTTTACAATCATGCAAAATAGACCACCTCATGGTCAAGTTCATAAGTCATTTAAGGCGCGCCCGTAGCCGAGCTGTTAGAGTCGCCGACTTGATTCAGCCCCTCACCGCGATAGTTCTAGTCAGTGCAATAACTTTTATGTGGAGAGGTATTCTAGCAAACCTGTGGTGCGCCGGTGGTTTTACCCAGCCTGAGATTTTCCTCCACCAATAATTAGCTGGACGTCTTTGACGAGTCGGTGCGATGTAAAAACAACATCATTGACATTTAAGATCCAAATTTGAAAAATGACCAAATTCTTCAGAAGACCATTCAGAACAAACCGGATTATGATCTACATTATACGTTGAAGAAAGAAGGATAAACAATGTTTCTCATATGTGAAACTACAAAGATAGCAAGATATGAAAAGGTCTTGTCTTTTTATCTTAAGCTTCACGCTTATTTTAGTACTTACATTCATGTCAAAGTAATGACCCGCAGTATATCTCGGTGTAATGCGTTATATGTAAAATTCTTAATTATTAACAAGGTATTCATGTTTATTACTAATGTATTTTCGAATTAATGAAGAAATTTAGCAGTTTAAATAAAGTCCGATTACTTCGAATGTTGTATTCATGTGTAATCATTTTAAAAAAGAAAAAAAATTGTTTTAAAGAATGAAAACTAAATTAAAAAGAGTTTTTAAAATAGACTGAATTAACGACAGTTATGACAATTCGTATTTGCAATAACAAACTCGTTCGTATAGCGATCATGGACCCCACACCAAAGTAATTACATCAGTGTTACATACAAGCGCGTAACGTGTTTTTTTATATTATGCTCTAGTTGCACGCTGTTAGTCATGCGGCCTGGGGATCACGAGTTAGGTCCAGCAAGACCATAGGTAGCTCCAGGCTTCATATCGCTTATCGTTAGCATTTGTTTTGTAAGATGGTAAACCCTTAATTTAATTTAATCACATAGATCACCAGAAAGCTTAGATGATCAGAAGGAATACTTTGTAGTAAAAGTAAAATTATCTTTTTCTATGACTTTTAAGACTTCAAGAGAAGAGCCATGTAAGTACCAAAGTCATTTAAAATGGTACGCTCAAGCAAATATAAGGGTAGTTTCACAACCGGTTGGCCCGGTGTCAGGATAATGCAACTGGGTGTGGTATCATGCCAGTGTTCGCGGCATGCTAAACACAGTGATGCAGCACTATATCTGCTTCAAGTGGACACCGTCTCCAGATAACTAAAATACTGTTGGTGGGACGATCAATCCAACAAACAAACAACAAACAGAATGCAGTTTTCTTCGTGCCGTCACATCATTGTGTTAGGTCTAGGCGCTCGGAGGCAGCCGATGCAAGGAACGGGCACGACTGGCACGGGAGAGTCAGTGCAGCCACGTACGTGACGAGGCACGTGCCTGACTGACTAGAAAAATAATTATATGGGGCCAGTGAAAAGGTACTTGTGAAACTGACAAGCTGCACTAGGGTGTTAGAAAGAGGCATGTATGCGATGGTTTAGTCTGTGCATCACGGGAGTGTGTGTGCAAAGAGTGAGTGCGACACACTTGCGTAAGGCTCGGCTGAGTTAGTTGTCTGATGAGTATTTAAAGCTCGCAAGCTCAGTTTACTCCCGAGGTTTGTCCGAGACTATGTTTCGTCCGTTACCCCTGCCTACTACGATTGCTATACCACCCCCCACCCCACACACACAAACACATACACACCCCTCCTCCCTACGCTCTCCTTTTCGGCTCGGGCACGTTACACTTCTTACGACCGTTGACAAAGACAAAAGGAGGCCTCTAAATTATTTTCTTGCCGCTAAATTTTACCCGAACGCTTAGTTAAAAAACATGAAGACAAAACCCAATACATTTTTGTTACTGAATTTTCTGTCCGCAACAGGTTCTAGTTTCAGCGTGTCATCAACTACCGCTAACTGGACGACAGCCAATGGCACGTGCTTCCTGGCACTGCCACCGGTCACGTTTAATGGAGAGAACATACGCGTTGATGACGTATTTGGTGACGTAATGACAAACAATTCGTGGCTCGGCTACTTTAGATACGGTTACATCTTGCAATTCTATGGTACTTATTTTATATATGCTGTTCTGATTCTGGTTTTGTATATTTGATGTCGAATGTTAAGTCTGTGTCTGGTGATTATTTAAACATTTTATGAATTATATTCCTCTACAATTGCACAATGTATAACATAGATCTACGAATTTACTTTTTTACCAAAGGTTTTGATACTGTTAGATTGAAAACCAATAGTTTTGTTTAACCCACGCATATAACGCATGTAGATAATGGGCTGTTACTTTTCAACAAATATGAAAGCTTCTATGATGTGTTCTAAACCTGGTCATACTTGGAGCAAATACGTACTTATATAAGCTATGGTAAAGGCATACTTTTTTTTCAAACAATAGTTGAGACATATTTCTACTTTATATTATCATAACCGTAAGAGTCTATTAAGATTTCTATAGCTTTACAATTTTTTACATAGCTTTTTTAGCCTAGTAACCGTCAAGTTTATCATTTATTTCAATGACCTTAGAATATTGCTTTCAGTCCATTTTGTAATTTGCCGATATGCCCATTTTAAGCTTTCAAATCTATATTTCTATCTTCGTTGGATATTTTTTTACATATGTGTCTGTTTTCCGACATGTAAAAAGCGAACAAACACATTTTCTGTCGATTTAGTCATTTCCTGATAAACCCATTGCGGCTTTCATGCCGAGTTAATATGGTTAAAATGATATTTATGACGGTCCATAACAGCAACAAACGCATCAAAAGTGATATTAGCCATAAAAAAACTTTATTTCAAAACGGGTTATTGTTTGTAACATAGCTGCTTACTTCAATGTTCCAGGATGTTGGAATATGAGCGGTGTGGTGTTCAATACAACGACACTGATGGTGGCGGACTGTTTGGAATACTGTTACAGCAGAGACAAATATTCTGTTATCGCAGTAAAGGTTAGCAATTATTGTGTCCTTCTGGTTAACTTTTTGCGAAAATACATTGAAAATCTCTGTTAGGTGTACATTCATGCTAATTATGTGTAGCTTTGAAATACTTGAGCTGTAAATGTTGATTATAATAGTGCCATGCAGCAGTTAATTCATGACAATTACATCAGTAAGTTAAGCTGTAAGTTAAGTTAAGCAAAGTAATATCAGTATTGCTATTTACTTTTTAGAACACGTCATGCTATTGCATCTTGAACAATCCTGGATATCAGAATCTTCAATTATGTGACCAGAGATGTCCAAAAGAAGGTTTTTCTTGTGGATCGACAAACTACCCTCATGCGTCTGTATACGTGAGGACAAATAGTACGTTTAAATTGTGTGTATTCATTTGTTGTTTTATTAGACAAGTCTTACAATAACACGTATGATAACGGCTTTTTAAGTGGTAGAATGTATTCGACAAATGTCTGGATAGAGCCTCAGATTCCGGGACAAATGTCTGGATAGAGCCTCAGATTCCGGGACAAATGTCTGGATAGAGCCTCATTTTCCTGGACAAATGTCTGGATAGAGCCTCAGATTCCGTGACAAATGTCTGGATAGAACCTCAGATTCCGGGACAAATTGAACACCGTGTTACATCAACGCGTTACGCACCGACAGAGATTCGAATCCGCAACACAGTTAAGTAATCCTTCCAATAGTCGTATTTTTTATCACGTACATTCACATTATCTTACCTTAAAGGGATTTCTTTTTTTATTTTATGCCGCTGTTGTAACAAACCACCTTTTATTAGTGTACTTAAAATCATAATGTGTATATTTCTTTTGTTTGTATGCATGAATAAATTGCTGAATTTTCAAACATACATTTTTCATTTTTCTTATTTGTAAGACCAGATCATTCCTGACAATGATCAGAACAATCACGAGTGTCTTGCTGTTAATGATGGACAACGTCAATGGCGCCCATGTTCTGAGAATCGTTCACTTCAATGTTCAACGGAGCAGCAGTCATTCTCAGAAGGTATCTTTGAAGCGCTACATATTGAATAATCCTAGGTAATTTGCTAAAAGTTCTCGCGCTCAGTGATTCGGAATCAGTTAATGGTAAATTTAGGTGTAAAACACCAACAACAAGTACAAAAACAGAAGTCATATTATACTTAATATTATCTGGAATTGCGAAGGCATACACATTCAACAATATCTAAACACCATTTTTTTAGTTTTACAATATGTCCCAAAAGGGCATACTTACTTGAAATATAGGTACCTCAAAGCAATAAGTTGGTCAATTGCAGTTCCTTGTATTCTCAATTTTTAGGTGAGGGTGTAACAGGCCAGATAAGCATCGCCTACATTATACTTAAGTATAGTCCCAGATAGGCCACTGGTTTCTCGCTTACATTCACATTAACGTTTAATCTTTCAAATGATATTACCTAAAAGTCTACTACTTAGAAAATCATGATAGAGGTCCGTGATATACCTAGTTGCTGTTGTTAAGTTAACGTTCATAAACATAGTTTATTTAGTGATTTCCAACTTTTATTTATTGAACAATACAACAGTTATTTGTCTGGATGTGATTTAAAGACTTTAATTGGAAGTGTGGCTGGTACGCACTGATTTATGTAATAATCAGCTATCACATATGTGTTAACACTACTAATCGCATATTTCTAATTAAAAAATGTCACAGATATAAACCAAGTAAGTGGTGCAAGGAATCATAAGGCAAATACTGCTTATTTCCAGTAGACTGGAAAACCTACCAGGACTGGTGCCCGCCGCTCTCGCATGGCAATTACTCATGGACGAACATTATCAGAACTTGGTCAACATTCATTCATAATCACAGTACGTACACGAGTATAACAAGTCAATTGTAATTGTTGTATTGTTCCTTTTAAATAGCATTAATGATTGCTGTATATCGTTTTATTAAATAAAACATTTTAAATATACGCAACTTTCTTATTCCCAATTAAATGTATATTTTTTATGGATATTAGACAGCCCGGCTAAGTATTCAAAGCTCAAATAAACCGAGCGATAATTTTGGAATGATTAACCTTAAAAACAGCAGCATGAACTTCTATCTTGTCAGGATTCAAACTAAACTGTACTAATCATTAACTGTTGACAAGTTAATAACTCACGCGAAAATATTTTCATGCAAATGTAACGCATTATAATAAGTTGGAGTTGGTTTTTTTTTATTTGTAAATAAAATGTTTTAGCTGATACTGCGAGTGTTGATAGTGCTAGGGGAGTGGAATTTGGATTCTTGGTCCTTCGAAACAACCGGACGTATTTGGAGTTTGCACCTGGCACGATGGAAAAGCAATATATATGTCAGTTCAATGCGGGTATGGTGACTTACCTTAATGACATACATGTACTTTCTTAGTTACATTTAGTTTCTCCTGAAAATTATTATCGCCGAAGTTTTTTTTCTTTAGAATCCACCGGGTGGATAGGGTCCCGATAAACGCGGTCCTTCTGCTGCCATCTGGTGCGCCGGTTGTTTTTGGTTGATACGTTAATGGTGCCTTTATTCTCAATTAATCTCAGTCGGAAAAATTGCTAAAAATGTATCGGTCCGATGTAGCTATTAAGCAAGAATGCAGTTTATAAGATTCTGCCATCACGAAATTAATGTAGATAAGAGTTAATGGTTCAAACAAAATATTTAGTAAGAACGCAAGTGTTTGTATTGTTTAATTATTTTTATTTGTTATTCCATAGGTTTGTTTATTTTATTTACTTTTATACTTATTTGCCAAACTTAATTCCGTTTTTGGATCAGATAGAATGTACTGCGTGTCTGCAGATAATGACATAGATTTTATTCAATGCACAGAGACAACACCGCCTACAACCAATTGCAAGGGGTTAAATCAAGGTTCGTAAATATTGTTTTCACTCGATGCCTTGTAGTAATGTGTAAATATTATCAATCAATTATAATTTCCGATGGAAATTTTATTTTTATTTACACATGCGTATTGCTGCCCATTATATCGATCTAACTAAAGAAATCACTCTTTAAACGTAACTAAAATTGTTCATATCATTTCTTTTGTTTTTTCTGTATTCAGCTTTTTAACAATATGAAAAGATATGACATAAATATTTAGCATTATATGAATGGCGTATTGTTTTATTATTGGTGTCCGGTTTAAATCTTTAATGATTTTAAGTTAATTTATGGCTGAACTGTAAGGCAAAAATTGGAAACGTTATGCAATGTGGAATCCAAAACTTAAAAATTATTTGTTCGGATATCTTAGCTGAAATTAAAGTTTTATATAAAAATGCAGGTATATAATTTGATTTGTTTTGTTAAAGATATGCTTTTTTTTTAAAAAAAAAATCAGCAATTATTCACATTTTGTTTTACGAGTTCAAAATTTTACTAACCACTGTGTACCACTGTGTATTTTTCTTTTGCAAAACATGACTGCATTACTTGTACTAGATTAGTTTGCGTAGATATTAACTACACACACTCTTCCATCCATTGCAGCGTATATTGCGGTCGGAGTGAGTTCAGCCGGACTGTGTTTGGCCTTAATCGTGTTCGTGGTCTTCAGATGCACAAATCGGACGAAAATATTGCTGACACAAACCCCAACATCTCAGCGTAGTCGATCCAGAAACGGGTTAGTTTTATAATTTCTGGTTTGCTTACAAAAGTACATCTTGTTTATGTCTGTTGCTCTGCTTAGCGTCTGAAACGGCATTTACAATGTCGGTATACTTTTCATCATAAAAATGAAGAAAACGTCAAACTGTGTTTCACTATAATGTAAGTTTGTACGACTTTGTTACTTGCTGATACGTTAATTTGTTCATTTAATTTATTTATAGAATAAACAAACGTATAATAAAAGTTTTCCAATTAATTAAGCAATAATAGCTGCATCCATGTCGCTTTAATGTGCCTTCCAACCATTTATGTTGTAAAAATACGTTCATTTGATTAGTTATAACGTTCAAAAGTAAAATCTATTTTTTGCTTTATGGACTAGTTTATTTTGCGTGTTATATTTTCTGTTTGAGAACTACTTGTGTATTTTTCCTAAGAAAACACACTCAATTCTAAATGAATCGAACCCAGGACTTCTTTAAGACTAGGGACCTGAATCTAATAAACAGTTATGGATTATTAAGGTCCTTTATTTTGATACCTCATAAACAGTTGCATTCGATATAAGGAACATTTTATAAATATTTGTTGTAATTCCAACATAATTCTAACATATACTTTGGTCTCCAGCAATTGTACTAAATATACAGAGGGATAGTGAGGTCTATAACGCTAATCATAAACTATCATAAACTATAAGCGAAACAAAAAATCCAGCAAAACAATTTCTTACCTAAAACAAGATTAATAGGTTACACATATTGACTCAGCAATAAACTAGAGTATCTATGAAGCCTCATTTTTCACTAAACTTAATTGATTGCAATCTATTTGTTCATCTGCTTATAAATAGTAAACTTTTATAAATAAGATGCCTTCAAACTGGCCCAGTTATTTGGCGTAGAATTAACATAATGGGATAGATTTAATACGAATATCACAGGCCAAATGAAAATGTCAATATAAATCATCATTTTAACAGTTGAATTTATAAATTTTAATGACCTCTCAACATTAAAGTAATTATTGGACGTAAAGTTATCCTAAACACCTTAAAATTACGTAAGAATATGGCCAATGATTCATGGTGTTTTAATGTATTCGTCAAAGCGTGTTTTATTTTTTTTCGATTTTTTAACATACTTGCCTTGTGGTATCAGCTTATCAAACCGTTTCTTCCCCTCCATTCTTGTATTGATCCCAATGCTTTAGCTTAACAATTCGGTTTATCCCCCGCGTTCTTGTAAAGGCCCTTAATCGCTTCATACATTCCACTCCCCTATGAGCACTGTTACACCAGCTAATTAAATCTTTCTATTCCCTCCATTCCCGCTTCTCGACGTACAGACCCAGGTTTTCTCACGTTAAACCCATTATCATGTACTATTGTCTCTACAACCTTAGTACCAGCGGGGTAGAATATGCATTTTATCCCACCATCTCTGTAAGTATCGGTTGATATAACCCGTGTGATAAAGATGAGCTTTATCAATCGATATTCACGCACCTGCTCTAAGCCGGACTATTTTTTTGACAAGAGTATCAGGAATGTTTACGTGAACGAAACTCATTTATGGCGTAATTATGCTTGTGATCACCCCAAAAGCGTTCATAATATAAAGATTGGTTCAATACAGAAACGAGGCCATTAAAGAAAAGGGATGCGCGCGGTTTCGATCTCTGTCCTGCAGCATTGAAAATTTAAGTAGCGGCGTCTTAACCGGCTTAGCTAACCGGAAAGTTCATCTTGATCTTCCGAAGATCTATTTAACAATGATATAGAAAATTTGTAAACAAAAATACAATATGGAAGCTTTATTTATCAAAATGTACACATTAACCAATTAGAAAATTGCAAAAAAAATCTGAAACAAAATGTTATAGTCCTGTTTAATAACCCTTGTTATCTCCCTTTGAAGAGTTATCGTTCGTTTTGAGTACAACTTCCGGTGAGCAAAAAAACAAACAAGATGGCGTCAGAAAACAATGAAATCGGTGATCTGTGCAAATTTTCAAAGTTATTA
Organism: Sinonovacula constricta; assembly: GCA_007844125.1. Lineage (NCBI taxonomy): Eukaryota > Metazoa > Mollusca > Bivalvia > Cardiida > Solecurtidae > Sinonovacula > Sinonovacula constricta. Next base: position 67,557,231 of record CM017560.1, on the reverse strand, counting down.
GTGTGTGAACTGAAAAACCTTCTTAGAGAAACTTATAATACGCGATAGAAAGACCGCATAAAACGCGAAGGAGAGTTGTCTGTAACGCCATTCGGGGAGAATCTTCCAAAACCTAGCCAGCTTAAAGGATGTTGGGACGAAAATCCATCTAAAGTTCTATTTTTTCGGCAAGAAGATTTGTATAACTATTTGTTGCTAAATCGTAATAGAACGTTTGACAAAGAGAACATAAATGCAAAAAAGCAGCTAAAGGCCAAAGTTTTTTAAGAAGACAGACATGTCCATAGTGTTCGATAACACGAAATCACTGCTCAATGTTCACACTGTTACATCAGAGCCAAGGTGATTCCTTCTTTGCCAACAGATAATAAGAGAAAGGATTATGAACCTTGGGCTTGTCTATCAAAAACGACTGGAATGGTTCACGGAGCAGGCTGTGATTGTCCCGCTGTGTATGTTATTTTTCGGTTCACATAACTCCTTCAAACACTTGCATATCACGTAAAAATGTGTTGTTTTTTCTTCAGTTAGAGATATGATTTTGTTGGAAAAGTGTGGACATATCTTAAGCTAGACACACTGAAAACAGACTTAATTTTTTAGATGTCAAAATTTTGTTTGAAAATCCATCTATATGATGTCATTCTGTTTCAGAATACTGTTATGTACATGCATTTTAATTGAAAATTTAGAAATACATAATAATTATAAAAAATAGTGTTGCATTATATGTAACTACATGTATTAAGATTTCTCTCAATACAGTCTCCCTGTGTAGACAAAAATTTAGTCATTACAAATTTTCAGCAGATGAAATCCTGGTGGTAAATTACATTTCTTCTTTTGTTAAGGAAATTCAATATAAATGTCCTATCCGATACCTTGTTTTATGTTCATATAAACATTGTTTTCTCTTCTTTCTAATTGACATAATATGAAAAATACAGACATAACATGTCAATACATAGTTGACAGAATCTTGTTTTGTGAATTTCATCTCTGATGGTTATCACATAATATAAAAATTGGGAAGCATGGACTTGTATATGTCGGGTGCGGGAATAGCCGTACCACTTCATTCTCGTACCGGGAATAGTCGTACCATATATGAATTATGTATTCCCATATTAGTGACATAATTGCTGCCAGGCATTGCATCTATCGCACTGGATAGCGTGCATTCTTGCTGTAACAAAACGGTTGCAATTAACGCTGGAAAGCCATTACAGTTTGGCTTGTTTGGAGAGACTGAATTTTTATCAGAATCGGATTCTATATATATATCTGAACAGAACATATCTTTATTTCTTCCAAGTAAACAAAGTATACAGCATGGAGAATTATACAATACAAACAAAGAATGGTTATCAGAAGTGAGTAAAACATTTAGAGTATGAATCTTTTTTTAGGATAGAATGCTTAGTAATATTTGAAGTAAGGGGCGGGGTGGAAAAAGTAATTAGGTAAATTGGAAATGAGCAACAGTTTTTTTAGGATAATAATTTTTAAAAAAATAAAGTAAAAAAAAAATAATAATGATAGTGATAACAATAATATTTTTTAAAATTATTGGGTATGTCGTTGCTGTGGGAGATACGATATCAATAATAATAATAATAATAATTTTGTTAAATTATTGGGTATGTCATTGCTGTGGGAGATGCAAATTCTTATTTGACAAACTGTTGACATAAGACACAACTGCGAAGTGTTCGTTGCTTACAAGTTCCCTCGTATCTATGATTGACTAAAATTAATCGTAATTAACTTTGTTCTTTAATTGTCGTCCAATCAGCGGTCATCTTAAACTGACAATTCTTTCATTAATTAACATGTAATAAGCGGCCAATCAACAAATCCTGAAAGTTAATGTGTGACCGTCAGTTGTTTTTATTGCGGTCATGCACTAGAGGTGTGACTGTTAATGACCTTTGTGCAAATTCGCTGCTGTTAACGTCAATTGGTGGTCTTTGTTTCGATTTGCCCGCGTTACCTATTAATCGCAACCGACGAGTCTGCACGGTATAGGATTCTCCTTGGTGTATCTCTCTAGAAAATGCTCTGAACAAAGTCGACCATTCTTCAGATTGCAAGTGGAAATTTGGCTCATTGTTTTAAGTCGACTTATCTACAGTTTTCTCAGTTAATCGTCAGTTGGAAATCTGTGAAAGGTGGCGTCCTTCTGTCAACTCTCCCCTGTAAATGCTACACACACAACAATAATGTATCTTTTTTCAGTCGAGTTAAACACCTTTTCTGCCATCGTTGACATTTTTTATTTGCTCTCCACCGGAAATGAAATCCGAACCTCCACGCTAAAGAGCGTGTAAGGGAGGCAATTATTCAGGGGAGATAACAGGGGTTATTAAACAGGACTATACAATCACATGATAAAAACTTTTGAGATGGAAATTGATCTTGAATCTGTGACTGTCTCAGAGAGCAACAAGCAGCTGCCTAATCTGAGGAAGGATCCTAATGATTAAATGTCGTTACATGATGAACATTCAAAGTTCAATCTTTAGTTGAACTAACAGCTGACTGCATAGATCTGGACAAATGTGCTAATAAATCACAGATTCTAGACTTCAACATGAACACCAGCACACTACTTCCAATCCCAACATTTCTCCAAATTTCGCAAGCCGCCCTGTCAAAACACAACTATCTTCGCAATTTTATGGCGCTTTTTTCAATGTCCAGAATTTCAATGTCATCAACAACTAAAATCCATGAGCAACTTATGTACTTATGTACTAATGTACTTGACTCACATACATTTAGAGAAAAACATAAAACTTGAAATGGAAATAAGTCATCAATTTAGCAATATTTGAAGTTTTGGAGCCATTTCTCCCTTTATGCCATCTAGATTATTTACATTCTACTTTACCACTTATAAGCCATACACGTTCAAAACACTTGTTCTACTGTAATCTACATTTTTCATTTCGAAATCTTAACATCGATTGATAAGCCATTTAATTGCTATATCTTTAGACAAATGGTGCCTTGCTCGGAACCTGAAGTGACCCTTAACAACAGAGTGACGCCTATCTACAACGAATACCTGCACGCAGTTACTGCCGAAGTTGACTACGAGACCGTTATGTAAAAAAGAGTTCCTTTGAACAACAGCTTCATCAACATGACCATCACATCAACATAAGCAGCGATATTTAAAGAAACGGATATTACATGCACATCTTTAGACATCTTCAATTATTATTAATAAGGGGCGGTTAACCCCGATTTATTGGTATTTGTATAAATAATCGTATATTCTTTACATGCCTTTTTCGTAAAAGATACAGTCTAAATATCGAATATAAATATTGTGTATAATCATTTTATTAAACATAAATAATTATTGTATTAAAAATATTAGCATGGGATTGATGTAATTGTCCTGTCTGTTAACCCTGTATGTGAAATGTGTGTGGCAAAATAGACATTGTTCTTATTATTAATATATGTTACAAATGTTTGTGTTAAGTGTAGAAATAAATTATTAACTCTACAGACTTTGAAAAAAGGTTTTATTTTTATGTTAAATGTGCTGTCATGAACAAGAGAACATTTAAATTCCTTATTTGTTTCAGTCGCATGTCCTATTCGTATAAGGTTTTCTTGTTTTTATGTTCCTCAGAACATTTCACAAGCTTTTACATATGCAATTTATCTAACTTGAATGTTTTTCCACCGAATTTCTACGACGTGGTTTCAGTAAAAACTGTGCACATCTATGTTAATGTGCACTGTATATTTATACATGTACGTGCATGCATATATTTGTTCTTGAGTTTTATTTTTTATTCCTGATTATTCCTTTATATTTATTTTTATACTTGCCATACAGTAAAATACTTTTTATTGTGTAGGTACGAAGGTCGCTAAGTCTCTTTAAAACCCGTTTTATGCCACTTAACGTTTTTGGTAACAAGCTAAATCCAGTAACTATCAAGTCCAACATTGACAAATTTCAAAGATGTCAAATTGGTTGTGTATATATAAACTTGTTTTCTTCAATGCTTTAAAAAGTAGGTCTGCCGATCCTAGTGACAGGTTTATCACATTGGTGGGTGATACAGTAAATGACATAACATAAGGTCTTGTATATCTAATATACGGTGTAATTGTAAGATAGTACGTACACTATATAAATTTACGTTTCCTTTTTTTAAATAATTTCATTTACAATAACTTAACCTTATTATTTATAGAAAAGAACTGATATTCATGGATTCTTTAGTATTTGTTCTATTAAAATATTTTCCACAGATGAAACGAGTTGATTTAAAATTAAATATATGTACAAGAGTTTTTGTCATAAAAACAAAGTATACCAGTGTTAGTTGATTAGGGAGAATTGTTATTTTTCAGAATTTATTGTGTTTTATTATTTTACTAAGATAAAGCCCGTATCATAGGCTTGACATGAATTTGGAGATATAGGCATGTTAACATTTATGCCGTACGTGTATAAAAACAGTTTGTTGTTCGATTTTTACATGAACATTTTTCTGTAGTCTTTCTCTAGTTATAATAAGTTGACAATATGAAGACATTTGTGTAGCATCATCGCAAAAGAAAATCAAAACCACGAGCAACAATAGTTCAATTTGAAATAAATATTCACTTTTGTTTAAAATATTAATATAGTCCACTGTGGCGAGATTTAGCATAATGATTTGTGATCTGTTTAAAAACTGACTCGGTATTATTAACAGCAAGTATATTAAAATGAATCATAATAAAACTATTGTAAATCTTTAATGGAAGACGGCTGACTTTGTTTTCAAATTAACGAGCACTTGCTATTGTTTGTGCATGCACAATTTATTTTTCATTCTGTTTTATGGGATATAATATAATCCTTGTCATAAACATGTACAACACATGCGGTTTTGTAGTAAACCGTATGTCATTGACATTATAAACATGTTTAACACAGGTGATTTTGTAGTTAACAGTATTTCATCGATGTTATAAACATGAATAACACAAGTGATTTTGTAGTAAACCGTATTTCATCGATGTTATAAATATGTAAAACACATGAGATTTTGTTGTAAGCAATATTTCATCGATGTTATAAACATGTATACCACAGATGATTTTGTAGTAAACCGTATTTCATCGATGTTAAAAAAAACATGTTTAACACAGGTAATTTTGTAGTTAACCGTTTCTCATCGATGTTATAAACATTTATAACACAGGTAATTTTGTAGTAAACCGTATGTCACCGATGTTATAAACATTTATTATATACCTATTAATGTTTATCTTTAAAAATAGTTTGTATTTTCCTGTTTAATACATACAGTTGCATTTCACTCTCCGCATTTCATAAAACCCCTTGTATTTTACTTGTTGCTTGTGTAAACTGACTATGCATAATATGACGGACTACTTTTTCTATAAATAGAACAGATCGGTAATTTCCGGTATTGTAAAATAGGGAAAATAAAAAAAGCAAAGAAGTATTTTTACAACAAAATTGCAAGAAAATCTGTTAATTAAATATTATCTGAACACAAATAAAAATATAAAATGACATTATTGTGTTTGTTGTCTTTGAAAAATCCATACTGGCCACTAAGCTAGTGTGGCCTTGACAAGTTGATCTTTTACATGCAGATGAGGAGGAAGTTTTTGCAACAATTGACTTTTCCCTGTTTGATGAATGATGAAACAACAACAACACCAGAGCCTCAAGAGGTAAAATCCACAGAAACTGGACTGTCAAACTCCAAAGCTCCAACTTTTGTAAATCACGCCTCTCACGCAATCCGGGTATTACACAGCCAACTCAAACAAGACGGCTCGGTGGATCGCACGCTGACGTATTCATTATGTATAACACAGGTGATTTTGTAGTAAACCGTGTTTCATCGATGTTATAAACATGTGCAACACAGGCGGTTTTGTTGTAAACCGTATTGCATCGATGTTATAAACATGGGTAACGCAGGTGATTTTGTAGGAAAAGGTATTTCATCATTTCGATTTTCTGCATTTGTTTTAAATGTGTCGTCATGCTATAAAAACTCACTCAATTTTGAATGACATTTGTCTTGACTAAGTTACATCTGATCTGTAACCAATCTCTAGCCTATTTCGTTTTCTTTCAGCGAAGCTGTTTACCAAATTTTTGACCTTCTTACAGATGCTGACGTTAAGCAAGCTCAAATGAATATCAAAGTGACTCTCGTTTGTATGAATTAAACAGTACATAAAATATCGCGTATTGTGCCATAAAACACCTCCTGAGTGTAACAATTTTAATAGGAGTGTTAATTAAAGTAATAGACATCCAGAAACAACTACATAATCTACTGTTGTGTATAATACATAAAAAAGAAATATGACAAAGTTCTATGAGTATTGCAACATATATTACAATTCGACAAGGTACAGAACAAATGTATTTACATGCGAGCCTAATTGTTAAAGTAAGAACAAATCCGTGATGAGCCATAATCCTAAATATACTCATAAATGAAATCTCTATAAACATTCCACAAATAACATAACTCACGACCTTACTGTCCAAACTGAAAGAATCGATACATCTAGATTTTTGAACTAGTTATCATTTGTTGTTTTTGTGTGACTTATCCAAAATCTATAAGTACATTTGTGTTTTATATGACACTATTACTAAACTCAGATTATATCATCGCGTGGGTAATATTATTTCAAAATCATAGGTATTCTTATATTTAGCACTCATTTACTTTTACGTTTTGGGTGCATTCTTTTCTTGTGTATATAGACTCTTGTAGTTGCAATTATAATGCCCATGACTAGATTGTCATTGTTCATATTGTTTACCCACAATGCTCACTTTCAGTTTGCTAGCTGAAGGATGGGGTCCATGTAACTACAGCACCTATTCGGGTTTATGTCAAAAGATCATCCCAATGAAATACAAACCGAGAACTGTTTGTTTATCTCCTGTTACAAGTCTTTTTTACCAATCTTGTATTAGGCTGATTTAGTGAGATTTAGTAAGATTTAGTGAGATTTGAATAAACATTGTATTTTCCCATCGTTCGATATTTATATATTTCTTCAATCAATTTCTACGTTAGGTCGTCAGTGTCAAAATCGTGTATCAATATGTTCGATTTGCCTTGCACGGTACAATTGTCTGACTAAGCCGTTGTGTTCCACATCATCTACACAAGTATAGTCATTGTTGAGACGCCCACCTCATTATAAGTGAAGGAAGACCCCAGACACGTTCTATTGATAAGGTAAAACAATGTGCATTTTAAAGTTATTATGGCATAGAATGTATTAAAATCGAGTATTTGTTCTAGGACTAGGATTGCTGCTCTTGAACTCTTCCCCGTTGCGAATGCCTCGAAGTTTACAGACCTGGGGCATGAGCCTTAACAGAGATATGAAGTACAATGTATCACATACTAGTCTTACATTCAATCGGACTTAACGAACCTATTCAGGATTTTTTAATCTTATGAATCAGTTTGGTTAAACTGAAAGGAGGAAAAAAAATAACTTTAAAGAATAGAGTACTTTCAGTCGCGTGCCGAAGAACAATAACGCTGAAGTACAATAGAAGAATGAAGTATTGTTTCGCATAGAAACAAAAAGTGAAAGTCCAGTTACGTTACGGTTTAAATGTCAGAATTTCAAAAAATATAAACTATTAAAGTCCGGATTATATTACAGTGGCTGTCGTTGGTATAGATATAATACAACACTATATACAATATATATATATATATATATATATATATATATATATATATATATATATATATATATATATATATATATATATATATATATATATATATATATTAATATTGAAATCTATATTAATAGTTATCCCATATCTAAAACTGAAAAACTGTAATTGTTGAAGTTTGGAGAAGCTGGTGTCAAATGTGCAAAAACATTATTAACTTTCCCAGTTATTAAATCAATTCGTCCATCATGACTGTTTTCATTTACGTCTGTATCTTAAATACCGCACACTTATATATACCCCATAATGTGTATATACATACAAAAGGACATATTCCTCATTTATCATGTTAATAGTGCTATCTTTGACATCAGTTATTAAAACTGAGCTAAATCATCACACAGGACTCATAGTTTAATAAAGGGTATATTTTAATGAATTGAGATATGTATTAATTTGACTGAATGATTTCCTTATTTAAAAATAATTTGTGAACATTTGAGATGTGCCTTACCAGCTACTGCAGGTCTTTATTACAGGAATGAAACAAAGCTGACCATTCTCTACTTATCTTAAATATAATGAGACAAATCATGACAAGAACAAGTAAGCTGAATAAATTGAGAACAAGTAATATAATCTTAAAAGTGCTACTTTCATTTTCATCAAAATGGCTGCCTAGAATTATGTCATTTCCTGTGTATGATAAACCCCATAACAGAAAAGTCTATATTTATCACAATATATATTATATATATTTATATTTATAGCTTTGTGGGGCCCACTGCAGTATTGATACATATACCCCATACAATGCACTCTACATTCAAAGACATTGAAAATTTCAATAGACCTGCACTTTACATGTATCTGCTATATTGTATTTAATTACCCATGGATCGGCTTAGGCTGTGAGACCAGGGAGAAGATTGTCCAATTTAAGGAAGAAGTTTTGGAACTTTTTGTCTTCCATTAAGAAACTTTTAGGGAAAAATTTCTGTCTTGACTCAGTAGCGGGAGAAGTTTAGGAAATTCGGGAAACTATTAGCCTTGATACATATACAGTGGAACCTCAATAAATAATAATAATAATTAGATCACCTTTGGGACCAAGAAATTTGGCCGCATTGGCAAAGTGGCCTTAGAATTGAGTTTAGATGCAGAGAGAAACCAGAAATTGGGACCAAGACAAAGTGGCTTTATTAGCGAGGTGGCCTTAATATTGAGGTGCCCTTTAAGTGAGGTTCTACTGTACCCTAAAAAATGCACACTTTATTCAGAAATCGACCCCCACTTAACATGTATCTACTGTATTGCATTTATACCCCACAGCATGGAACATTACAATATTAACCTCATAACATGCATGCCATGTATGTAAGGCCATTTCAGTCACTCTATTATTTCAGATTCTTTTAACATTAATCATGTCCACATCATGCTCAATCAGTACAGCCATGGGAGTGTGGTTTGATGATTGCTAGTTCAAGCCCCATGAAGTCAAACTCTTTGTGGTAATGTTCGTCAAACATGGTTCGGACCTCTGTATTTCATTTATAACTAACATGTACTTGTTTTGGCACATTTTTCTTTTGTATAGCACTACATATAGCTTTTTATGTTTATGCAGCTTTGATATATACCCAATAAAAAGACAAAATATTATAATGTTCAATGTAGAAGGGCAGAGGGTATGGCATTTGATTTTGACGAAACACATCTCTCGAGCGGCAGCGGTAATGAAAGGAGCACAGACATTCTTTTTTACACTACAGGCAAGGATATTATTAATGTCAAACAAGATGCAGTCCCAGACAGCTACATCCCCCGCCTTAGGAAAACTGTTGGCTGAATAGGAATAGGCAAACTCACCTTTTAAGTCAACTCTTTGAAAAAATACCCATCTCTAGACACAAAGGAAAACCAGCAAAAAGATTAATATTGCGAGAATTACAGAAGCAGATGTGCAATACATAAATCACATTAAGTCTTAACTTTATTATTTAATTATTTAACAAAAAACACTGTTAGTCGTATTTTTAATTGACTTTAGAAAGAAACTAGAACAATGACTGAGTCAGGTAGGACCCCGCAACAGTAAACTTACAGTGACTGCAAGAAATATGACCTAAAGTGTGGACCATGTGGACAATAAATGCCTGTGACATTGACCTAAGACCTGCTGTCCCCTCACCCCGAAAAAAACACAGGTGTTTGACTCATTTCTTTTACTCCCTGTGTTGGTGACGCGGTAGTCATGTGGTAAGCATGTCAGCCTACCAATCTGAAGGTCCCGGATAATATATACTGTTTCTCTGCCATCTACACTGTGGGCATTGAGTACTGGTTCACGCTAGGAAAAGTGCAGGTACTCCATTTCGATTCTAAAAAAAAACCCTTTAAGGTGCACACCAAGGAGAGCACACCGGGGTCCTCACATGGGCGGAGGGACCTTAAGCTGAAAACTAACCAACGATATACTCCCGGTATACAAAGTTTGTCAGTTGTATGACAAAAATTACTCAAGTTATGGCAGCACAGAGAGAATACATACCTATGGACAAAAATGCCTGTGACCTTAAACTTTAACCTACTGACCAAAACAACTATGGGTGTTTGCCTTATGTCATATACTACCTGTACCCAAAGTTTAAACATTGTAGGGTCCCTCTGTGTCGTTACAACACGTTTTAAATTGATCAATCATATTTGGGAAACACTATTAGCTAAGTTGGTTTCATCATAGGTATGATGCGAACACATCGCAAAAAGAGTGTTTATTCAGAATGCAAACATTTGATTGGACCAAAAAATGTAAGGAACACTTACAAATAAAATTGTATCCCATATCTCATACGACAACTTTTGAAGCTTAGTCAAAGTGCTCAATGTGTCATGTCAAACATATTGTGTAAATAATGCTTAAAACATTTGACAGGAAATTAAACCAAAGCTACATTATAGAGGCTTTCAATTTAACGTCACGCTATCTTGACGATATTCTAACTATAGATAATCCTTTCTTTTCTCAAATGATCCATCTGATTTACCCTCCAGAACTTACCCTTAATAAAGCAAATAACTGACATTTAAATGCAGCATTTCTAGACATTGAGATCAATATTTCCAATGACAAGGTCTCTACTAAAATCTATGACAAGAGAGATGATTTCAACTTTAGTATTGTGAATTATCCATGCCTTGATGGTGATTCACCTCGTGCTACCTCCTATGGTATTTACATATCACAACTTACAAGGTTTGCACGAGTTTGTACTAAAGTAGAAGATTTCAATGCTAGAAACCTGTTTATTTCTTCTAAACTGTTACAGCAAGGCTTTCGTTTTCATAAATTAAGAAAGGCGTTTTCAAAATTCTTTCACCGCAATGATTTTATTGCTTCTAAGTATAATAGCAGTATGAAAACACTTATGCAGAAAGGCATAAGCCATCCTGCATTTTATGGAAATGTTTTATACATGTTAAAGAAGATCAAGGGTCTCAATAACTTTTCTGACCACTTTACAAAACTTATCAGAAAATGTATTGCAGACGGTTACAACCCGGGAATACTTCAATGTACTGCATTGCTTGCAATTGACCCTTTTACAGTCAAGAACTTGCATTGCTTTTAAATTACACGATGACCGGACAGGTCGTTGAGACTATATGAAAACAGTGACTTAAAGCCATACTTGGACAGTCACTGTTGGATTTCTTGTCTCTTCATCTCTCCAGTCGTGCCCTATATAGGTGGGACAACTTGAGCAGTCTCCATACCCTTTACGTGAGATTGCACAGTAGGTATAACATCGGGATTTTTTTTATCTTTATCATATATAATATGTCAACTGCGGATAAATCCTCGGCGTTTATAATATGTTTTTAAACGATTAACTCTAAACAATACTACGTTTTATTTTGTTGATTTTCTAAAATTCTATTGTTTCTTCCATATTGTTTACATTTCACTTTTGACACTTTTGGCATATGACGTCATGGCATTTATGACGTCATTATATGGTTCTTATAATATATCAGCGCTTGTACTGCTTTATTTTATTTTAAACTACTCTCTCATTTGGAATTTTTTGGTTGCCGAGGCTTTTATCTACTGTAAATACTGTACATATGTTCATTATATCTGTTTTAACTCCCGATGCAGGTGCTTACTGTTAGTTGTGTCACTTTGACGGGATACTTTTATTTACACTGTTTGTTTGATAGAAAAACCGTCAGGAAGTGCGAGGTTGGAGCGCTCCACAAACCAGGTTTAAGCACACCAGTTGGCCCTTTTGCCGACTGACCGTTCCAAGGCGGTAACTGATGGTTTTTCTTTTTGTGTGTTATGTCTCGTCTCTGTGTTTTTTGTCACATTTACATTTACCTTGTCTGCCTTGGTCTGCAGGTAGATAAAATTTAAATATCTGTGAAAATTTTGATAGGACCTTTTCTTATTTACCTATTCATTACAGGTTAGTTGTTTTATTTCTGCTAAGAATCTACTAGACCAACGGGATAGCAAGGGTTAGGTTTGACTAGACCGGACCAACATTGAACTAGCCATGGCCTATGATTTAGAATTTATGCTAAATCCTGCATGTATATATGATCAGATTGTACATGCACATTGTACTGTGGTGTTTCAGGGCACTAGACAAATTTTGGGGACAGGACCCGTACCCTCAAGATGGAGAATTTCGCAACGTTTAAGACTAAAAGGGGATGTACATTTACTGTGTCAAACGCATTCATAACACTGTTTTCTACCATCAATTTTAATAGCTAGTACATTTTGTGACTGCAAATTGACACATAAAACAAATGGCAATCACATTCACATTGTTTTAAGCGATCTTTCTTCCCGAATTTTCATCAATTTTTCACCAAAGTTAACATTTCATTTAAAAAAAGAAGATAAATTGCATTCGTACGCATTGAATTACACACGGTAACTTATGAACAACGTGAACAGCGTGTTTCGTTAATAACAAAATTGCAACTCAGATCACCAGATTAAACTTCTCAGTTTCAATTCCTTTCTAAAATGTGGTTTACATATATATTGTACCTTTTAAGCATATGATGAATCATAAGTAATTTTAATTTAATATTAAGAAGTAATTTTGCAATAATATGTTTTAAACTCATTAATGATGCATTCAGTTCATCACCGAAAAAACTAGCAATCACCAAAATACACGAGTGAAATGTTTAAAAACCCAAATATGTATTAAAGCACTACAATACATGTTTAAACACCTGTCAAGACATTTAAAGTATTCACTGTAAATAAAAGCATATTAAATTATGGTAATAAGAGGATGAAAATGAGATTTTGCACTGGAAAACCTTATTCAACACGTCAAACTTTTTTTTTAAATTTAGTAATTGTGCCCTTTATCCCACCGGCCCCATTTTCAATCCCAAACATTGTTTTCACAGAAGTTACCTTTACAGCAATTTTCACCACAATATCTCATTCTAAACTAAAGTAATTGAGCAGATTTTTTTTAGTGACAGTGACATTGACCCAACTTGCCCCACTTTCAATCCCAAAGTGTCGTCTTCACAGAAACTACATTACTGGAAGTTTCATCACAATATCTCATTCCTTACTAAAACATTTATATTTTATATTTAGTAACAGTGACCTTGACCACACCGGCCCTAAAGTCAAACTTGACTTTTGAAAGCAATCAAGTTTAAAGTTAATACGTATACGCTTAACTAAATCTACATATCCTTTTTGCGCCCCGTTCTTGAATACACATCTGTCGTATGGGATAGTTGTAAAGTTTATGGAAAAATCAAAACTCGAACGTCTGCAATAAGAGGCAGCACGCGTAGTGACCGGTCTCACTAGGTCTGTCTCAATAAGTAACCTTATTAAAGAGAAAGGCTGGGTTCTGCTATAATCTCGAAGAGAAATGCAAAAGCTAACGGTGATGCACAAACTTAAGAATGGAATACAGTCAAACCCCTCTATTCAAACCACCTATGGGACGGGGAAAATATTGTCTTAATATGCGTGTTCTTAATTTCAGTGTAGAAAAATAGTACAAAATAGTTAAAGGGAATTGAAGTAATGGTCTTATTATTGAGATGGTCTTAATTTCGGGGTGGTCTTTATAAGGGGTTTTACTGTACTTCCAAGCGGGTTTCAAAATATATTTCCACACACCGTCACAGAAGTAAATCCATATAACCTGAGGAATTCAGATCAGATAACTTTATACACTTTCGAGACATACAGCACTTTTTTCTCACTCATTTGTAACTTCAGCCACAAGGTCTAGGAATAATCTATCAATGGACACTAAAGAATCAGAAGCGCTTGATATGTTCAAACAAAAACCGAAATCAATATTTTAAAAACAACCGGATGTGCCGAAATATTTCAAATATGGAAACTGAACATTAACCGTATATCACGCGCGAATTCGCAACAACTGCAACTGCATTAACCACCTTACTGATAACAATACTGGTTTATGTAATAATGAAATTGATCCAATGCAAAACATCTCTTCTCAAGATGCCGACTATATCAACCAAAAAGAATAAAAATGTTTCATGCTTTAAGACAGTTTCATCCTTTGAACATACAAACCTTGTTATATCGTCGAATCAATTTATTGTTTTAGCAAATATTTTACAATATAAGGCTGAACAACAATATATGAAAGACACTAAACGATTTTGAAATAATCAAAAGCGTTCACTAAAATTTATAGATGTTTCCTATACATAGACAATCGGACACTTGATTACTTTACGTGAATTCTTTGATTTGATATTTGGAACAACAACACTGTCATGTTATATAAAACCTTTAATATTACCTTATATAAAATTACAATAGTCAATATATTATGTTAAGTACTTTACAGCTGAGGGCTGCTATTAACGTGGTACTAATCACTTGTTTCCCGAACCTTTTTGCATTTTTATGGCAAATGAAATATGTTTATACTAACAGATACCGTGACATAATGCTGTGGCATTTACTTTCAATTTTCTATGACTAAAATGGCTTTTGACACGGACTGTACTCTATTCTTCGAAAAGGAATGAGTTCCAAGACGAATAGCAACGTTAAAAAAATCTCTCCAATGGTGAGAGATTGTCTCCTCGGACTGAACGCGGTCCTCAGACCTTATACCTTAATATTCTTAACTCGGTAGACGAAGGTTGTGGCTTTAATGTACCGCATGTATTAGCTTATAGACCAACACTTTTCAAAATACTTTCTAAATAAATGTCCGATCGTGACAGGCGGACAACCAGAGCTTACAACTTAGGTTCTAATATACTCTGGCCTTTTGAACGGACATGGAATTCTTTTTAATACGACGACTTTTAAAAAATTAATCTTCTTCATGACAATATATTGGGGTCACATCTTTAAGTAACGTATAGTGTATTGTGGTGTACTCTCGTGGCTGCACACATATGATTTTGAACTCCATCATATTGTGACTCGTGATCAAGCAATATTCTGTTGTAATTTTTTTCATGGAAAAAGGCCTCTTCTGCTGCTTCAAAATTCAGAAGTGATATGTGAAAAGGTCAAAAACTTGTTTGATGTACTATAATAAACGGTTGTTTCGCTTTGCCACCTCCTATATAGTATTCATTACGTAGTGGTGTATACACAGGCCCAGACTAGTTTACAACTTTCCCGCCTTTTTTTTAACATGTTTCAAGGTTACTGTCTCACCCAGTCTACTGAAAGGACTACGTTGTCTAAGGGAGAAAACTGGAATAAAAATTCGATAATAAACTGTGTTACCAGATTAAAGGTTTTAGTACTTTAGAAGTCCAATAGTGCATAGAAATGACATTCATTTTAGCGGGGTATTTTATATACCCTGTAATTTTTAGAACCTCACAGCAAAAACTGTAATTGTTGAGGTATGGAGAAGCTGATGGCAAATGTGCAAAGCATTATTAACTTATTAACTTTCCCAGTTATTAAATTAAGTCTATCATGTTTAAATTCCGCCTGTATCTGAAATTTCCATATTCAGCAAGTTGTAATCATTAAAAGGTGTCATGCCTGGGATTCGGTTGAATAAGTCATTGATGGAATTTTAAAGTAATATGCTATGATATGTATTATTGCTCGAACTTCGTTATTCGTCATAACAGAAGACGATCAATTATCTTCATAAAATCTCAAATGTCCATCAATGTTGCAGAACAGAACAAAACTTTATTATAACTCAAACTGTGAAATATACGGTACATGAGTATACAAAAGAAATATAAAGAAACACGAGATGTAATATAAATGATACACGTGACATGGTATGATACTATAGCAATAAAAAAGTAAAATAATGAGAGTGCCCAAGTAACTTTGTCAAAAAATGGAGAATAGAATTTGCAGCTTATTGATTATGTCTTAAATATTCTAACACTATTTTTACATATCGGAAATCAAAACAATATTGAAAAGTTCTTTGTGAAACGGGCTATAGAATGTATATTGCGGGCGTGTGATTTAGAATTACGTCACTCGTCACTGATTGATCGGCTGGATTATTAATTAGTAAATTTATATTGTGTGTAATAAATAAATTTTCAGGATGTGTTTTGTTGGCTGAGTAAAGTAGGTCAATTGACTGGAGTGTGCTGGTTTTAATTTGTGGATGTTTATTTGAAAGTGTTGATTAAATAGTGTTATTCCATATAATTGGATAGTATTGCATTAAATAGTGCTATTCCGCGGATATATTATTATAATTCCAAGGGTCGTCGCCCTGTGGTGAGTAACTGAGTATTTATTTTGTCTGTGTCTAGCGTGTAATTTACTAAAGCGCTTGAATTAAATGTGTACATAATAATTTTTGTAAACTTTGTTAAGTTTGACAGTCTATTTATTGATGACTCGTTCATTATTTGTTGAGATTTAAGAATATTTGGGTGTAAATAATAGAATCTATGTATAAATGTTTGGTTTTTTTTCTAATTTCATGGAAAAACGGGCAAATTAATAGGTAATGCATTTCATCACCTACGTCATTTTTGTCACAGAGAGTTCATTTTCTGTCATGTAAAGGTGTGCCAAACCACTTACCAACCTCCACTGGTAGATGGTGATTTCCAGTTCTGAACTAAGCAAGAGTTTTATAATTATGTTTGTTAAGCTTCGTCAAATATTGTTCCATTTGTAATTTATTTTTGAAAATATTTCAATATAAGTTTCTCCCTTTTGATGATGTTTGCAGACAGGTGTGTCAGTGTTATTGATATTGATCAACCAGTATTTGCTTGTTATTTTGTTTAAATGTAGATCAATGCTGAGGTATTAGGTTAAATTGATAATAACCGTTGTTCATTATACCAGTCTCTATTAGTTTATATATAGATATATTTATCCATTTTGATTCAAAGTTGATAATAGATAGCATTGTGTTGTATATCTTTTGTGAAAGTTTACTGTTACTACCTGTTACCAGGCGGTACCAAACATTTATCATCCTACATTTGATGATGATTTTAATAGGGTATGCCCGATTCTACCATTAATATATATATATATATAGGTATAGACTTTTTTCAGTCCAGTTAAATATCTCATAATATCAGTATGTAGTTTTTCGATGGCATTATTATCCCGAAATGACCTCAGATGAATATGTTAATATTGGTGTTATTGTGTGATGAAATAATTTCATGACAAAATCTAAAGGAAGGGAAATGTTGTTTATTCTAATATTCATGAAGTGCATAACTTTCGTTGCTTGTTCTGCTAGGGAGGTCTTTGCGATGTGGAAGCTTCCAGATTTAGACAGATAAGTGCCAAGATATAATTATAGTGTTGTACAATTTCCTGCAGAAACTATTAAGTAAAGACCCGGGACAACCATTGCAGACTGTGAAACACTTTAAACTTTAGGATGAATGTTCATCTGCAGTATCTAGGAATAAATACTACTAAGGAGAAAGAAACTTGGCACGTGACGTGAGGCTGATGATTGACATAGTCTATCCCACAAAGAACTGTACGACAAGGAAAGAGACAAACTATGGCAATGGACAATATGGATGTCTAGACCGGAAACGTTTTTGCACAGCCATTGTAACATCATGACAATAGTAATTGTTATCATTGTTGTTGATACAGCATGTCGTGATAATCGGACAATGTAGTACTCTAATTGTTGACCATTCTTGCTAAAGAATATTGACTATGTTTGCGATCGGTACCTGGGTCTTCAATACGCATTTTCCTGGCCACGGGCCGATGGGAGAACATTTGCTGTGGATATCTGGACCGTGAATACGAATGGGCAGTTGTGTCATATTCCTTGACTGACGTACTGTCATCATCGCAACTTTGAAATGACTGTTGCAGTTCAGCTAGCGTATTATAAGTATGATGATACGCTTGTGAGTAGATGTAGTCAACATTGCTATCTAAACCTCCTTCTGTAGAGTGATGTATTTTAATACCAAGTGGAGCTTTTATCGTTGATTTTGACCTTGTTGTAACAACAGCTGCTGCTGCTGCTCCTTTTGGTGATGATGATGCAGATACCGTTTGATGCAACGTGAATGTTCTCAGACCTAAACCTGACGTATCAGAAATAGTCTCGTATTGATCTATGGTTGGAATTGTTATATCAACATGATTGCTGATCGGCGTTACACTTTCTCTAGTGACATTCACAGATTGCGAATCTACAAACACGTGTCTGGAATTAAAAAGCAATAAAAGTTTTGGGTAACTCTTCAAAATGCTTTGGAAACAAACAAAACATGTTATGAAAAAATAAATAAAATTAAAAGAAACTTGTGAAAATATTGTCTAAATCTGAAGAACATTTATATTTCATATGTAGACAATGAAGAATGGCTTGCATCGACAACAAACAAAAACACACGTTTTGCATGTAATAAAATAAGTTCCAAATAAAAATATTGGTTGAAACTGGACAAGTGTAAATAGAAACAATGAAAACAACGTTACACAAAATGTAAAGAAACCTTAAATGGAAACAGGGAACAAACAATATATTACACATAGTTATACCGATAGCAAATAGAACAATGGATTGGAAAATGAAAAATACTATTAAAAATAAAAAGGCACATAAAGGACACATACATACAGATGTAAAGCCCATGTAAAATAATACTTTAAATGGTCAAATTCGTAAGATTTTTATATTGTGTGTTAAAATGCATATTCTACACCACTGGTATCAAGTTTGTAGAGACAATAGTTTATGATTATGGGTTTAACGTGAGAAAATCTGGGTCTGTTCGTCGAGAAAGGGCCACAGCGGGAATGGAGGGGAGAAAAACGGTTTGATAAGCTGATACCACAAGGCAAGTATGTAAAAAATTGCCACAACAAGAAAAATACACGCTTTAACGGACACAATAAAACAGAATGAATCATTGACTATATTCTGATGTAATTTTAAGGTGAAAAGAATTACTTTAGGTCCAATTATTACTTTAATGTTGAAAAGTTTATAGATTAAACTGTTAAAATTATAATTTAAATTGACATATTCATTTGGCCTGTGATATTCGTATCGACTCTCTCCCAATATGATAATTCTCCGCCAAAGAACTGGGCCAGTTTGAAGGCATCTTACTTATAACAGTTTATGATTAATAGGCAGAAGAACAAATAGATTGCAATAAATTCAGTTTAGCGAAAAATGAGGCTTCATAGATACTCTAGTGTTTTGCTGAGTCAATATGTGTAACCTATTAATCTTGTTTTAGGTGAGAAATTGTTTTGCTGAATTTTTGTTTCACTTATAGTTTATGATAGTTTATGATTAGTGTTATAGACCTCACTATCCCTTTGTATACTTAGTACAATTGCTGGAGACCAAAGAATATGTTAGAATTATGCTGGAATTACAACAATCTTTTTATAAAATATTCCTTACATCGGATGCAACTGCTTATGCGGTACCGAAATAAAGGACATTATTAATCCATGACTGTTTATTAAATTCAGCTCTCTTGTCTTAAAGAAGTCCTGGGGTCAATTCATTAAGAATTTAGTGTGTTTTTTCTTAGTAAAAATACAAAAGTATTTCTCAAACAGAACATACAACACGCAAAAAAAACTAGTCCATAAAGCAAGAAATAATTTCTACTTTCGAACGTAATAACGAATCCAATGAACGTATTTTTACAATATAAATGCAATCCAATTGGTTGGAAGGCACAATAATGCGACATGGATACAGCTATTATTGCTTAATTAATTGGGAAACATTTATTATACGTTTGTTTATCCAATTTTATAAATAAATGACATGAACAAATTAACGTATAAGCAAGTAACAATGTCGTACATTGTTACATTAAGGTTTAACACAGTTTGACGTTTTCTTCGCTTTTATGATGCAAAATATACGGACAATGTATACGCCGTTTCAGGCGCTAAGCAGAGCAACAGACATAAACAAGATGTACGTTTGTAAGCAAACAAGAAATTATAAAACTAACCCGTTTCTGGATCGACTACACTGAGATGTTGGGGTTTGTGTCAGCAATATTTTCGTCCGATTTGGGCATCTGAAGACCACGAACACGATTAAGGCCAAACACAGTCCGGTTGAACCCACTCCGACCGCAATATACGCTGCAATGGACGGATAAGTATGTGTAGTTACTATCAACGCAAACTAGTCTAGTACAAGTTATGCAGTCATGTTTTGCAAAAGAAAAATACACAGTGGTTAGTAACTAGTAGAAAATGTAAATAATTGCTGACATTTAAAAAAAAACATCTTAAACAAAACAAATTAAATTATATACCTGCATTTGTATATAAAGCTTTATTTTCAGCAAAGATATGCGGACAAATAATTTAAAGTTTTGGATTCCACATTGCATAACGTTTCAAGGGGTTGCCTTACAGTTAAACTGTTCAGCCATAAATTAACATAAAATCAACAAAGATTTAAACCGGACACCACTAATAAAGCAATACCCCATTCATATAATGCTAAATATATATGTTCTATCTGTTCATATATTGTTTAAAAAGTTGATAACAGAAATAAAAAGGAAATGCTGTGAACTATTTTTACTTACGTTTAAAGAGTGAATATATATTTGTTTTGGAGTTAGATCGATATAATGGGCAGCAAAACATGCAGTATTTTACCCGTTCTTGCTGACCATTTATTGAAATAAAAATAAAATTTACATCGGAAAATAAAATTGATTGATAATATCTTACACATTTTATAAGGCACCGAGTGAAAACAATATTTACGAACCTTGATTTAACCCCTTGCTAATGGTTGTAGGCGGTGTTTTCTCTGTGGATTGAATTAAATCTATGTCATTGTCTGCAGACAGACCGTTCATTCTATCTGATCCAAATACGGAATTAAGACAAGCAATTTTTTATAAATGTAAGTAAAATAAACCAAGCTATAAAATAACAAAATAAAATAAACAATATAAAACAAACACTTGCGTTCTGACTTAATATTTTGTTTGAACCATAAACACTTATCTACATTAATTTCGTGATGGCAGAATCTTAGAGACGGCATTATTGCTTAATAGCTACATGGGACCGATACATTTTAGCCATTTTTGCGAGGGAGATTAAAAGAGGATTAAGGCACCATTTAAGTATCCGACAAAAACAATAAGCGCACCAGATGTCAGCAGAAAGACCGCGTTCAGGGGGACCTGGTCCATGCGGTGGATTCTAAGGAAAGAAAACTTTGGCGATAATAATTTACAGGTGAAACTACATGTAAGTAGAAAAGTACATCTATGTCATTAAGGTAAGTCACCATACCCGCATTGAACTGACATAGGTATTGCTTTTCCATCGTGCCAGGTGCAAACTCCAAATACGTTCGGTTGTTTCGAAGGACCAAGAATCCAAATTCCACCCACCTAGCACTATCAACACTCGCAGTAACAGCTAAAATATTATTTTACAAACATAAAAAACAACATCAACGTATTGTTTCTATTTACAACAATGCTTAACAATTGCATGAAAATATTTTCGCGTGAGTTTTTAACTGGTCGACAGGCAATGTTTACTGTACTGCTTATTTTGATTCCAAAAAGATACAAGTTCATGATGTTGTTGTTAAAGGGAATCATTCAAAAATTACTTGAGCTTTGAATACTTAACAGGGCTATCTAATAGGGTCTATAAAAAGACGAACTATACATTTCATTGTGGATAACAAAGTTGCGCATATTTAAAATGTTTTATTTAATAAAATGATACACAACAATCATTAATGCTATTTAAAAGGAAAAATACAACAATTACAGTTGACTTGTTTTACTCGTGTACGTACTGTGATTATGAATGAATGTTGACCAAGTTTTGACAATGTTCGTCCATGAGTCATTGCCATGCCAGTTCGGTGGGCACCTGTCTTGGTGGGTTTTCCAGTCTCCTGGAAATAAGAAGTATTTGACTTATGATTTCTTGTACCACTTACTTGGTTTATATCTGTGACATTTTTAATTAGAGATATGCGATTAGCAATGTTAACACATATGTGATAGTTGTTTATTACATTAATTAATTTCTACCAGCCACAATTCCAATCAAAGTCTTTTTAACCACATCCAGACGAATAACTGATGTATTGTTCAATACATTAAAGTTGAAAATCACTAAATTAACTATTTTTATGAACGTTAACTTTACAACAGCAACTCGGTATATCACGGACCTTTATCATGACTTTATAAGTAGTAGACGTTTTAGGTAATATTATTTGAAAAATGAATGTAAATGTGAATGTTAACAATTAAAACAGTTGCCTATCTTGGACTATTTTCAAGTATAATCTAGGCGGTGCTAATCTTATTGCTTTGAGGAAGCTATATTTCATGTTAGTTTGCCCTTTTGGGACATATTATAAAACTTAAAAAATGATGGTTAGATATTGTTGAATTTGTGTGCCTTCGTAATTCCAGATAATATTAAGTGTAAGATGACTTCTGTTTCTGTACTTGTTGTTGTTTTACACCTACATTAACCATCTATTCCGAATCACTGAGCGCGAGAAGTTTTAGCAAATTACCTAGAATTATTCAATATGTAGCGCTTCAAAGATACCTTTTGAGGCTGAGTGGTCCACCGTTGAACATCGAAGCGAACGATTCTCAAAACATGGGCGCCATTGACGTTGTCCATCAATAACAGCAAGACACTCGTGATTGTTCTGATCATTGTCAGGAATGGTCTGGTCTTACAAATAAGAAAAGTGAAAAATGTATGTTTGAAAATTCAGCAATTTAAAAGGTGGTTTGTTACAACAGCGGTATAAAAAAGAAATCCTATTAAAGTAAGTTAATGTAAATGTACATGATAAAAATCCGACTATTGAAAGGATTACTTAACTGTGTTGCGGATTCGAATCTCTGTCGGTGCGTAACGCGTTCATGTAGGACGGTGTTCAATTTGTCCTGGAATCTGAGGCTCTATCCAGACATTTGTCCCTGAATCTGAGGCCTATCCAGACATTTGTCCTGGAATCTGAGGCTCTATCCAGACATTTGACCCGGAATCTGAGGCTCTATCCAGACATTTGTCCCTGAATCTGAGGCCTATCCAGACATTTGTCCCGGAATCTGAGGCTCTATCCAGGCATTTGTCCCGGAATCTGAGGCTCTATCCAGACATTTGACCCGGAATTTGAGGCTCTCTCCAGACATTTGCCCCAGAATCTGAGGGTCTATCCAGACAACTGTCGTGGAATCTGAGGCTCTATCCAGACATTTGTCGTGGAATCTCGGGCTCTATCCAGACATTTGACCCGGAATCTGAGGCTCTATCCAGACATTTGCCCCGGAATCTGAGGCTCTATCCAGACATTTGTCCGGGAATCTGAGGCTCTATCCAGACATTTGTCCGGGAATCTGAGGCTCTATCCAGACATTTGACCCGGAATTTGAGGCTCTCTCCAGACATTTGCCCCAGAATCTGAGGGTCTATCCAGACAACTGTCGTGGAATCTGAGGCTCTATCCAGACATTTGTCGTGGAATCTCGGGCTCTATCCAGACATTTGACCCGGAATCTGAGGCTCTATCCAGACATTTGTCCCGGAATCTGAGGCTCTATCCAGACAATTTTCCAGTAATCTGAGGCTCTATCCAGACATTTGTCCGGGAATCTGAGGCTCTATCCAGACATTTGTCCTGGAATCTGAGGCTCTATCCAGACATTTGTCCGGGAATCTGAGGCTCTATCCAGACATTTGTCCCGACATCTGAGGCTCTATGCAGACATTTGTCCCGGAATCTGAGGCTCTATCCCGACATTTGTCCCGGAATCTGAGGTTCTATCCAGACATTTGTCCTGGAATCTGAGGCTCTATCAAGACATTTGTCCCGGAATCTAAGGCTCTATCCAGACATTTGACCCAGAATCTGAGTCTCTCTCCAGACATTTGCCCCGGAATCTGAGGCTCTATCCAGACAATTGTCCTGGAATCTGAGGCTCTATCCACATATTTGTCCCGGAATCTAAGGCTTTATCCAGACATTTGTCCTGGAATCTGAGGCTCTATCCAGACAATTGTCCTGGAATCTGAGGCTCTATCCAGACATTTGTTCGGGAATCTGAGGCTCTATCCAGACATTTGTCCGGGAATCTGAGGCTCTATCCAGACATTTGTCCTGGAATCTGAGGCTCTATCCAGACATTTGTCCGGGAATCTGAGGCTCTATCCAGACATTTGTCCCGACATCTGAGGCTCTATGCAGACATTTGTCCCGGAATCTGAGGCTCTGTCCCGAGATTTGTCCCGGAATCTGAGGTTCTATCTAGACATTTGTCCTGGAATCTGAGGCTCTATCCAGACATTTAACCCGGAATTTGAGGCTCTCTCCAGACATTTGCCCCAGAATCTGAGGGTCTATCCAGACAATTGTCGTGGAATCTGAGGCTCTATCTAGACATTTGTCGTGGAATCTCGGGCTCTATCCAGACATTTGACCCGGAATCTGAGGCTCTATCCAGACATTTGTCCCGGAATCTGAGGCTCTATGCAGACAATTTTCCTGGAATCTGAGGCTCTATCCAGACATTTGTCCGGGAATCTGAGGCTCTATCCAGACATTTGTCCTGGCATACATACGTTGTTCGTTTCGTTGACATGAACGTCACCCGCAACTTAAACCTATCTTGGAAAGAAACGGTTTTGTAGTTAAATTTAGTTTAATTTGACATTACTAATCACATAAGTACTAAGCTGTGATAAAAATAAATCAATAAAATATGCAATTTCGTCGGTTGTTGATATTATTTCAGAAAATATGACCAGGAAGTACGCGGGGGCTGAAATAGAATAGACAAACAAGGGAAACAACCTAACAACATTGCGTAAAGTGTGGTGCGCATTTGTGTCCCTTCTAAGTAAGCATTTCGTGTAGAACGTTTTAGAATGGAAGTAGATTTTAGGTTTGCGTGATCTAATGCCCAATATATCACGGTCTCGAGTTTAGTGGAAGCCTCCACTGAAGGAATTATATAAAATTATTCTTCAATGTTATGGTTAGTTATAAGGAGACTTCTTGCCAAATTATTTATCATTAAAATTAAATTAGTTAAATTTGGACGAAAATAAATTAAAAAGAAGTTAAAAAGATGAATTTAAAAAAAATCATATGAAATTAGACCAAAAAGT
Source organism: Sinonovacula constricta (assembly GCA_007844125.1). Classification (NCBI taxonomy): domain Eukaryota; kingdom Metazoa; phylum Mollusca; class Bivalvia; order Cardiida; family Solecurtidae; genus Sinonovacula; species Sinonovacula constricta. The sequence continues at coordinate 67,531,837 of CM017560.1, read as the reverse complement.
GTTGGACTGATGGGGTGATAGGGGTATGCATAATATTTTGAAAACTGTTGAGTTAGTTTGAATATTGCTGTTAAATTAAAAGAATCTTACCATCTTTAAAAAAATAAAGTATATTTTAAGATTCAATGTGCTAATATGCATAGTTGACATATAGCCATATAGCCATAAAGGCTATTCAATATTTTAATTTAGTACCAGCTTTATACTTCTATTACCATTTTTGGAGAAGTCATAAGCATTTGTTCTAAACTTACCCTCCTATCAAATGTTCATGACGGTTGCCATGAAAACAATTAGTTTTCATATAACCCAAATGAGTTTATTTTTAAGTACATTGGAGGCTCTATGTCTAGACAGTAGACACCCTAACAAATATTTTGGAACTCATGAAAAAAGTCTATTGGAGGTGCGAGGTACCTAGCTGCCGGGCTATTAGTATACTTCTGGTCGAAAGTTTAATTCGAATTATAATTGACGTAGGGAGTACATGCGATTGGCGACCAAAACAAAGCCATATATGTTTTCCTATAGTATGATAAGTGTTATAATATATTCAGTGCAGTATGTCAGTGTTGACGCGCAAATATATGGCGATGGAGAGTTGTTATATTCCTATTTGAAAGTGTACAATCTTTTCCTTCTTACTATGTTTAGATATTGGTAACATGACCATAATTCGTTTCTGTTAAAATAGCCGCCTTTGGCCCACGGATATTAGCTTCAAATCAATAGATAGACATATAATAATTTGCATTATATTCTTACAAATTTCGACATAAGATGCCCCGTCTCCACCACAGTGAACTGTCTCCGATCATCAAGTCACAACGTCTTAATGTGTATGGAGTCCCGTTTAGGTTATTATATAACTGATGTTCTGAAATTTGACTGACTTTCTCCAGCTCAACAAACTTCCTGCCATTAAATGTCTATATTACTACCCGAATCAGTGAGGCGACCAGGGATTGGCTATGTGAGCTACTAGGAGCTGTCTCCGGCTCCATTCAGCAATCACCACAAATGTATCACCCTACCAACGTAAAGTGTAGTGTACGGTGTCTCGGCTAGGTCACTTGCGCATTTGTCTTGGATATGACTGGAAGCGTATTTTAAAGCAGGTCCTTTTAAGGTAAACACAATAAATGTTGTTGTTTTGTAAATGCTAACTTTTATGTGGAAGCATATCTCAGACTTAATCTTCCAATGCCAGAAGTGAATTTTATACGATAAATATTGTTTACACGATAACTGTATATTATATAAATAATAGACATAATCATGAATAAAACAACGAATCAATGTTTTAACTTATGACATTTCTTATATAGTGCAGGTTAGTACTGTGGCATTCATACCATTGTTAGTTTTAGGCAAATTGTTATGACTTTTTTTCAAACATTTCAATTATTCCTAAAGTATTTCTTGGTATTTGATCTAAAATTTACATAAAAATTTTGAATATATATACAGAAAACGTTACACATTGCAAACAAGGTGAGCAACTAAATTCGCCTCATTAAAGTATTATAGCATTATTATTTGTCATTAGATCGTTTATGTTTCACCGGTAATTTCACTCAGATTTTCCTAGATATAAAGCCTATGTGTTTTTGATTCAAGTTTTGATAAGTTTCGTGAGACTATAACAATGTGAAAAATTAGTATGTGAAAAAGTTTATCGGCAATTAACAAATATTTGTATTCACAGGCAACAAACTGCTTGATTTCATTTATGATCATGGCTCGTCAAATATTTCGCATGTGAATACATTTGTCCTGTGCCTTGTCGAATTGTAATATATGCTGCAATGCTGATTGGACTTTATCATATTTCCTTATTATTTATTATACACAACAGTAGATTCTGTAGTTGTTTCTGGCTGTCTATTACTTTAATAAACGCTCCTATTAAAATTGTTACACCTAGGAGGTATTTTATGTCACAATACGCAATATTTTATGAATTCTTTCATTCATAAAAACGAAAGTCACTTTGATATTCATTTGGGCTTGCTTATCGTCAGCACTGTAAGAAGGTCAGAAATTAGGTTAGACAGTTTCGCCGAAAGAAAACGAAGTAGGCTAAAGATTGGTTACAGATCAGATGAAACCTAGTCAAGACAAATGTCATTCAAAATTGTTTTTTATAGCATGAAGAAACATTTAAAACAAATGCAGAAAATCGAAATCGATGAAATACCTTTTCATACAACTTCCCCTGTGTTAAACATGTTTATAACATCGATGAAATACGGTTTACTACAAAATTGCCTGTGTTATATCATGTTTATAACATCGATGCAATATGGCATACTACAAAACCACCTGTGTTGTCCATGTTTATAAATCGGTGAAGTACGGTTTACTACAAAATCGTATGTTATACATGTTTATAACATCGGTGAAATACGGTTTACTACCAAATCACATGTGTTCTCCATGCTTACAACATCGATGAAATACGGTTTGCTACAAAATCGTCGGTGTTGTACATGTTTATAACTTCGATGAAGTATGGTTAATTACAAAACCACATGTGTTATACATGTTATAACAAGGATTATATTAACATATTATATCCCATAAAACAAAATGAAAAATAAATTGTGTATGCACAAATAATAGAATCTGGTTAATTTGAAAACAAAGTAAGCCGTCTTCCAGTAAGAATTTACAATAGTATTATTATAATTCATTTTAAAATACTTGCCGTTTATAATACCGAGTCAGTTTTTAAACAGATCACAAATCATTATGCTAAAACTCGCCACAGTGGACAATATTAATATTTTAAACAAAAACAAATCTTTATTTCAAATTGAACTATTGTTTTTCGTGGTTTTGCTTTTTTGCTATGATGCTACACAAATATGTTCATATTGTCAACATTTTATAACTAGAGAAAAACTACAGAAAAATGCTCATGTAAAAACCGAACCCCAAACTGTTTTGTCTACACGTACAACATAAATGTTAACATGCCTATGTCTCCGAATTAATGTCAAGCATTTGATACGGGCTTTATATTTGTAAAACAATAAATCACAATAAATTTTGAACAATAGCAATTCTCCTTAACCAACTAACACTGGTATACTTTGTGTTTATAGCAAAAACTCGTGTACATACATTTGATTTTAAATCAACTCACTTCATCAGTGAAAAATATAAAAAATAAAACAAATAATAAAGAATCCATGAATATCAATTCTTTTCTATAAATAATTAGGTTAAGTTATTGTAAATGAAATGATTTAAAAGAAAGAAACGTAAATGTATATAGTGTATTTATTATCCTACAATTACAACGTATATTAAATATATAAGACGTTATATCATTTACTGTATCACCTACCACTGTGAAAAGCCTGTCACGATGATCAGGAGACCTACTTTTCAAATGGGTCAACTTTTCATGCCACAAGGTTCGAACTTCGTCAAATAAAATGCTAGTCTCGATGGGCGAGCGACACAGATTGTGATCAAAATGCCTTAAATTCTTTGATTTCTGTTCATGTTATAAAGGCACGTGCGTTGGATCATTTCGTCATGTGTAAAACCTTCTCCATTAACTTTTGAAAGAAAGACCTTGTTTATCAGAGACAACACGCGTGTAAACGGTTTTAATAAATAATAATCATTTATCTTTTTCACAATTTTACTATGAATTTATAAGTCATACGGCAGTTGTTTACATTCCATTTCATATAACAAATAAATCCAAGCAGTTTATATTTGACAATCGTATCTCTTCAGTATATAACTTAATTTGCATTGCAATAATCAGGACTTAGCAAATATTACAAATCAAAGTACAGCATCTATGCTAAAACCTGCGTTAGCTCTGCCATTACATTATATTCTATCGTAAGTGAATAACTAACAACTTTGATATCGGTTAATTACTAATGTATGATAATAAGGTTGATAAATAGAAGCAGGTGCGATCTGCTGTAATACGTACGCCAAAGCATGGAAGAACACCATGTTTAGATATATACGAGTACACAATCGATTTGACACCTTTTAAAATTTGTCAATGACGGACTTGATAGTTACTGAATTAATCTTGTTACCAAAAACGTTAATTGGCATAAAACAGTTTTGTGGGGCTATATATATATATATATATATATATATATATATATATATATATATATATATATATATATATATATATATATATAATGCCTGCCAGGAATAATCAGGAATAAAAATAAAATAAAAACTCATGAACAAATATATACATGCACTTACATACTGAAACCACGTCATATACATAGAAATTCGCTGGAAAAACATTCAAGTTAAACAAATTACATATGTTCTAAGCTTGTAAAATGTTCTGAGGTACATTAAAACGCATATGAATACCTGATACGAATAGGACATGCGACTGAAACAAATAAGGAATTTAAATGTTGTCTTGTTAATGACAGCAAAATTAACATGAACAGAAATATAATATTTTTTCAAAGTCACTAGAGTTAAGAATTTATTCTACACTTAACACAAACATTTTTAATATATATTTATAATTAGAACACTGTCTTTTTTGCAACACACATTTCACATACAGGGTTAACAGACATGAAAATTACACCAATCCAATGCTAACATTTTTAATACAATAATTATTTATGTTTAATAAATGATAGCACAATATTTATATTCGATATTTAGTCTGTTTGTTTTTTTTACGAAAAAGGCATGTAAAGAATATAAGATTCTCTATACAAATACCAATCATTCGGGGTTAATCTCAAGACAACGACCTGTAACTGCCCCTTATAAATAACAAATGAAGGTGTTTAAAGATATGCATGTTATATCCGTCTCTTTAAATATCACTGCTTCTGTTAATGTGAAACGACTGGTCATCTTGATTAAGCTGTTGTTCAAAGGAACTCTTTTTCACATAACGGTCTCGTAGTCATCTTTGGCAGTAACTGCGTGCAGATATTCGTTGTAGATTGGCGTCACTCTGTTGTAAGGCGTAACTTCAGGTTCCGAGCAAGGCAGCATTTGTCTAAAGATATATTATTTTGCGGCTTATCAATCGATGTTAAGATTTCGAAATGAAAAAAGTAGATTACAGTAGAACAAGGGTTTTGAACGTGTGTGTCTTATAAGTGGTAAAGTATAATGTGAATAATCTAGATGGCATAAATGGAAAATAGCTTTTAAATTTCCAATATTGCTATAAAGAATGACGTATTTCCATTAGTTTCATGTTTATTTTCTCAATATACGTGAGTCCAGTACATTAATTTGAAAAAAACAAACACCAATTCGGCCATAATTGTTCTTGATTTTATTATGCCTATTTGGTCAAGATCCCTTCTATTTTTATTTATCAGAAACAGGGGTCAGAATGTATCGACAATGACATCAATATCTAATTAGTACAATAAATACATACATCGGTTACAAATATTAACTTCGAAACCGGTAATAGTATAATTTATATGTTTACGATAATTGCATGACGAATACAGCATATTCTATGCAATCTATATAAAAAAAATCCGTATTCCACACTGTGGTTTACTGATTCCATTTTTCACTTTAACATAAATCTATCTCAACCTTTCCATTTTTTGGCAACATGTTTACTCCAATCAACTTCGTCATTGATCGGTAAATTATAAGTAAATTGGAAAAAGGCAAACCGAGTCAATAAAAAGTGAAAAAACACATGGACGAGAGATTAAAAACAGAAAGACAAACCAACACAGTCCGCAAAAGGACCAACATGGGTGCTTATACCTGGTTCCCGGAGCGCTCCAACCCTGCACGTCCTTACAGTGTAAATTAAAAAATATTCCATCAAAATCAGACAACTAACAGCAAGCGCCTGCATTGAGAGTTAAAGCGGATTAAAGAGTATTATATACAAACAAAATAACTCATTATAATTAACTATAGACATGTGTATAATATGTACAGTGAATAAAAGCATTGACAACCTATCAGTACTGAACAAGAGAGTAGTTTGCAATAAAACAGACCCAACGAGTATGTATAATAAGAGAATTAACAGTGCCATTCGATATAAATGCTGCGACGCCATATGTCATCCATCGATTTTTAGAAGAAAAAACAAACGATCCAAACCAACAAAACAAAAGTAGTTTTGTGATGAGATAATAGATAATCAAGTCCAAATAACTTATTATAATAAGCCGAAGTCGAATAAATTTAAAAAGTCATAGAAATTAACTTAAGTGCAAAAATAATGTACCATTTATGGCTTCATTACGCGATTTCAGCAGAAAGAGTAAAATGATTCAACCTATGATGCGACAGAGTAACATGATTTTTAATGTTAGAGTTTTCGTACTGGAATCGTCGTAAAGATGAAAGTAAGTGTAGTAAATACGAATAGGGCGTTTTTAATCACTTTTCATTAATTTCCAAATTTCTTCAATCGCAGTGTGGCCAAGATCCTAATGTACATGCTATAAGAAATTACGGAAATGGCGTTTCATAGTTGTATGGATAATTTGTCTTGAAGTTATCAAAACATGAAATAATATAAAAAAATCTTTTAGGAAAAAATAGAAAAGAAGAAATTCAAATAATTAATACAACGATAAACATATTAATCAAATAAAGTGATATGATATAAACACTAATTTAACATGATATGTCACGAATATAAACAAACTGCACGCAGCAAGCTCCAGCTTATGACCTCTTGAACTGCAATATAAACTCTGTCCTACGCTGTATAAACACAGTACTATCTATTATATGTCAACCTTGATTTGGACTCGATTCATATTCGTAGGTCTCCGTAAATGGTGTAAGGAAACAACACGTCTATAATGTAACAGGTTTTTATATTTTTTAAACGACTATTAGTCACAAAAGCACTGGTAGTAGATTCGCTGATACGCACTAATAAAACTTTGTTTCAACCCAAACGATTTTTCCTTATTTTTAAATCAAGAAAAAAAATAATTTCACTTATTTGAAAATGTTATTTTGAGAGGTCGCTAAACAATGCTGCCTCAAATGTTTGTAAAACATTACTGTTGTAGGGGCCAATTGCTAATGACGAATGTTTGAACTATTTCAACAAAACACAACACGGCCAGTCTTGAATGAGAAAAAAGATAAATATGAATGTCGGACCTATTTTTGGTTATGATAACGTTACGAATGCATCGCGTATTAAACGATATCTTGTAAACATCTCTGTTCAGCACCAAGGATATCTAAATCCGCAATTCGTCTTGTCGGAAATCTGGCACTGCAAATGCTATCTAGATTAAGAAGGAAAGCCATCTGACGTGCTCTTGTGGAAAAATATGCCAAATAAAACAAACATTAAATAATATACACATATTGATATTTATTACCTAAATACTTGTCATGTGTATAAATAACACCATTGTTTATTGTTCGATGGAATAAATATAAGTTGCATTCTCGAAACAAACAAGCGGAATAAGCAGCGTAAACATAAAAAAAAAATACTGAATGAATTATCAATCTGTTGTGATAATATTTTGGATTGTTTGGTCATTTTGTGGAATAAAAACGAAATGTGTTATCATCAATGAACCCGTACATGTTTTTTTTTTCTAATTGGTAGACGTAACTTATGCATTCTGGAGAGTAAGTTTGTAGTTAATAATCAATGAGCGCTTCATAAATATTAATTTTGTAGTGCTCTAAGAAAATAATTCGCTACAACAACTTTATGTTTTATTCAATATTAACAGTTTTTAATGAAAAACAACGAGTGTTTGTCAATATTGCCAATAATTCATAGCCACTGAAGAAACAAATATTTTCGTTGGGTTGTTTTTGCCGAGATGTAAATGATTAAAATCGAATCCAGCAAGGATCGCTAGCAATAACCATCTATTGTTTATTGCCACTGTGCGGAAAAGAAAACAAATAATACTTTAATTTATCAATATACGTTAATTAGCCCAACTTGAACAGAAAAAAAAACGAACAAACCCATCTCCAGGCCTGCTATGCTCCGATTGCCTTGTTGCTCGTATTCGAATTTTCTGCATTAGGTTTACGCAGTTGAAGGACAGAGATACGAATAAAGCCACACAAAGTCCGACTAATAGCCAATCGCTCGCAGTCAGCGTTTTGTAACCATCTGAAACGCAATAAAACGACACATGCAATCAAGTATTGTATTACAGTTCTAGTTTTGTAAGACCATTTCCTGAAATGAAACAAATAAGAAAAATAAAGGATATATATCATATTAAGTGCTAGTTTTTAATATGATAAGAGATAATAATGTTTATTATTTCGTGTAGTATTGGTAAATAATGTAGAACTTTCCCTCGTTGCATATTCGGTTAAATCTGTATGCTCCTCTAGGTTAACTCCGTAAAGTGTTCGCGATCAAATGGTGTATCAAAGAAATGTTTCCTGATTTTTGTGTTCAGTGCGCTAGCATAGCCATAGCTACAAAATCCAAGTCTCAAGCGTTCTTATGCCCGACCGAACATGATTTGCTCAGAATCCCTACGCAAAAATATAGTACTACATTTAACGATCAACCGATGAAAGATACATTATTTTATTTAGACCAACAATTATATGGCAGACGTTGTTTGCGTCACGTGATCAATACGCTTTGACTTCTTCAGTGAACTGTAAAGTGTGTGTTAACACCATGACTCGGAATCATCATGTATCACGTAAACAAAGTGAACCATGACATATGGAGCAGGCAGACATTTTCTTTTTCAGATTCGAGCACGGGTAACGAAAAAAGTTATTGTAATGATTGTAATAAAATGCAGACGTCTTTTGAAGTTGAAGCAACAATCAAAATCAAACTGAGAAAATGTTGCTGAACGGGATTTCTGTAAGGATTGGCTCACCGAATACCCATGGCTGCAGTTTGACAGTGATAAATGACGTTTGCAATGTGCCATTTTACCCAGTGTTACTCACAGATATTGTCAGATATCTTCTACGTTCTGGTGATCTGCACTAAGAAGTTTAACGGTGAAACAATTTCAGGAAATGCTGCAACACCACAAATTTTAGACCTAGAAGCTGCACAATGTGAGGTATTGTAATTAAATTGATATGTCTATATTAGTATATAATATATATTAGCCTATTAAAAGAATTAAGATAAATTAAAATCCTTTTTTCTAAAAAAAATTAAAGAGTAGAATCTTATTTTTCCAGACTAAATGCATTATGATTTTAAGCATTATATAAAGTAAAATTAATGTAAACTATTCAGTATTATACAAATCATAATCATTTACGGTTTCATTTTATATATCACATAAATGCAAGTGTATAATGTCGTAAATAACATATATCTTGCTGTTATAACTTAACATTATATTTTTCATGTATATGTAGATTAACAGAAGTAGTAGTAGATCAACAGGCACATATAAATATAAATATATATATATATATCCACTTTTAAAGACTACTGTCTAATAGACAGAGCAATTCCTTTATTTCTGAAACATTTCTAACTACTTTTTAATATTAAAAATAATTCTTTCATCTGTTTTCCTAGTAATTTTGCAAAGATTCAATGTTATCTTTCTGAACCATTTCCATATTAGAATATTATCATAGAAAGATATTAAAACTACAAAATGCATTGGCATTCCTACATTACTTTTGGCTTTACCTTTTTAGCGCAACTAAGCACAACGTGCTCAATGTGAGCTTTTGTAATACCCATTCGTCCATTGTCCGTCGTTCGGTATCAACAATTTGCTTGTGAACAAACTAGAGGCTACAGATTTTATCAAATCTTTATCAAACTTAATTAGAATGTTTGTCTTGGATGAGTTTGTTATTGTATCACGTGGGGTCAAAAGCTAGTTCACTAGGTCAATTTTTAGAACAAAACTTGTGAACTGGCTAGAGACCACATTTATGGGCCAATCTTAACTGAACTTTGCCAGAATGTGTGCCTACATGAAATCTGGGATAAATTCATAACTTGGTCACTTGGGATCAAAGAGTAGGTCACAAGGTCGAATAAAATAAAATAGAATTGTTAACATACTAGAGGCCACATTTTTAGAGGCCACATTTATGACCAAATTTTCACCAAACTTCGGCAGAATATCTGTCTGCATGAAATGTTGGAGGAGTTAGTAACTGGGTCACGTGGGGACAAAAAGTATGTCACAACGTCAAGTCTTAGAAAAAACACACTAGAGGTAATATTTATGGCCCAATCTTCACCAATCTTGTGCAGAATGTTTGCATGAACTCTTAGAGTAGTGTGTAACTTTGGGGGGGGGGGGGGGGGGAGGGGGTCACGGGGTTTCAAAACGTCATGGTCATGTCTTTGAAAACCGTTGTGAACATGACAGAGGCCACGATTATGACCCAATTTTTACCAACCTTGTTCAGATTGTTTGCCTTTTTTATAATATCAAATGAATCCATAACATGGAGCCAATAAAGTTCGCCACACGTCAAATCTTAGAAAAACCTGAAACCCACTTGAGGCCACAGTAATGGTCCAATTTTCAGTAAACCTGGCCAGAGTTTTTGCCTATATTATTTTTATGAGTTCATAAACTGGGTCTAGGGTCAAAAGGTTTGTCACTTGGCCATATATTAGAAAAACCTTGTGAACACGCTAGAGACGATATTGATGGCCCAATCTAAACATAGACAGACTGTTTGCCTGCATTAAATCTTGGATGCGTTGGTAACTGGGTAGGTCACAAGGCCAAATCTTTACAAACGGTTGTGAACATGCTAGAGGCTACATTTATGACGCAATCTTATTTGCCATTTTGGTTATTCTTATAAAACGTTCGCTATGATTGTGTACAATAGTACATCCGCGTTTAAGGTAACGCTAGTCAGGTAAAGGGTTGTTTACCGTTGTGGTTTTGATGACGTAGCATTCGCGTAACTGCTAGAAGAAAAGGATCATGCTAGAAAGTACAATTGTTTATTTTTAACTGGTTTTCTAGAATGTTCTAGGTTCGTATATGTTCTGGAAATTCTTTGGGTATATATATAAGGGCGTGTTTGCCGAATAAAAGTAAGTTTGGAAGTTTGGATAAAAAGTTAGCTTTAGAGATTGGACATATAGTTTGGAAATACTTCTAGCTTCTATCTTAAATCTTTCTGTGTTGGAACTTACGTGGACTTACTATATTCTACAGTGATATAAATATTAAAGTGTTGGATTTGGAATTATATTATTAACATTCGTGTATTGTTCTACCTTTGGATTATGTCAACTGTGCTTATCTACGAGGACATTCTACCGAAAACTTTTCAGGATTATTCGACGTTGGATTATGAATTGGACTATTAAAGGGACACCTCCTAAATGTACAAACTGTAAACTAACATTTATTTTGCCTTCTGAAATTTTGTTTCATTTATTTGTTATTGTTTTATTACACCATAGTTTTAATTGTCTATTATAATAAAACATTATTGTACTAGTTTGTAGCTGGCTTGTTCTTTCTGTTACACCATTTCGTCGTTTAGTAAACGTGCCACTTTATAAATAAACTTATATAGCGCGACGGGTCGTAACATTATTCTCTTCTATTGTTTGTTATGAACAGTCGAGCCATACGAGTTTTCCATAACAAAACAACCAAAGGTATGTCCCCCTGAAATACATTTAGCTTGAAAATAATGTTGTAAAATTGTAACTGTATGACTACTGTCTAACCATTGTAACTATTTTTTTAAATTGAGGGCAAGTTCAACATTTTATGACTATACATGTCTCATTGATCACAGAAATTTGATAAAAGCAGAATAGTAATAACATTCAGATAATCGCGGAATATGAGAAAAATAGCAAAATGGATGAGCTGGTTAGAAAACAGACAACATGATTGCTTTTCAAACAGCTGTTGTAACAGCATAGACTGGACACACCTTTTATAACAAAGTGAAAATCTAATTGGCAATATTTTAACCGTTTTGGAAGAAATTAGTAAGAAAGTTGCGTAAATGATTAGACGCAGTAATAATACCCAAATATTGTAAAATTATCAACGAATTATGTTTATCAATATACATATTTCACGTTGTTACATTTCTCGGCGACCATGCTACCTCAAACAGTTAATGTTCGTGCATAAGAAGTATGCACATACTTTATAATATAGGATATTAAAGTCACGATTAAATTTAACTTGTACACAATTTTAAATATCGAATATAAACACAAAAAACGGAAATCAGTTTAAAATAAAAAATATCTAAGGTGTCTGTATTATTAAATAGGTTCCGAATATTTTAAAACACAAAGCATTTTATTAATGCATATTACCCAAGTAATACCTAGATCGGTCAGGCGGCAAAATGTCCTTTTCTTAAGCAATAATGACTCATAGTGATGAGATCGAACATAACAGTCAATATAGCAATAACCACTACACATGCTTTACTAAAGTAGTTTCAGAGCAATTGTATATAGACCTCCATCCAGCCCCTTCTCGTGGTTTGTGGCGTTTGTAGATGTATTCGTGTTTACTTCGTTGTCTGCAAACATAAGTAACATTTGTCAATATGACTAATATATCAGTTTAATACATTGTATGTTAATAAGTATCGAAAACAAGTAAACATAGTAATGTAGAAATAGAACATCAGCAATGTCTATATTGGTTGCCCGTCATTGTGCACTTTTGATTGATGTATTCGTGTTTACTTCGTTGGCTGCAAACATAAGTAAATTTATATATCGGTCTAATATATTGTATGTTAATAAGTTTCGAAAACAAGTAAACATAGTAATGTGGAAATAGAAAATCAGCAATGCCTATATTGGTTGCCCGTCATTGTGCTCTTTTGAAGAATGTTTTTCATACTAGCATATTTAGTAGAAACTCGTGCGGACAAAAAGATTATCAGGCCGCTGTAGCAACAGTCGGCTATAAATGCTTTTTTGAAGTAAATAAATAAGTTAAACTACAGCTACAGTGTATTTGTTGCACACCTGTGTTCGTCTCCGCCTCATTGTATGTAGCCGTGCTGGGCTTTATGGATGTAATCGGGTATACTATATCGTCTGCAAACATAAATAATTAGTATATAATTATGCACAGTATAGATATATTTATATCAGCATAGGGAACATACAGTGCTTAACAGACAAGTCATGTGTACAGCACAAAAGTAAACACTGCTATAAAACAATAATGACATTAAACAACAAATCAGATACAGACATATAAAATGCAAATTAGGTTCTGAAACCAGCAGAATATAGCACAGTGGGTTTATTAAGTCAACAAAATTTATGAAATAATCAACAAAAGTACATAAACAATTATAGCAAACATGTACTTGTAGACGGAAGGTCATAATACTTAACATGGACCTTAAATAGTCCCCAGGGCAAAGTAAACATTATCGTTATAATTCTATCCCTTTTTATGACGCATTTACGTAAGTTCTAGCATACGTCATCGCTTGAATTATCTTATTTTAAACTGATGTTCACTTCCATTTAGACAAACTCTCAGGAAGTGAGAGTTTAAACCCCACTAAACAGGTTTCAACCCAGTGGGTCCTTTGGCCGACCAACCGTTCTGAGTCAGTAACTGTATTTTCTCTGTTAATGTGTAATTTCTCGTCTTTTTGATTTGTCACAAGATCATAAACTTTTTTGTGTAAACATTCGTCAAGTTTTCTTGACTGTTTTTTGCTTTTATTTAAAATATGCTGTAATTCTCAAAGGACCTTGTCATATATTTGTATCGCGTTAAAAAATACACTTTATAAGATGCTAACATTTTGTCTATCCACCGTAGATCATCAATTAATGAAATCTCGTACCGTTTTTGAACTGGCATGTATATTTCTTTTCCATCGAACTAGGTGCAAATTCCATATTCGTTCGATTATGTTGTTGTACCACATATCCAAACTGTATCCTTGTATATTCAGGAACTCTTGCTGTGTCAGCTTAAATTTTTACAAAGGCAATGAAAAACAGATTCTCAATGCATCACAGTTGCTTTTTTCATGAATTATAGTGCGTGAATCTTATTTCGCTGTTTTTAAATTAAACGTTTACTAACAGGTAATGACAAGAACTTTTGTAGATATAGCCATTTTGTTTTATTTCATGTGCACCGATTGTTCTACCCAGATATTTGTCAGGTTACCTGGACATTTGTCTTGGTGTTTCTCTCACGAAAAACAGCTCGTCTGCAGCAAAGCGATATTAAATGCTTCGCAGCAATGTTTGTTAATCAATACGATAAACAAAATGATTTGTATATAACGGCTCTTGCAATATAATATATAATTTATCAAAGAAAGAATTACAATTAATGACGTTTTCTAAAGTTCTATGCGATCATACATACTGTGGTTATGGATTGATGTTGACCATGATCGGACAGTATCCGTCCAGGAGTCACCAAACGACCTGGGGCACCTCTCTTGATACGTCGTCCAGTCTCCTACAAAGACTCATTTTTGCGGCCAACATTGTTCTTATATATTCTATTTTATCATCAAAGCACCGTTCATTTTATATCAGGCAGAGTCTCAAGTATTAACCAATCTTGGAAAAGATTACCTCACTAATTACCTTTTCACTGTCTCGTTGGCAATAAAAGGATTGATTGAATTTGATCTAGTTTTGTTTTAGCCAGCCGAAATGTCGATCGCATTAGGAACAGAAATACGGTTGGTTAATGCAAATTAGCAGGTGTAGGCAATTGTTACTTAGTTGTTGTTTTTTTTCTTCATTCTAATTTCTATAGCTATTCTCTAAGCAGTTATGATTAAGTTTCGAATAAAACCAGCAGCACACCTCTGTGAGTCTGCATATCATGTTGAGTTGTAGATGACAAACTCTGCAAATGTGACGTAATTCTGTGTGTACCATCTGAGGAAGGATTCATCATATATAATACAACTATTATGTCGTACAAGACTTGAAGGAAACTTATGCTCCAAGCCCCTGTGATGCATGTACTTATTGAGAGGCGTTTTGCATGCAATTACGGCTACGACGAATAGATTGACTTAAGCTGGAAAATGTTTTTACTTTATACTTAACTATATGGTGTTTTTCGTTACTGTATGTAAAAGTGAGTGTTAGAGTATGAGGATTACTTAATCAAGTAGGACAAACCCAAATGACAGAATACCTCTCTCTACACCCGTGTCCCACGTGTGACAGGACAGCCTGTGAAGCTCAGAACACGGTCGCCAGTGACGTTGTCCACCAACAACAGCAAGACACTGATGATTTTCATGATCGTCGGAAGGAAAGGATTGACCTTGTAAAAATGGGAAAATACATATTTCAAATGCCGTTTAAGCGTTCAAAGGAAGCATCATTTAAATGAAATATAGTTTCATTTTCACGAACCGTTAGCGTAATTAAATTAAAATGAACTGTATTTTTAAATTACTTATAATAGTTAATAAGTATCGTGTTGCGGACCAGACATCAGACAAACACAGCAAATTCCTTTAACAAGGGTGAATACTGGGAATGTAATAACAAATAAACCTTTTTTTGTTTTAATGGTTTTGTCCTGATTTAAAAATATAGCAATGGTATTAACAACAACATTACGAGCACCACAGTTGTTATTCAGCGGTTCTTTAGAGTAAGATTCTGTTCTCAGGCAGAACTTTACATAGTAGACAGCAGACACACTGCAAACAAAATGGCGAGCATACTTGTCTTCCAGGAGTATACAGAAGCACGTTTGGAGTCTGTCGATCCACAGGTAAAATCTTCTGTTGGACATCGCTGATCACACGCCAAGTTCCCAAATATCGATGGGTTGCCAAAACAAAAGCAGGACGTGTTCTACTGAAAAAATACTTATTAATTTCGTTAGCATTTAGTTTTTTCTTTATTTTGTATGTTGATATTTATTTATTTTCCCCTTTTATCGGATATGCGATGTGTTAAACCCAGCCTCTGCCATGTAGCAAAATCCAAATTCACGTACTTGGAGCTTACTTAGTCAAGCAACATATTATTAACATTTATTTCTGTGATCACAGTGGGAGGTTATACAGCTTGGGGAGGGCCTGAGGTAGGGTGGTGGGTCAACCCGGCTGGAAACAGCCTTAAGCTGCCGTGGTATCTGGAAAGGGTTTTGGATTAGAGTCTGGTTGACCAATGTCATTTCAGTAAGGCGATGTGCATCAAGCGTGACATATTAAGACATATTTTTGAAGTGGTAAAGGTAAATAATATAAATGTGTTATTATTTCGTTAAAGTACACAGTTTACACGTATGGCCTAACACCGGTAACACAGGTTTACGTTATTTCTCGGGGTGGGGAGGCGTGGCGATGACGATGACGAGACGTGTCGCATCGTAACGTGTATTTTTTTCGGTCATGTTTTTTATCCACCTATTTTTTAAAAAATGTTGTTTTGACAATCCACAATAAATTTATACGCAAATATTATGTGATTCTTATTACTATCAATGTATAATAACACATAATTTATCTGTTTGACATGAGAAAGGAAATCAAAGGCGGAATCGCCAGACGAGGTCTAAATTTGTAAAACTTTATAGAATATTTGAGTCATTTTGTCACATGAAATCGTGGATTATTACAAAATTAGTATGACATTTCTCTTGTTCAATGTGAATGTCATTCGAGGAATACAGGTGGGCAGAGTGGAAAAAATCGCAGATTGTATTTGTAGTTGTATTGTTATTGTAATATATTATTATTTTATTGTTTTTGCATGTTGTCATTTTGTTTTTATTGTAGTTTATTGTATTGTACAAAACTTCATAGAAAAAAAAAACACAAACACACAAAACTAACCCTCATGCTAATAAAATATAAATCAGGATATCTGACGTCACAGTGTTCTGCACAGCTTGCCACCGTCAGTGTTGTTATATTGGTTACTCTATTTGTCACATCCAGACATCCTGCAACATCGGAATAATGCTGCATTTTAGAAACCACGAAAAACATATCTAGAGATAAAGGCATGTGTATCTCGTCACAAGTTGGAGAAGTAACTCGACTTGGTAACATTTAGTCAAATTTACCTTGTTTGTCTGTGTTCAAAAAGCAAAACTTTGTAAAACGACATTGAATAACGAAATAAACACAACATTTTGTTAATAGACTTAATGTGAACATATATGTTGTTTGTCTAAATCCAATTACGATACTGCTTATTGTTATACCCGCAATCGTTATCGTCGTTCTAATTAGCGGAACTGATGTCGGTATCAATCGAAGCTGATGTCGGTAAGCAAGTGAAGCTGATGTCGGCATGCAATTGGAACTGATGTCGGTAAGCAAGCGAAGCTGATGTCGGTAAGCAAGCGAAGCTGATGTCGGCATGCAATCGGAGCTGATGTCGGTAAGCAAGCGAAGCTGATTTCGGTAAGCAAGCGAAGCTGATGTCGGTAAGCAAACGAAGCTGATGTCGGCATGCAATCGGAGCTGATGTCGGTAAGCAAGCGAAGCTGATGTCGGTAAGCAAGCGAAGCTGATGTCGGTAAGGAAGCGAAGCTGATGTCGGCATGCAATCGGAGCTGATGTCGGTAAGCAAGCGAAGCTGATGTCGGCATGCAATCGGAACTGATGTCGGTAAGCAAGCTATTAGGTTAATAGAATTACGACGCTTTTTTAACTATTTAGGTCGTTTCTACCTCATCAAATTCGTACAATGCCAAAAAACACAGCGGTTATTCAAAACATTGTACATCGAACGTTGTTGTTTTTTTCTATTGTAATCGAAATAGTATGAGCATAGCTTGAAAACTAGAATACCAATCAGTTCTTTTTGTGATTGCAATAAGGGATAGAGAACGGTAAAACATATCAACATGTTAGAAGTCACCGAAAGGAAGGCTGTCAATCATTCAAAATGCATTTTATCTCTAAACATTAAATAATTATCAGTACCTTTGTACCTCAAGGTGTAGCCATATCTACAATAGCCGAGCCAAGAATTATTAATCATGACGTCACTTATGACGTCATCAACCAGGATATCCTCTCCATTGAACGTTAACGATGGTAGTGCCAGAAAGCAGATGTCACTTGCATTGGTCCAATTGGTCGTAGTCCAAGAGACGTTGATGTCAGTAGAGCCTGATAGTGACAGAATAAAAGAAATATTCGATAATAAATTGAGGGAAAATGTTCACAAAAGGTCCACCAAGTTGTATACTGAAACATGAACATAACGTTATGAGTATCTAATTTTGATTCAAACACTATCAATGCTTTACATCTATTAACAAAGAAGCATTCTGCCGTGATAAAATAAATGATATATCACGGCATAAAGCGGGACTGTTTTACTGCAATAGAAAAGCTATTCTGTTTACTTTCCCTACTCATTTTCGTATTGCTGATAAGTTCTTCTTATCGTTCACATGACCTTCGCATGAAACTTAACCTTATCTTGAAAAATAACGATTTGTTTTACTAATAACATAGGTTTTAAATTATAATAAAAAATAAATGAATACAATATGCAATTTCGTCGGTTGTTAATATTTAAAAAATACCAGGAACAGCCTGTGGAAACAATAGAACAACTTTGCGTAAATTGTAGTTCTCATTGTACTCCGCATTTGTGTCCCTTTTAAGTCAATTTTTAGTAGAACGTGTAAGAATGAAATAAATTATGCGTGAACTAATGCCAATATATCACGGTTTCGGGTTCAGATGCGTATTAGTTTTATGACGAAGGCCGCGCGATAAGTGACGTTACTGACGTCACGTCGTTGTTTTTGTTTATATAATGTTTTGTTTTCAAATAAATTCGAACCAGTCAGGAGTACCTTTTTCTCTCTCCATAACCACTATACGATCACATATACTGGACACAATTATAAATGAGTAAGGCATACTCATTTTTTTTTTTGCACGTGAATTATTTTATCTGGATGGCATGTCCGCTACATACTACTATAACTACATAGAGAGAATAAGTATCATACCAAACGTTCCGTGTACAAAGGCTGCATGTGCCATTACACAAATGGCGAACGAAAGGTTAAATATATGCATTTAGATTCCCGTGTAGAACAGCACTGTAACAACCACACGCTATTAACTTTAAACTGGCTTTTGATTAATTTATTGTACATTCCAGTAAAAAAACTATCACGGCTTTGAAAAAAAGATCATATCTGCTGTATTGTCATTGATTTATTGTTCACAATTATCATTTATTTCACCATTTGAATCTTTATAAACACCGCCATTATCACTTTCGTTAATATCTTTGTCATTATTGCGTTATATTTGTTGCTGGAAAATGATAAAAGCCGAAATCAACATCACCAATTTTATTTTTACTTTGGCTCGAAAAAGACTGATACATGAAACACATATATTTCCATATTATACACAAACACTACAGACACACTGCAACAATAAAAAATAGCTTCAAGTGCATCGTTCATTTGTTTTGTTAGATGAGTCATAACGTTTCAGTGGCGGTAAGGTAATGAACAGTGGACATCAGTCGGAAGTTTATTTCAACAGAAGTCAAGAGCATGTGATTCACGAGTATTTTCCTTTGACTAACGTGGACTTTGGTACTTCAATTCCATCTACAACTATTGACACTTTTTCTAGGGGTATTTTGTCATAATTCATTCAAATATTTCATTTCTTTAACAATCAATAATTTAACAATCTAGAATTTTGCGTGGTTGTTATTAAGAAAATTATACTTATTCCCCTACGCAAATACAATATAGACATTATTTTTAACTACGTCACTACCTTCCTTTTAACGCAATATCTTTACTGTAAGAATACTTAATCACTTGGAAGTTTTGTTTTAAATAGATTTGTTTTTTCTTTTCACTCTTTGCACTAAAGAAACTCCTCAGAAAGTGCGAGGTTACAGCCTCTGTCAAGCCGGTTTAAGCAGCCCAGATGGTTTCCAAGACGGTATTTGTTAGGTTTGTTTTATTTTGTATTATGTCTCGTAACAGTTTTGTTGTATCTTTTATAACCGACTGGCGAGTGAATACCTTTGTCTTGTACGTTTTGTTTTCAAATTTCAATATATGTTAAAGTATACATAGGGCTGTATTCATATGTGTATCTAATTTGAGGGACATTGGACTTGATGCCTCTTTTCAAGTCACACATGGATAGGCTTTACCAACCATATACACTCCTTCTTATGTCATTTTTTCTTTATTTAAAAAAATCATTTCATTTCCATTCAACAATTTTGTGTAGCTCTTGTAATAGAAATTTTACTTATCTCTCTTCTAAATACCATGTGGACACTATAGTTACGTCACTCTTTTCTTTTAACAACGTTATAATTTATTTAAGAAAATACCATTTTTTTGCCGACTGACCGTTCTAAGACTGTAACTGTTGAGTTTGTTCTTATTGTTTAGTGACTCATCACTGAAGAATTGTTTTCTGACAGAATCAATATATGCATTCTTACAGCAAAAAAAAAACAGAACGTGACAGCACAAATTGTTACTAAATATAACATGATGTGGGCATGTTGCAAAGATTTTGAATAAGTAAAAAAAGTGGAGCATAATAAAACAAATTCACTGTTTCATATGACAAGGTATTAGCATCATATAAATTGTTCAGTCTATAAAGCCTGATTTCCTGTTGTAGTTTGAGCTTTAATAAAAGTGAAGATTTCCCCACCTAAGTCTAAGTCAAAGAATAAGATGATATAAATGGGCAAATGTAACAACATTGTTCCAAATTAAAACGACATGTCTGTTGCATTATATGGTTTTGCCTACCCAAGAAATAACTCGGAAAGTGTTTTGAAGTGTTGGTCATATCAGATCAAAATGCATAAAAAATTTAAATAGTGTGGCAAATAAAGATGCCAGTTCTTGGTAATATTAAGGAAAAGGTCAAGGAGATGTTTTGCTGAACTAAAACTTAAACTAAGACTCAGAAAAAATTAATTTAAAAAATCATACAAATTAGAAAATGGACAAATTCATACAAAACTAGCCCGTTTTGGGGGCCTATTAAACTTATAAAACAGAACAGTTTGTTTAATTATGGCATTTAAATGAAATAAATTCTAATAAACTTGTCAAAATTGACATATATTTTTAGATTCTCATTAAGATATATTAATATTCATGTTGGTTAATTTGCATAATCAATTTCAAATCTAAGTTTAGTGATAGTCACCACTTAAGGAACGATATAAAATTATTCTTCAATGTTACGGTTAGTTATGAGCAGACGTCTAGCCAAAGTATATCTTAAGATTGAATAAAGAAAATAGGACAAGAATAAATAAAAAATCATAAACATCATAAAATGTACCACATCATCATATTTAACATACACCAACATGTGTTCGAATGGTTAGGATTTGTATATAAATTTAATTAGAAAGAATATAATCAACTTCTTTTAAAAAACATAATGTACAATTTTAGATTCTAATTAAGATATAATTAAGATATATGAATATTCATGCTGGCCAATTTGCATAATTAATTATTTCAAATCTAAGTTTAGTGATAGCTTTCGCTTAAGGAGCGATACAAATAATATTGTTCAATGTTATTCTTAGTTATAAGTAGACGTGTGGCCATATTATGCATTAAGATTGAATGAGCAAAATTTGGACGGAAATAAATAAAAATCATAAAAAACATAAAATGAACTAAGTTATTTGAAACTTAGACCAGCATGTGTTAGACTAGAAGGGGTATTTATAATACTTGAGAAACTTTTGAGTTTTTTTAATTTTTGCTTTTAAATAATCTAATCAACGTTTCAAAAATAATGTCGATTTTCAGATTCTCATTAAAATTTATAAACTCGTTAAAGCTAATTTGCATAATTGACACATGACCATAGTGACCATTCAATACCCACTAATTGATTACCAGTTTTACACTTCTGTGTTCATATTATTATAACCAAGTTATAACAATTTTTCTAAACATACCCTCCTATTAAAAATTTATGACGGTTGCTATGGAAACCATTCAACCATTAGTTTTCATATAGCCCAGATGATTTTCTTTTTAGTACATTAAAGATTCTATTTCTAGACATCCTAACGAACATTTTGAGACCCATGAAACATGTTCTATGGGTTGGGGCGGTGGGGGGCGGGGCGCGCTAACAATACCTAGCTGCCGGACTAAACTTGGACCCCCGTGACCTCTGACCACAAACCTAACAAAGACAGACGATAAATAACGGAACTTCTGTTCATTGTTTTGTTGCGATCTATTGTTTGTATAACACTTACACGCATTGGTGCTACCACTCTAGTGTTAGTTTATGTTGGGAAAATATATGTTGTTACAGCTGGATTTGATAAGATGTCCTAGTACATGTTTTTAAGAATAAAAATAGTGAAAGTAAAAGTACATGTAATTAATGATGAGTTTAATGATGGAGAAGACTTAAGAGATGATGATGATGATGATGATGATGATGATGATGATGATGATGATGATGATGACGACGACGACGACGATGATGATGATGATGATGATGATGATGATGATGATGATGATGATGATCATGATAATCATGATGATGATGATGATGATGATGATGATGATGATGATGATGATAATGTCGATGATAATGATGATGATGATAATGATGAGAAATATATGCATATTTTACTAAAAACACAATACAATGGAAATAAAATCACAACCACCATGCTCACAAAGTCGCGCGGGATTTATACTCGATGGTATGATAACCGGAAGTTTAATGACTGTAGCTAATATAATCAATTTAAGTTCGTAATTTAATCATTTGCTGTTTGTAAAGTTGTGTATTTATAAAGGAACATAATGTTTACTCTGCAACATTTAATCACCTTCTGTGTGACATTACATGGAATCTATGGTATGTGCATTAGATCTACTTGTGAGATTATTGTTTGTTAAGTAAAATTCAGATTGTATTTCAAAGTGAATCATAAAATACACACGGTCAAAGTTAAAAACTACAAGTGTTCTTTTTAAACATATACATGTAGTTGTTATTAATAATTTATAAGAAATCCAAATGATCGGATACCAGCTTTAATTGGCAATTTCTATATATAATTACTTAAATTGCCAATTAAAGGTTGTATCCGATCATTTGGATTTCTTATCTTGTCAAACAACCATACGTTTTTTACCTTAAAGATCAAGAAACGTGTTGTTTATTGCTGTTTATTGCTGTTTATTGCTTTCGTTCATCTATGTGAAAAGTGGAGTATACTATCATCTTTATTAAGACTTTAGCATGAATTGAGGGAGCAAGTATGCCAAACTTCCCCAAAACAAGAGTAAGGTTTTGTAAAATGTGTTTTATATGGGCAAACTGTGGGGTACCACCTTTAATTTGTAAAATTATTCATAATGTAAAAAATTGCCAATATAATAAGTACCTAACGCATAATTAATGTAAACAATGATAAAATGAAAAGCCGAACGTAGCTTGTAAGTGTGTAAGGATGGTGGTCAAAAACGTACAGCAAGCAATGTTACCGACCAATATCTTCCTTTCCTTTGGAAACTACCTGGATAATATGATGCGGACCTCGAGCTTTAAGCTGACGTCCGACATGACCACCAGATACTGCTAGTAAGGTTAAAATATAGTTAAAGAGTGCCAACATTTTTCATACAAATAATGCAAATTAATGTTTCAACATTTTTGCCACTAAATTAAAGTTTACAATCATGCAAAATAGGCCACCTCATGGTCAAGTTCTAAGTCTTTTAAGGGGAGCCCGTAGCCGAGCCTCGATAGTTCGAGTCAGTGCAATAACTTTTATGTGGAGAGGTCTTCCATCAAACCTGTGGTGCGCCGGTGGTTTTACCCAGTCTGAGATCTTCTCATATGTTAAACTACAAGGATAGCAAGATATGAAAAGGTGCTATCTTTTGATCTTAAGCTCCACGCTTATTTTAATACTTACATTCATGTCAAAGTAATAACCCGCAGTATATCTCGGTGTAATGCGTTATATCTCTAATTCTTAATTATTAACAAGGTATTCGTGTTTATAACTAATGTGTTTTCTAAATACAGAAGAAATTTAGCAGTTAAAATAAAGACCGATTACTTTAAATGTTGTATTCATATATAATCATTTTAAAAAGAAAACATTTTTTAAAACATGAAAACTGAATTAAAAAGAGCTTTTAAAATAAACTGAATTTACAACAGTTATGACAGCTTATATTTGTGATAACAAACTCGTTCGTATAGTGATCATGGACCCACACCAAAGTAATTACATCAGTGTTACATACAAGCGCGTAAAGTTTTTTTTATATTATGCTCTAGTTGCACGCTGTTAGTCATGCGGCCTGGTTAGGTCCAGTAAGACAATAGGTAGCTTTAGGCTTCAAAAATATCACTTATCGTTAGCATTACATTTGTAAGATGGTAAACCCTTAATTTAATCACTTAGATGATCAGAAAGCATAGATGATCAGAAAGAAAAGTTTCTAGTAAAAGTAGAATTATCTTTTTCTGTGACCTTCAATAATTCAAGAGAAGTTCTTACTGTAGGGAAAATTGAAAACAGCACTTGAAGAATAGAATTACTTCCCTTGAGAATAAAGAAACCCCGATACTCACTTTAGAAGCTTCAATGCTGCTAAGTACTCAGTTTACACAGATCAGCTTGTATTGCAACTTACAATAAGCGTGCTATAATATATATTTAAGGCTATTTTTTTGTTAATTGCGTATTTAGGAGAAAGTCAATGCACACTATTCGCAAAGCACAATGCAGTCTTGACCGGACCTGGTAGCGCAGTCGTGAGAGCCTCGGCTCCAGGTACGGGGGCGGGAAATGGGGTGGCGGTATCGATCCCGGGCCGCGACATACCAAATTCATTTAAAATGGTACGCTCAAGCAAATATAAGGATAGTTTCACAACCGGTTGGCCCGGTGTCAGAATATCTGGGTGTGGTATCATGCCAGCGTTCGCGGTTATCTTCAAGTGGACATCGTCTCCAGATAATTGAACTACTGTTGGTGGGACGATCAACCCAACAAACAAACAGCAACAAACACAATGCTGTTTTGTTCCTGCTGCCACGTCATTGTGTTAGGTCTAGGTGCTCGGAGGCTTCCGGTGGAGAGAACTGGCGCGACTGGCACGGGCGAGTTAGTGGAGCCACGTACGTGACGAGGCACGTGGCTGACTGACTATATGGGGTGAACGTATGAAACTGACAAGCTGCACTAGGGTGTCAGACAGAGGCACGTATGTGCCTGGTTTTGTTTGTGCATCACGGGAGTGTGTGTGCAAAGAGTGAATGTGACACACTTGCATTAGTTTGGCTGAGCTAGTTGTCTGATGGGTATTCGAAGCTCGCAAGCTCAGTTTACTACCGAGGCTTGTCCGATACTGTGTTTCGTCCGTTACCCCCTGCTTACAACGATTGTCTACCCCACCCTCTCCTACACCCACACACGCCTCTACTCGGCTTGGACACGTTACACTTCTTACGACCGTTGACAAAAGAAAGCCTCTAAGTTATGTTCTTGCCACTAAATTTTACCCGAACGCTTAGTTAAAAACACGAGGACAAAACCCAATACATTTCTGTTACTGAATTTTCTGTCAAAACAGGTTCTAGTTTCAACGTGTCATCAACTACAACTAACTGGACGACAGCCAACGGAACGTGCTTTCTGGCACTGCCACCGGTCACGTTTGATGGAGAGAATATACGCGTTGATGACGTATTTGGTGACGTCATGACAAACAATTCCTGGATCGGCTACTTTAGATACGGCTACATCATGGAAAACTATGGTACTTACTTTAAATATGCTGTTCTGATATGGTTTTGTATATTGATATCGACTGTTAAGTCTGTGTCTGGTGATTATTTAAACATTTTACAAAATTATATTCCTACACAACTGCCCAGTGTATAACGTTACATAGATCTACGAATTTACTTTTTTAACAATGGTTTTGATACTGTAAGATTGAAAACCAATAGTTTTGTTAAACCCACACATATAACGCATGTAGATAATGGGCTGGTAATTTTCAACAAATATGAAAGCTTATATGAGAATATCGGATCTTGTTGTAAATTATAATTGTGTTCTTAACCTAGTGATATTTGAAGCAAATACGTACTTATATAAGCTATGGTAAAGGCATACTTTTTTCAAACAATAGTTGAGATATATTTCTACTTTATATTATCATAACCGTAAGAGTCTATTAAGATTTCTTTAGCTTTACAATCTTTTACAAGCTTTCTTCGCCTAGTAACCGTCAGGTTTATCATTTTTTTCAATGACCTTAGAATGTTGCTTTCAGTCCATTTGGTGATTTGCCGATACGCCCATTTTAAGCTTTCAAATCTATATTTCTGTCTTCTTTGGATTATTTTTACATATGTGTCTGTTTTCCGACATGTAAAAAGCGAACAAACACAATTTCTGTCGATTTGGTAATTTGCTGATGAACCCATTTCGGCTTTCATGCCGAGTTAGTTTTGGTTAAAAGGATATTTATAACGATCCATAACAGCAACAAATGCATCAAAAGTGATATAAGCCGTTTGAAAAAAAAGTTAATTTCAAAACGGGTTATTGTTTGTAACATAGCTGCTTACTTCAATGTTCCAGGATGTTGGAATATGAGCGGTGTGGCGTTCAATACAACGACACTGACGGTGGCTGACTGTTTGGAATACTGTTACAGCAGAGACAAATATTCTGTTATCGCCGTAAAGGTTAGCAATTAGTGTGTCCTTCTGATTAACGTTTTACGAAAATAAATTGGTAATAACTTTTAGTTGTACTTTCATGCTAATAATGTGTCGCTTCGAAATACTTGAGCTGTAAATGTTCAGTATAACAGTGCCATGCAGCAGTAAATTCACGGCAATTACAACAGTAAGTTAAGCTGTAAGTTAAGTTAAGCAAAGAAACATCAATACTGCTATGTATGTTTTTAGAACACGTCATGCTATTGCATCTCCAGCTATCCTGGATATCGGAATCTTCAATTATGTGACCAGAGATGTCCGAAAGAAGGTTTTACTTGTGGATCGACAAACTACCACCATGCTTCTGTATACGTGAGGACAAATAGTACGTTTGAATTGTGTATATTCAGTTGTTGTTTTATTAGACAAGTCTTACAATCACACGTATGATAATGGCTTTTTAAGTGGTAGAATGTATCCGACAAATGTCTGGATAGAACCTCAGATTCCGGGACAAATGCCTGGATAGAGCCTCAGATTCCGGGACAAATGTCTGGATAGAGCCTCAGATTCCGGGACAAATGTCTCGATAGAGCCTCAGATTTCGGGACAAATGTCTGGATAGAGCCTCAGATTCCGGGACAAATGTCTGGATAGAGCCTCAGATTCCGGGACAAATGTCTGGATAGAGCCTCAGATTCCGTGACAAATATCTGGATAGAGCCTCAGATTCCGGGACAAATGTCTCGATAGAGCCTCAGATTCCGTGACAAATGTCTGGATAGAGACTCAGATTCCGTGACAAATGTCTGGATAGAGCCTCAGATTCCGGGACAAATGTCTGGATAGAGCCTCAAATTCCGAAACAAATGTCTGGATAGAGCCTCAGATTCCGGGACAAATGCCTGGATAGAGCCTCAGATTCCGGGACAAATGTCTGGATAGAACCTCAGATTCCGGGATAAATGTCTGGATAGAGCCTCAGATTCCGGGACAAATGTCTGGATAGAGCCTCAAATTCCGAAACAAATGTCTGGATAGAGCCTCAGATTCCGGAACAAATGCCTGGATAGAGCCTCAGATTCCGGGACAAATGTCTGGATAGAGCCTCAGATTCCGGGATAAATGTCAGAATAGAGCCTCAGATTCCGGGACAAATGTCTGGATAGAGACTCAGATTCCGGGACAAATGTCTGGATAGAGCCTCAGATTCTGGGACAAATGTCTGGATAGGGTCTCATTTTCCGGGACAAATATCTGTATAGAGCTTCAGATTCTAGGACAAATGTCTGGATAGAGCCTCAGATTCCGGGACAAATGTCTGGATAGAGCCTCAGATTCCGGGACAAATGTCTGGATAGAGCCTCAGATTCCGGGACAAATGTCTGTATAGAGCCTAAAATTCCGGGACAAATGTCTGGAAAGAGCCTCAGATTCCGTGACAAATGTCTGAATAGAGCCTCAGATTCCGGGACAAATGTCTGGATAGAGCCTCAGATTCCGGGACAAATGTCTGGATAGAGCCTCAGATTCCGGGACAAATGTCTGGATAGAGCCTCAGATTCTAGGACAAATGTCTGGATAGAGCCTCAGATTCCGGGACAAATGTCTGGATAGAGCCTCAGATTCTGGGACAAATGTCTGGATAGAGCCTCAGATTCCGGGACAAATGTCTGGATGGAGCCTCAGATTCTGGGACAAATGTCTGGATAGGGTCTCATTTTCCGGGACAAATATCTGTATAGAGCCTCAGATTCAAGGACAAATTAAACACCGTCTTACATGAACCGTTACGCACCGACAGAGATTGGAATCCGTAACACAGTTAAGTAATCATTTCAATAGTTGGATTTTTTTTATCATGTGCATTCACATTACCTTACTTTAATATGATTTCTTTTGTTTATTTTATGCCACTGTTGTAACAAACCACCTTTTATCAGTGTAGTTGAAATCATAGTGTGTATATTACTTTTGTTTGTACGCATGAATAAATTGCTAAATTTTCAAACATACGTTTTTCACTTTTCTTATTTGTAAGACAAGATCATTCCTGACAATGATCAGAACAATCACGAGTGTCTTGCTGTTATTGATGGACAACGTCAATGGCGCCCATGTTCAGAGAATCGTTCGCTTCGATGTTCAACGGAGGACCATTTAGGCTCAAAAGGTATCTTTGAAGCACTACATATTGAATAATTCTAGGTAATTTGCTGAAAGTTCTCGCGCCCAGTGATTCAGAATAGATGGTAAATGTAGGTGTAAAACAACAACAAGTACAAAAACAGAAGTCATATTACACTTAATATTTCTGGAATTACGAA
The DNA here is from genome assembly GCA_007844125.1 of Sinonovacula constricta. Classification (NCBI taxonomy): domain Eukaryota; kingdom Metazoa; phylum Mollusca; class Bivalvia; order Cardiida; family Solecurtidae; genus Sinonovacula; species Sinonovacula constricta. Next base: position 67,502,831 of record CM017560.1, on the reverse strand, counting down.
GGTACACACATTCAACAATATCTAAACACCATTTTTTTTGTTTTACAATATGTCTCAAAAGGGCAAACTTACATGAAATATAGGTACCTCATAGCAATAAGTTGGTCAATTGTCCTTGTATTGTCAGTTTTTAGGTGAGGGTGTAACAGGCCAGATTAGCATCGCCTACATTATACTTAAGTATAGTCCCAGATAGGCCACTGTTTTCTTGTTTACATTCACATTAACTTTTAATCTTTCAAATGATATTACCCAAAAAGTCTACTACTTAGAAAGTCATGATATTGGTCCGTGATATGCCGAGTTGCTGTTGTAAAGTTAACGTTCATAAACATTGTTCCTTTAGTGATTGCCAACTTTTATTTTTTGAACAATACAACAGTTATTTGTCTGGATGTGATTAAAAAGACTTTGATTGGAAGTGTGGCTGGTCGACACTGATTCATGTAACAATCAGCTATCACATATGTGTTAACATTACTAATCGCATATCCCTATTTAAAAAATGTCACAGATATATACCGAGTAAGTGGTACAAGGAATTATAAGTCAAATACTGGTAATTTCCAGGAGACTGGAAAACCTACCAAGACAGGTGCCCACCGTCCTCGCATGGCAGTGACTCATGGACGAACACTGTCAGAACTTGGTCAACATTCATTCATAATCACAGTACGTACACGAGTATAACAAGCCAATTGTAATTGTTGCATTGTTCCTTTTAAATAGCATTACTGATTGTTGTGTATCGTTTAATAAAATAAAACATTTTAAATATACGCAACTTTCTTATCCCCAATGAAATAAACAGTTTTTATGGACACTTTTAGATAGCCCGGTTAAGAATTCAAAGCTCAAGTAAAGCGAGCTATAATTTTGTTATGATTTGCCCTAACAACAACAGCATGAACTTGTTTCTTGTCAGGATTCAAAATAAACAGTACTGGTCATTATCTGTCAACCAGTTAATAACTCACGCGAAATTATTTTCATGCAATTGTTATGCATTGTTGTAAACAGAAACAATAAGGTTGGTGTTGGTATTTTTATATTTGTAAATAAATTTTTTAGCTGATACTGCGAGCGTTGATAGTGCTAGGTGGGTGGAATTTGGATTCTTGGTCCTTCGAAACAACCGGACGTATTTGGAGTTTGCACCTGGCACGATGGAAAAGCAATATATATGTCAGTTCAATGCGGGTATGGTGACTTACCTTAATGACATACTTTCCTGCTTACATTTAGTTTCTCCTGTAAATTATAATCGCCGAAGTTTTTTCCATAGTATTCACCGCGTGGATCAGGTCCCGATAAACGCAGTCTTTCTGCTGACATCTGGTGCGCCGGTTGTTTTTGTCAGATACTTTAATGGTGCCTTCATCCTCCCTTAATCTCAGTCGCAAAAATGGCTAAAAATGAACCGGTCCGATGAAGCTATTAAGCAAGAATGCAGTCTCTAAGAGTCTGCCAACACGAAATGTAGATAAGTGTTTATGGTTCAAACAAAATATTTAATCAGAACGCAAGTGTTGGTATTGTTTAATTATTTTACTTTGTTATTCCATAGGTTGGTTTATTTTATTTATATTTATACTTATTTACCAAACTTAATTCCGTTTCCGGATCAGATAGAATGTACTGCGTGTCTGCAGACAATGACATAGATTTAATTCAATCCACAGAGACAACACCGCTTACAACCAATTGCAAGAGGTTAAATCAAGGTTCGTAAATATTGTTTTCACTCGATGCCTAGTAGTAATGTGTAAATATTATCAATCAATTATAATTTCCGATGTAAATTTTATTTTTATTTCAACAAATGATCAGCAAGAACGGGAAAAATACACATACTGATCTAACTACAAACCAAATCACTTTTTAAACGTCACTAAAATTGTTTACATCATTTCTGTTTTTATTATGTATTCAGCTTTTTTAAAAAATATATGAAGAGATATGACATAAATATATTAAGCATTATATGAATGGCGCATTGTTTTATCATTGCTGTCCGGTTTAAATTTTTGATGATTTTAAGTAAATTTATGGCTGAACAGTTTAACTGTAAGACAAACCTTGGAAACCTTATGCAATGTGGAATCCAAAACTTTAAATTATTTGTCCGGATATCTAAGCTGAAATTAAAGTTTTATATAAAAATGCAGGTATATAATTTGATTTGTTTTGTTAAAGATATGCTTTATTTTTTTTAAATGTAGCAATTATTCACATTTTCTACGAGTTAAAAATTTGAATAATCACTGTGTATTTTTCTTTTGCAAAACATGACTGCATTGCTTGTACTAGACTAGTTTGCGTAGATATTAACTACACACACGTATCCGTCCATTGCAGCGTATATTGCGGTCGGAGTGAGTTCAGCTGGACTGTGTTTGGCCTTATTCGTGTTCGTGGTCTTCAGATGCACAAATCGGAAATCGAAAATATTGCTGACACAAACATCGCAGCGTAGTCGATCCAGAAACGGGTTAGTTTTATAATTCCTTGTTTGCTTACAAAAGTACATTTTGTTAATGTCCGTTGCTCTGCTTAGCGCCTAAAACGGCATATACAATGTCCGTATAGTTTGCATCATAAAATGAAGAAAACGTCAAACTGTGTTAAACCATAATGTAACAATATACGACATAATTACTTGCTTATACGTTTATTTGTTCATTTCATTTTTTATAGAATTGGATGAACAAATGTATTAATTTTTTTCCAATTAATTAAGCAATAATAGCTGTATCCGTGTCGTTTTATTGTGCCTTCCAACCAATTGGATTGCATTTATGTTGTGAAAATACGTTCATTTGATTCGTTATTACGTTCAAAAGTAGAAATGATTTCTTGCTTTATGGACAAGTTTATTTTGCGTGTTGTATGTTCTATTTGAGAACTACTTGTGTATTTTTACTAAGAAAACACACTAAATTCTAAATGATTCGACCCCATGACTTCTTTAAGACAAGAGCTGAATCTAATTAACAGATATAGATTAATAATGTCCTTTATTTCGATACCCCATAAGCAGTTGCATCCAATATAAGGAACATTTCATAAATATTTGTTGTAATTCCAACATATTCTTTGGTCTCCAGCAATTGTACTAAGTAAACAGTGGGATAGTTTGGACTATAACACTAATCATAAACTATAATCGGAGAGCGAAACAAAAAATCCTGCGAAACAATTTCCTACCCAAATCAAAATTAGTAGGTTACTTATAGAGTATCTATGAAGCCTTATTTTTCGCTAAACTTAATTTATTGCAATCTATTTGTTCATCTGCCTATTAATAATAAACTGTTATAAGTAAGATGCCTTCAAACTGACCCAGTTACTTGGAGTAGAATTAACATAATGGGATAGAGTCAATAAGAATATCACAGGCCAAATGAAAATGTCAATAAAAATCATCATTTTAACTGTTTAATCGATAAACTCTGATGACTTTTCAACATTAAAGTAAATATTGGACGTAAAGTTATCCCAAACACCTTAAAATTACATCAGAATATGGTCAATGATTCATGGTGTTTTATTGTGTCCGTCAAAGCGTGTTTTTTGACGATTTTTGCATACTTTCCTCGTGATATCAGCTAACATGTATCAAACACCCCCCCCCCCCCCCCCCATTCTTGCATTGGTCCTCATGCTTTAACAATCGGTTTATTCTCTCCGTTCTTGTAAAGGCCCTCAATCGTTTCATACATTTCACTCCCCTATAAGCCCTGTACGTCAGCTAATCAAATCTTTTCATTTCCTCCATTCTTGTTTAAGTACTGTTGCATCTGCTAATTGTTTCATACATCCCACTCCCCTATGGGCCCTGTTACACCAGCTAATTAAATCTTTCTATTCCCTCCATTCTCGCTGTGTCCCTTTCTCGGCGAACCGACCCAGATTTTCTCACGTTAAACCCATTGTCATATACTATTGTATCTACCAACTTGATACCAGCGTGGTAGAATATGCATTTTATCCCATTTTATCAAAAAATGTCAAAATGTCAGATTATGTGAGTCCCTGTTGTTTTGATGTTATTTGGTGTGAATTGAAAGAATCGCGAGAAAACCTAAGCAGTGTTTTAGAGATGAGCTACAATGATTTCGAGGCAAAATTTGGCTTTAATCCGAACATTTTGAGAAGGAAATTGATCTTGAATCTGTGACTGTCTCAGAAAGCAGCAATCAGCTGTCTAATCTGAAGACAGACCCTGATGATCAAATATCGTTACATGATGAACATTTAAAGCTCAATCTTTAGTTGAACCAAATACAGCTGACTGCACAGATGTGGACAAATGTGCTAATAAATCACTGATTCTAGACGTAAACATAAACACCAGCACACCCCTTCTAATCCCAACATTTCTCCAATTTTCGCAAGTCACCCTGTCAAAAACACAACTATTTTCGCAATTCTATGGCGCTTTATTCAATGTCCAGAATTTCATTGTCATCAACAACTAAAATTCATGAGCAACTAATGTACTAATGTACTAATGTACTTGACTCACATATATTTAGAAAGAAAAAAAAACTACTTATGGAAAAAGTCATCACTTTAGCAATATTGCAGGTTTTGGAGCCATTTCTCCCTTTATGCCATCTAGATTATTAACATTCTACTTAACAACTTATAAGCCTTTCACGTTTAAAACCCTTTTTCTGCTGTCATCTACATTTTTCATTTCAAAATCTTAACATCGATTTATAAGCTATTAATTAAAATGTCTTTAGACAAATGGTGCATTGCTCGGAACCTGAAGTTACCCCTAACAACAGAGTGACGCCTATCGACAACGAATATTTGCACGCAGTTACTGCCGAAGTTGACTACGAGACCGTTATGTGAAAAAAAGAGTTCCCTTGAACAACAGCTTAATCAACATGACCAGTCGTATCACATTAACAGAATCAGTGATATTTAAAGAGGCGGAAATTACAAACATATCTTTAGACACCTTCAACTCTTATATATAAGGGGCGGTTACATGTCGTTGGTTTGAGATTAACCCCGATTTATTGGTATTTGTAAAAAGTATCGTATATTATTTACATGCCTTTTTTTGTAAATATACAGTCTAAATATCGAATATAAATATTATGTATAATCATTTTATTAAACATAAATAATTATTGTATTAAAATGTTAGCATTGGATTGGTGTAATTGTCCTGTCTGTTAACCCTGTATGTCAAATGTGTGTGGCAAAAAGACATTTTCTGATTATTAATATATAATATGTTACAAATGTTTGTGTTAAGTGTAGAAATGAATTCCTAACTTTACTGACTTTAAAAAAAGATTATATATTTTTTCAAGTTACTTGTGCTGTCACGAACAAGAGGACATTGAAATTCCTTATTTGTTTCAGTCGCATGTCCTGTTCGTATAAGGTTTTCTTAGGCGTTTTAATATTCCTCAGACACTTCACAAGCTTTTACAAATGCAATTTATCTAACTTAAATGTTTTTCCACCGAATTTCTACGTGGTTTCAGTAAAAAACTATGGTGATGTGCAGTGTATATTTATACATGTAAGTGCATGCATATATTTGTTCTTGAGTTTTATTTTTATTCCTGATTATTCCTGACAAGCATTTTATTTATTTTTATACTTGTCATACAGTAAAATACTTTTTATTGTGTAGGTACGAAGGTCGCTAAGTCTCTTTTGCCCACAAGACCGTTTATGTCACTTAACGTTTTGGTCCACCATTGACAAATTTAAAAGATGTCAAATCGATTGTGTATATATAAACTTTGTTTTCGTCCATGCTTTGAAAACTAGGTCTGCCGATCCTCGTGACAGGTTTATCACATTGGTGGGTGATAAACAGTAAATGATATAACATAAGGTCTTGTATCTCTAATATACGGTGTAATTGTAGGATAGTAAGTACACTTTATAAATTTACGTTTCTTTCTTTTAAATCATTTCATTTACAATAAGTTGACCTTTTCTTATAGAAAAGAACTGATATTATGGATTCTTTATTATTTGTTCTATTTTAAATATTTTGTCCACTGTGGCGAGTTTTAGCACAATGATTTGGATCTGTTTAAAAAATGACTCGGTATTATTAACAGCAAGTATATTAAAAATGAATCATAATAATACTATTGTAAAACTTTAATGGAAGACGGCTGACTTTTTTTTTCTAATTAACGAGAACTTGCTATTGTTTGTGCATACACAATTTATTTTTCATTTTGTTTTATGGGATATAATATAATCCTTGTTATAAACATGTACAACACATGCGGTTTTGTAGTAAACCGCATTTCATCGATGTTATAAACATGTTTAAAACAGGTGATTTTGTAGTTAACCGTATTTCATCGATGTTATAAACATGTATAACACAGATGATTTTGTAGTAAACCGTATTTCATCGATGTTATACACATGTGTAACACAGGTGAATTTGTAGTAAACCGTATATCATCGATGTTATAAACATGTACAACACAAACGGTTTTGTAGAAAACCGTATTTTAATCGATGTTATAAACATGTAAAACACATAAGATTTTGTAGTAATCCGTATTTCAACGATGTTATAAACATGTATAACACAGATGATTTTGTAGTAAACCGTATTTCATTGATGTTAAAAACATGTTTAACACAGGTGATGTTGTCGTTAACCGTATTTCATCGATGTTATAAACATTTATAACACTGGTGATTTTGTAGTAAAATGTATTTCACCGATGTTATAAACATTTATAAAATACCTATTAATGTTTAGCTTTAAAATTAGTTTGTATTTTCCTGTTGAATACATACAATTTCATTGCACTCTCCGTATTTCATAAAACCCCTTGTATTTTACTTGTTGCTTGTGTAAACTGAAAATTCATAATATGACGGCCTTTTTTTTTCTATAAATAGAACAGATCGGTAATTTCCAGTATTGTAAAATAGGGAAAAAGTAAACAAGTATTTTCACAACAAAATTACAAGAAAAGCTGTAAATTAAATATTATCTGAACACAAATAAAAATATAAAATGACATTATTGTGTTTGTGCATGCAGATGAGGAGGAAGTATTTGCAACAATTGACTTTTCCCTGTTTGATGAATGATGAAACAACAACACCAGAGCCTCAAGAGGTAAAATCAAAAGAAAATGGACTGTCAAACTCCAAAGCTCAAAACTTTTGTAAATCACGCCTCTCACGCAATCCGGGTATTACACAGCCAACTCAAACAATACGGCTCGGTGGATTGCACGTTGTCGTAGTATTCATTATGTATAACACAGGTGATTTTGTAGTAAACCGTATTTCATCGATGTTATAAACATGTGCAACACAGGCGGTTTGTAGTAACCCGTATTGCATCGATGTTATAAACATGTAATGCAGTGGTGATTTCATCGATTTCGATTGTCTACATTTGTTTTAAATGTATCTTCATGCTTTAAAAATTTACTCAATTTTGAATGACATTTGTCTTGACTAGGTTTCATCTGATCTGTTACCAATCTTTAGCCTACTTCGTTTTCTTTCGGCGAAATTGTCTAACCAAACTTCTGACCTTCTTACAGATGCTGACGCTAAGCAAGCCCAAATGAATATAAAAGTGACTCTCGTTTGTATGAATTAAAGAATACATAAAATATCGCGTATTGTGCCATAAACACATCCTGCGTGTTACAATTTTAATAGGAATGTTTATTAAAGTAATAGACATCCAGAAACAACTACAGAATCTACTGCTGTGTATAAAAGATAATAAGGAAATATGACAAAGTCCTATGAGTATTGCAACATATATTACAATTCGACAAGGCACAGGACAAATGTATTCACATGCGAGCCAAATGTAAAAAAAGAACAAATCCTTGATGAGCCATGATTCTAAATATACTACATCATAAATGAAATCTCTATAAAAATTCCACAAATAACATAACCCAGGGTCTTATTGTCTAAACTGAATGGATCGATAAATTTAGATATTTGAACTAGTTATCATTTATGTTTTATATGACACTATTACGAAACACAGATTATATCAACGCGCGCGAAATATTATTTCAAAATCATAAGTATTCTAATATTTAGCACTCATTTACTTTTAGTTTCGGGTGCATTCTTTTCCTTTGTTTATAGACTCTTGTAGTTTCAATTATAATGCCCATGACTAGATTGACATTGTTTACATTGTTTACCCACAATGCTCACTTCCAGTTTGCTAGCTGAAGAATGGGGTCCGTATAACTACAGCACCTATTCGGGTTTATGTCAAAAGATCATCCCAATGGAATAAAACCCGAGAACTGTTTGTTTATCTCCTGTTACAAGTCTTTTTTACCAATCATTTTTTGGGCTGATTTAGTGAGATTTAGTAAGATTCAGTGAGATTTGAATGAACATTGCATTTTCCCATCTTTCGATATTTATATATTTCTTCAATCAGTTTCTACGTAAGGTCGTCAGTGTCAAAATCTTGCATTAATATGTTCGATTTACATCGCACGGTACAATTGTCTGACTAAGCCGTTGTGTTCCACAGCATCTACACAATTATAGTCATTGTTGAGACGCCCAACTCATTATAACTTAAGGAAGACCCCAGACACGTTTTGCTGATAAGGTAAGACAATGTGCATTTTAAAATTATTATGACATAGAATGTATTACAATCGAGTATTTGTTCTAGGACTAGGATTGCTGCTCTTGAACTCTTCCCCGTTGCGAATGCCTCGAAGTTTACAGACCTGGAGCATGAGCCTTAACAGAGATATGAAGTACAATGTATCAAATACTAGTTTGACATTCAATCGGACTTAATGAACCTTTTCAGGATTTTTAATCTTATGAATCAGTTTAGTTAAACTGAAAGGAGGAAGATAAAAGTAACGTTAAAGAATAGAGACGTTTCAGACGCGTGCCGGAGGACAATAACGCTAAATTACAATAGAAGAATATGTATTCATTTGACTGAATGATTTCAATATTTAAAAATAGTTTGTGAACATTTGAGATGTGCCTTACCAGCTATTGCAGATCTTTATTCCAGGAATGAAACAAACCTGACCATTCTCTACTTATCTTAAATATAATGTCACAAATCATGACAAGAACAGTTAAGCTTAATGAACTGAGAACAATTAATATAATCTTAAAAGTGCTACTTTCCATTTTCATCAAAATGACTAGAATTATGTCATTTCCTGTGTATGATAAACCCCATAACAGAACATTCTATATATATTATAATATATATTATATAAATTTATATTTATAGCTTTGTGGGGCCCAATGCAGCATTGATACATATACCCCATACAATGCACTCTTCATTCAAAGACATTAAAATTCCAATAGATCTGCACTTTACATGTATCTGCCATATTGTATTTAATTACCCAGGTATCGGCTTAGGCTGTGAGACCAGGGAGAAGGTTTTCTAATTTTAGGGAGAAGTATTGGAACTTTTTATTTTCCTATAAGAAAAAATTGAGGATAAAGCTTATGTCTTGGCTCAGTAGCGGAAGAAGTTTAGGAAATTTGGGAGACTATTAGCCTTAATACATATACAGTGGAACCTCAATTATAAGACCACCTTTGGGACCAAGCAATTTGACCTCATTGGCAAAGTGGCCTTAGAATTAAGTTTAGATACAGAGAGAAACCAGACATTGGGACCAAGCCTAAGTGGCCTTATTAGCGTGGAGACCTTAATATTGAGGTGCCCTTTAAGTGAGGGTCTACTGTACCCCATAAAATGCACACTTTATTCAGAAATCGACCTCCACTTAATATGTATCTACTGTATTGCATTCATACCCCAGAGCATGGAACATTACAATATTAACCTCATAACATGCATGCAATGTATGTAAGTCCATTTCAGTCACTGTATTATTTTAGATTCTTTTAACATTAATCATGTCCACAGCATGCTCAATCAGTACAGCCATGGGAGTGTGGTTTTATGATTGCGGGTTCAAGCCCCATGAAGTAAAACTCTTTGTGGTAATGTTCGTCACACATGGTTCTGACTTTTTTATTTTATTTATTGCACACATGTACTTGTTTTGGCTCATTTGTCTTTTGTATAGCACTGCATATAACCTTTTATGCCCAATGCAGCTTTGATATATACCCTATAAAAGGCAAAATATTATAATGTTCAATCTAGAAGGGCAGAGGGTATGGCATTTGATTTTGACGAAACACATCTCACGAGCGGCAACGGTAATGAAAGGAGCACAGACATTTTTTTTTAAACTACAGGCAAAGATATTATTAATGTCAAACAAGATGGCGTCACAGACAGCTACATCCCCCGCCACGGGAAAACTGTTGACTGAATAGGAATGGGCATACCCATCTTTGAAAAAAATGCCCAACTCTAGACCCAATGGAAAACCAGCAAAAGAAAAAAACAGGTGTTTGACTCATCTCTTTTACTACCTGTGTTGGTGAGTCAAGTGGTAATCATGTCAGCCTACCAATCTGAAGGTCCCGGGTTCGAATCCGGGTCAGGGAAGAGAAATTTAAGAGATACTATATACTGTTTCTCTGCCATCTACACTGTGGGCATTGATTACTGGTTCACGCTAGGAAAAGTGCAGGTAGTGGTTCAACCCAGGGAAAAGGCTACTGGACACCTATGTCTCATATGTCTCATTGACACCGTTCAGTAGCCGTCTTGGGTTCAAAATTGTCTGAATGCAACTCCATTTCGATTCTAACTAACCAACCATATACTCCCTGTATACAAAGTTTGTAAGCTGTATGATAAAAATTACTCAAGTTATGGCAGCACATAGAGAACGTATACCTACCGACAAAGAAATGCCTGTGACCTTAACCTTTAATCTCCTGACCCAAGCAACTATGGGTGTTTGCCTTATGTCATATACTACCTGTAAGCAAAGTAAGAACATTGTAGGGTCCCTATGTGTCGTTACAACATGTTCTTAATTGGTCAGTCATATTTGGGAAACACTATTAGTTAAGTTGGTTTCATCATAGGTTATATGCGCACACGTCGCAAAAAGAGTGTTCATTCAGATTGCAAACATTTTATTGGACCGGAAAATCTAAGGAACACTTACAAATAAAATTGTATCCCATAACTCATACGACAGCTTTTGAAGCTAAGTCAAAGTGCTGAATGTGTCATGTCAAACATATTGGGTAGATAATGCTTAAAACAATGACAAGAAATAAAAAGGATTTGAACTGAAACAAACAAGCTTTCATTAAAGGTTAGTTGTTTTATTTCTGCTAAAGATCTACTAGACCAGCGAGATAGCAAGGGTTAGGTTTGACTTGACGAGACCAACATTGAACTAGCCATGGCCTATGGTTTAGCATTAATGTTGAATCCTGCATGTATATATGGTCACATTGTAGATACACATTGTACTGTGGTGTTTCAGAGAGCTAGACAACTTTTGGGGACAGGTACCCGTACCCTCAGGAATGAGAATTTCGCGTCGTTTTAAGACAAAGAGGGGATGTACATATATTGTGTCATACATATTTATAACTCTGTTTTCTACTGTCAAGTTTAATAGCTAGTACATTTTGTGACAGTAGACTCACAAATAAAACAAATGGCAATCACATTTACGTTGTTTTAGGCTATCTTTCTTCTTGAACTTTCATAAATACTTCACCAAAGTTAATATTTCATTTTAAAAAAGAAGTTATATTGCATTTTTACGCATTAAATTACACAGGTAACTTATGAACATCGTAAACAGCGTGTTTCGTTAATCACAAAAGTCAAATTCTGATCACCAAATTACACTTCTAAGTTTCAATTCAATTCTTTAATGCGGTTTACATATAGATTGTACCTTTTTAGCATATGATGGATCATAAATAATTTTAATTAAATATTAAGAAGTAATTTTGCAAAACTAAGTTTTTAAACTCATCAATGATGCATTCAGTTCAACACCGAAATAAACAAGCAACCACCAAAATACACTTGTGAGATGTTTAAAAACCGAAATACATGTTTAAGCACTACAATACATGTTTAAGCACTACAATACATATTTAAGCACTACAATACATATTTAAGCACTACAATACATGTTTAAGCTCTACAATACATGTTTAAGCACTACACTACATGTTTTAGCACTACAATACATGTTTATGCACTACAATACATGTTTAAGCACTACAGTACATGTTTAAGCACTACAATACATGTTTAAGCACTACAGTACATGTTTAAGCACTACAATACATGTTTAAGCACTACAATACATGTTTAATACATGTTTAAGCACTACAATACATGTTTAAGCACTACAATACATGTTTAAACAATACATGTTTAAGCACTACAATACATGTTTAAGCACTACAATACATGTTTAAAACACTAAAGAATCAGGAGCCCTTGATAAATTTCAACAAAAACCGAAATCAATAAAAACAAGCGGCAGTGCGAAATATTTCAAATATGGAAACCGAACATAAACCGTATATAACGCGCGAATTCGCAGCAACTTCAAATTGAAATGACGATTTATACATGAACCACCTTACTGTTAACAATACTTGTATATGTAATAATGAAATTGAAAATGCAGAACATTTCTTCTGAAGATGCCGACTATATCTACCAAAAAGAATAAAAATGATTCATGCTTCAAGACAGTTTCATCCTCTAAACATACAAACCTTACAAACAGAACAACAATATATTAGAGACACTAAACGATTTTGAAATAATTAAAAGCTTTCACTAAAATTTATAGATGTTTCGTATACACAGACAATCGGACACTTTATTACTTTACTTGAATTCCTTGATTTGACATAGATATTTGGAACAACAACACTGTCATGTTATATAAAATCTTTAATATAAACTTTCATAAAATTACAATAGCCAATAAATTATGTTAAAACCTTTAGAGGTGGGGGATATTATTAACGTGGTACTAAATACTTCTTGCCCAAACCTTGTTGCTTTTTATGGCAAATAAAATATGTTTAAACCAACAGATACCGTGACACAAAGCTGTGGCAATTTTCTATGACTGAAATGGCTTTTGACACGGACTGTTCTCTATTCTTCGAAAAGGAATGAGTTCCGAGACAAATAGCAACGTTGAAAAAAGCTCTTCAATGGTGAGAGATTGTCTCCTCAGACTGAACGCTTTCCTCAGACCTTCTACCTTAATATTTATAACTCGGTAGACGAAGGATGTGGCTTTAATGTATCGCATGTTTTAGCTTATAGACCAACACTTGTCAAAATACTTTCGAAATAAATATCCGGTCGTGACAGGCGGACAACCAGAGCTTACAACTTAAGTTCTAAAATACACTGGCCTTTAGAACGGACATGGAACACTTTTTAATACGGCGACTTTTAAAAAATTAATCTTCTTCATGACAATATATTAATGGTCACATCTTTTAGTAACGTATAACGTATTGTGGTGTACTCTCGTGGCTGCACACATATGATTTTGAACTCCATCATATTCTGACTCGTGATCAAGCAATATTCTGTTGTAATTTTTTTCATGGAAAAAGCCTCTTCTGCTGCTTCAAAATGCAGAAGTGATATGTGATAAGGTCAAAAACTTGTTTGATGTACTATAATAAACGTTTGTTTCGCTTTGCCTCCTTCTATATAGTATTTATTATGTAGTAGGGTATATACGCCCAGACTGGTCTGCAACTTTCCCGCCTTTTTTGAACATGTCCCTAGGCTATTGCCTCACCCAGTCTACTGAAAGGACAACGTTGTCTAAGGGCGAAAACATGAATAAAAATTTGATAATAAAGCGTGTTAAAGAAGTCAGATAGTGCATTGAAATGACAGTCATTTTAGCGGATATAAAATATATATATATAATTGTATAGAACCTCACAGCAAGGGCATATATATATATATATATATATATATATATATATATATATATATATATATATATATATATATATATATATATATATATATATATATATATCCATTTTGATTCAAAGTTGGAAATAGATAGCATTGTGTTGTATATCTTTTGTGAAAGTTTACTGTTACTACTTGTAACCAGGCGGTACCAAAATTTATCAAGCATCCTACATTTGATGATGATTTCAATATGGTATCTGCCCAATTCTACCATTAACATATATGGAGGTGTTGACTTTTTTAGTCCAGTTAAATATCTCATAAAATCAGTATGTAGTTTTATGATGACATTCTTATCCCGAAATGACCTCAGATGAATATGTTAATATTGGTGTTATTGTGGGATAAAATAATTTCATGACAAAATCTAAAGGAAGGGAAATGTTGTTTATTCTAATATTCATGAAGTGCATAACTTTCGTTGCTTGTTCTGCTAGGTAGGTCTTTGCGATGTGGAAGCTTCCAGATTTAGACAGATAAGTGCCAAGATATTTATAATGTTGTACAATTTCCTGCAGAAACTGTTAAGTAAAGACCCGGGACAACCATTGCAGACTGTGAAACACTTTATGCTTTAGGATGAATGTTTATCTGCAGTATCTAGGAAGAAATACTACCAAGGAGGAAGAAACTTGGCACGTGACGTGAGGCTGATGATTTACATAGTCTATCCCACAAAGAACTGTACGACAAGGAAAGAGACAAACTATGGCAATGGACAATATGGATGACTAGACCGGAAAAGTTTTCGCACAGCCATTGTAACATCATGACAATAGTAATTGTTATCATTGTTGTTGATACAGCATGCCGTGATAATCGCACAATGTGGTACTCTAATTGTTGACCAGTTTTGCTAAAGAATATTGACTTTGTTTGCGATCGGTACCTGGGTCTTCAATACGCATTTTCCTGGCCACGGGCCGATGGGAAAACATTTGCTGTGGATATCTGGACCATGAATACGAATGGGCAGTTGTGTCATATTCCTTGACTGACGTACTGTCATCATCGCAACTTTGAAATGACTGTTGCAGTTCAGCTAGCGTATTATAAGTATGATGATACGCTTGTGAGTAGATGTAATCAACATTGGTATCTAAACCTCCTTCTGTAGAGTGATGTATTTTTATACCAAGTGGAGCTTTTATCGTTGATTTTGACCTTGTTGTAACAACAGCTGCTGCTGCTGCTCCTTTTGGTGATGATGATGCAGATACCGTTTGATGCAACGTGAATGTTCTCAGACCTAAACCTGACGTATCAGAAATAGTCTCGTATTGATCTATGGTTGGAATTGTTTCAACATGATTGCTGATCGGCGTTACACTTTCTCTAGTGACATTCACAGATTGCGAATCTACAAACGCGTGTCTGGAATTAAAAAGCAATAAAAGTTTTGGGTAACTCTTCAAAATTCTTTTGAAATAAACAAAACTTGTTATGAAAAAATAAATATAATTTAAAAAAAACTTGTGAAAATATTGTCTAAATCTGAAGAACATTTATATTTCATATGTAGACAATGAAGAATGGCTTGCATCGACAACAAACAAAAACACACGTTGTGCATGTAATAAAATAAGTTCCAAATAAAAATATAGGTTAAAACAGGACCGGTGTAAATAGAAACAATGAAAACAACGTTACACAAAATGTAAAAAAACCTTAAATGGAAACAGGGAACAAACAATATATTACACATAGTTATATCGATCACAAATAGAACATTGGATTGGAAAATGAAAAATACTATTAAAAATAAAAAGGCACATACAGGACACATACATACAGATGTAAAGCCCATGTAAAATAATACTTTAAATGGTCAAATTCGTGAGATGTTTATATTGTGTGTTAAAATGCATATTCTACACCACTGGTATCAAGTTTGTAGAGACAATAGTTTATGATTATGGGTTTAACGTGAGAAAATCCGAGTCTGTTCGTCGAGAAAGGGCCACAGCGGGAATGGAGGGAAGAAAAACGGTTTGATAAGCTGATACCACAAGGCAAGTAGGTAAAGAATTGCCACAACAAGAAAAATACACGCTTTAACGGACACAATAAAACAGAATGAATCATTGACTATATTCTGATGTAATTTTAAGGTGTAAAGAATTACTTAAGGTCCAATTATTACTTTAATGTTGAAAAGTCATCAAAGTTTATAGATTAAACTGTTAAAATTATGATTTAAATTGACATATTCATTTGGCCTGTGATATTCGTATCGACTCTCTCCCAATATGATAATTCTCCGCCAAATAACTGGGCAAGTTTGAAGGCATCTTACTTATAACAGTTTATGATTAATAGGCAAAAGAACAAATAGATTGCAATAAATTCAGTTTAGCGAAAAATGAGGCTTCATAGATGCTCTAGTGTTTTGCTGAGTCAATATGTGTAACCTATTAATATTGTTTTAGGTAAGAAATTGTTTTGCTGAATTTTTGTTTCACTTATAGTTTATGATAGTTTATGATTAGTGTTATAGACCTCACTATCCCTTTGTATACTTTGTACAATTGCTAGAGACCAAAGAATA
This sequence comes from Sinonovacula constricta, assembly GCA_007844125.1. Lineage (NCBI taxonomy): Eukaryota > Metazoa > Mollusca > Bivalvia > Cardiida > Solecurtidae > Sinonovacula > Sinonovacula constricta. The sequence goes on along the minus strand of CM017560.1, from coordinate 67,486,353 downwards.
TGTTAGAATTATGCTGGAATTACAACATTTTTTTATAAAATATTCCTTACATCGGATGCAACTGCTTATGCGGTACCGAAATAAAGGACATTATTAATCCATACCTGTTTATTAAATTCAGCTCTCTTGTCATAAAGAAGTCCTGGGGTCAATTCATTAAGAATTTAGTGTGTTTTTTCTTAGTAAAAATACAAAAGTATTTCTCAAACAGAACATACAACACGCAAAAAACTAGTCCATAAAGCAAGAAATAATTTCCACTTTCGAACGTAATAACGAATCCAATGAACGTATTTTTACAATATAAATGCAATCCAATTGGTTGGAAGGCACAAGAAAGCGACACGGATACAGCTATTATTGCTTAATTAATTGGGAAACATTTATTATACGTTTGTTTATCCAATTTTATAAATAAATGACATTAACAAATTAACGTATAAGCAAGTAACAATGTCGTACATTGTTACATTAAGGTTTAACACAGTTTGACGTTTTCTTCGCTTTTATGATGCAAAATATACGGACAATGTATACGCCGTTTCAGGCGCTAAGCAGAGCAACAGTCATAAACAAGACGTACGTTTGTAAGCAAACAAGAAATTATAAAACTAACCCGTTTCTGGATCGACTACACTGAGATGTTGGGGTTTGTGTCAGCAATATTTTCGTCCGATTTGGGCATCTGAAGACCACGAACACGATTAAGGCCAAACACAGTCCGGCTAAACTCACTCCGACCGCAATATACGCTGCAATGGACGGATAAGTATGTGTAGTTACTATCTACGCAAACTAGTCTAGTACAAGTTCTGCAGTCATGTGTTGCAAAAGAAAAATACACAGTGGTTAGTAACTAGTAGAAAATGTAAATAATTGCTGACATTTAAAAAAACACATCTTAAACAAAACAAATCAAATTATATACCTGCATTTGTATATAAAGCTTTATTTTCAGCAAAGATATGCGGACAAATAATTTAAAGTTTTGGATTCCACATTGCATAACGTTTCAAGGGGTTGCCTTACAGTTAAACTGTTCAGCCATAAATTAACATAAAATCAACAAAGATTTAAACCGGACACCACTAATAAAGCAATACGCCATTCATATAATGCTAAATATATATGTTCTATCTGTTCATATATTGTTTAAAAAGTTGATAACAGAAATAAAAAGGAAATGCTGTGAACTATTTTTACTTACGTGTAAAGAGTGAATATATATATTTGTTTTGGAGTTAGATCGATATAATGGGCAGCAAAACATGCAGTATTTCACCCGTTCTTGCTGACCATTTATTGAAATAAAAATAAAATTTACATCGGAAAATAAAATTGATTGATAATATCTTACACATTTTATAAGGCACCGAGTGAAAACAATATTTACGAACCTTGATTTAACCCCTTGCTAATGGTTGTAGGCGGTGTTTTCTCTGTGGATTGAATTAAATCTATGTCATTGTCTGCAGACAGACCGTTCATTCTATCTGATCCAAATACGGAATTAAGACAAGCAATTTTTTATAAATGTAAGTAAAATAAACCAAGCTATAAAATAACAAAATAAAATAAACAATATAAAACAAACACTTGCGTTCTGACTTAATATTTTGTTTGAACCATAAACACTTATCTACATTAATTTCGTGATGGCAGAATCTTAGAGACGGCATTATTGCTTAATAGCTACATGGGACCGATACATTTTAGCCATTTTGCGAGGGAGATTAAAAGAGGATTAAGGCACCATTTAAGTATCCGACAAAAACAATCAGCGCACCAGATGTCAGCAGAAAGACCGCGTTAAGGGGGACCTGGTCCATGCGGTGGATTCTAAGGAAAGAAAACTTCGGCGATAATAATTTACAGGTGAAACTACATGTAAGTAGAAAAGTACATCTATGTCATTAAGGTAAGTCACCATACCCGCATTGAACTGACATAGGTATTGCTTTTCCATCGTGCCAGGTGCAAACTCCAAATACGTTCGGTTGTTTCGAAGGACCAAGAATCCAAATTCCACCCACCTAGCACTATCAACACTCGCAGTAACAGCTAAAATATTATTTTACAAACATAAAAAACAACATCAACGTATTGTTTCTGTTTACAACAATGCTTAACAATTGCATGAAAATATTTTCGCGTGAGTTTTTAACTGGTCGACAGGCAATGTTTACTGTACTGCTTATTTTGATTCCAAAAAGATACAAGTTCATGATGTTGTTGTTAAAGTGAATCATTCAAAAATTACTTGAGCTTTGAATACTTAACAGGGCTATCTAATAGGGTCCATAAAAAGACGAACTATACATTTCATTGTGGATAACAAAGTTGCGCATATTTAAAATGTTTTATTTAATAAAACGATACACAACAATCATTAATGCTATTTAAAAGGAAAAATACAACAATTACAGTTGACTTGTTTTACTCGTGTACGTACTGTGATTATGAATGAATGTTGACCAAGTTTTGACAATGTTCGTCCATGAGTCATTGCCATGCCAGTTCGGTGGGCACCTATCTTGGTGGGTTTTCCAGTCTCCTGGAAATAAGAAGTATTTGACTTATGATTTCTTGTACCACTTACTTGGTTTATATCTGTGACATTTTTAATTAGAGATATGCGATTAGTAATGTTAACACATATGTGATAGTTGTTTATTACATTAATTAATTTCTACCAGCCACAATTCCAATCAAAGTCTTTTTAACCACATCCAGACGAATAACTGATGTATTGTTCAATACATTAAAGTTGAAAATCACTAAATTAACTATTTTTATGAACGTTAACTTTACAACAGCAACTCGGTATATCACGGACCTTTATCATGACTTTATAAGTAGTAGACGTTTTAGGTAATATTATTTGAAAGATGAATGTAAATGTGAATGTTAACAATAAAACAGTTGCCTATCTTGGACTATTTTCAAGTATAATCTAGGCGGTGCTAATCTTATTGCTTTGAGGAAGCTATATTTCATGTTAGTTTGCCCTTTTGGGACATATTATAAAACTTAAAAAATGATGGTTAGATATTGTTGAATTTGTGTGCCTTCGTAATTCCAGATAATATTAAGTGTAAGATGACTTCTGTTTCTGTACTTGTTGTTGTTTTACACCTACATTAACCATCTATTCCGAATCACTGAGCGCGAGAACTTTTAGCAAATTACCTAGAATTATTCAATATGTAGCGCTTCAAAGATACCTTTTGAGGCTGAGTGGTCCACCGTTGAACATCGAAGCGAACGATTCTCAAAACATGGGCGCCATTGACGTTGTCCATCAATAACAGCAAGACACTCGTGATTGTTCTGATCATTGTCAGGAATGGTCTGGTCTTACAAATAAGAAAAGTGAAAAATGTATGTTTGAAAATTCAGCAATTTATTCATGCATACAAACAAAAGAAATATACACATTATGATTTAAAGTACACTGATAAAAGGTGGTTTGTTACAACAGCGGTATAAAAAAGAAATCCTATTAAAGTAAGTTAATGTAAATGTACATGATAAAAATCCGACTATTGAAAGGATTACTTAACTGTGTTGCGGATTCGAATCTCTGTCGGTGCGTAACGCGTTCATGTAAGACGGTGTTCAATTTGTCCTGGAATCTGAGGCTCTATCCAGACATTTGTCCCTGAATCTGAGGCCTATCCAGACATTTGTCCTGGAATCTGAGGCTCTATCCAGACATTTGACCCGGAATCTGAGGCTCTATCCAGACATTTGTCCCTGAATCTGAGGCCTATCCAGACATTTGTCCCGGAATCTGAGGCTCTATCCAGGCATTTGTCCCGGAATCTGAGGCTCTATCCAGACATTTGTCCGGGAATCTGAGGCTCTATCCAGACATTTGTCCGGGAATCTGAGGCTCTATCCAGACATTTGAACCGGAATTTGAGGGTCTCTCCAGACATTTGCCCCAGAATCTGAGGGTCTATCCAGACAATTGTCGTGGAATCTGAGGCTCTATCCAGACATTTGTCGTGGAATCTCGGGCTCTATCCAGACATTTGACCCGGAATCTGAGGCTCTATCCAGACATTTGTCCCGGAATCTGAGGCTCTATCCAGACAATTTTCCTGGAATCTGAGGCTCTATCCAGACATTTGTCCGGGAATCTAAGGCTCTATCCAGACATTTGTCCTGGAATCTGAGGCTCTATCCAGACATTTGTCCGGGAATCTGAGGCTCTATCCAGACATTTGTCCCGACATCTGAGGCTCTATGCAGACATTTGTCCCGGAATCTGAGGCTCTATCCCGACATTTGTCCCGGAATCTGAGGTTCTATCCAGACATTTGTCCTAGAATCTGAGGCTCTATCAAGACATTTGTCCCGGAATCTAAGGCTCTATCCAGACATTTGACCCAGAATTTGAGTCTCTCTCCAGACATTTGCCCCGGAATCTGAGGCTCTATCCAGACAATTGTCCTGGAATCTGAGGCTCTATCCACATATTTGTCCCGGAATCTGAGGCTTTATCCAGACATTTGTCCTGGAATCTGAGGCTCTATCCAGACAATTGTCCTGGAATCTGAGGCTCTATCCAGACATTTGTCCGGGAATCTGAGGCTCTATCCAGACATTTGTCCGGGAATCTGAGGCTCTATCCAGACTTTTGTCCTGGAATCTGAGGCTCTATCCAGACATTTGTCCGGGAATCTGAGGCTCTATCCAGACATTTGTCCCGACATCTGAGGCTCTATGCAGACATTTGTCCCGGAATCTGAGGCTCTATCCCGACATTTGTCCCGGAATCTGAGGTTCTATCCAGACATTTGTCCTGGAATCTGAGGCTCTATCCAGACATTTGACCCGGAATTTGAGGCTCTATCCAGACAATTTTCCTGGAATCTGAGGCTCTATCCAGACATTTGTCCGGGAATCTGAGGCTCTATCCAGACATTTGTCCTGGAATCTGAGGCTCTATCCAGACATTTGTCCGGGAATCTGAGGCTCTATCCAGACATTTGTCCCGACATCTGAGGCTCTATACAGACATTTGTCCCGGAATCTGAGGTTCTATCCCGACATTTGTCCCGGAATCTGAGGTTCTATCCAGACATTTGTCCTGGAATCTGAGGCTCTATCAAGACATTTGTCCCGGAATCTGAGGCTCTATCCAGGCATTTGTCCCGGAATCTAAGGCTCTATCCAGACATTTGACCCAGAATCTGAGTCTCTCTCCAGACATTTGCCCCGGAATCTGAGGCTCTATCCAGACAATTGTCCTGGAATCTGAGGCTCTATCCACATATTTGTCCCGGAATCTGAGGCTCTATCCAGACATTTGTCCGGGAATCTGAGGCTCTATCCAGACATTTGTCCTGGAATCTGAGGCTCTATCCAGACATTTGTCCGGGAATCTGAGGCTCTATCCAGACATTTGTCCCGACATCCGAGGCTCTATGCAGACATTTGTCCCGGAATCTGAGGCTCTATCCCGACAATTGTCCCGGAATCTGAGGTTCTATCCAGACATTTGTCCTGGAATCTGAGGCTCTATCCAGACATTTGACCCGGAATTTGAGGCTCTATCCAGGCATTTGTCCCGGAATCTAAGGCTCTATCCAGACATTTGCCCCGGAATCTGAGGCTCTATCCAGACAATTGTCCTGGAATCTGAGGCTCTATCCAGATATTTGTCCCGGAATCTGAGGCTCTATCCAGACATTTGTCCGGGAACCTGAGGCTCTATCCAGACATTTGTCCCGACATCTGAGGCTCTATGCAGACATTTGTCCCGGAATCTGAGGCTCTATCCCGACATTTGTCCCGGAATCTGAGGTTCTATCCAGACATTTGTCCTGGAATCTGAGGCTCTATCCAGACATTTGACCCGGAATTTGAGGCTCTCTCCAGACATTTGCCCCAGAATCTGAGGGTCTATCCAGACAATTGTCGTGGAATCTGAGGCTCTATCCAGACATTTGTCGTGGAATCTCGGGCTCTATCCAGACATTTGACCCGGAATCTGAGGCTCTATCCAGACATTTGTCCCGGAATCTGAGGCTCTATCCAGACAATTTTCCTGGAATCTGAGGCTCTATCCAGACATTTGTCCGGGAATCTGAGGCTCTATCCAGACATTTGTCCTGGAATCTGAGGCTCTATCCAGACATTTGTCCGGGAATCTGAGGCTCTATCGAGACATTTGTCCCGACATCTGAGGCTCTATACAGACATTTGTCCCGGAATCTGAGGTTCTATCCCGACATTTGTCCCGGAATCTGAGGTTCTATCCAGACATTTGTCCTGGAATCTGAGGCTCTATCAAGACATTTGTCCCGGAATCTGAGGCTCTATCCAGGCATTTGTCCCGGAATCTAAGGCTCTATCCAGACATTTGACCCAGAATCTGAGTCTCTCTCCAGACATTTGCCCCGGAATCTGAGGCTCTATCCAGACAATTGTCCTGGAATCTGAGGCTCTATCCACATATTTGTCCCGGAATCTGAGGCTCTATCCAGACATTTGTCCGGGAATCTGAGGCTCTATCCAGACATTTGTCCTGGAATCTGAGGCTCTATCCAGACATTTGTCCGGGAATCTGAGGCTCTATCCAGACATTTGTCCCGACATCTGAGGCTCTATGCAGACATTTGTCCCGGAATCTGAGGCTCTATCCCGACAATTGTCCCGGAATCTGAGGTTCTATCCAGACATTTGTCCTGGAATCTGAGGCTCTATCTAGACATTTGACCCGGAATTTGAGGCTCTATCCAGGCATTTGTCCCGGAATCTAAGGCTCTATCCAGACATTTGACCCAGAATCTGAGTCTCTCTCCAGACATTTGCCCCGGAATCTGAGGCTCTATCCAGACAATTGTCCTGGAATCTGAGGCTCTATCCAGATATTTGTCCCGGAATCTGAGGCTTTATCCAGACATTTGTCCTGGAATCTGAGGCTCTATCCAGACATTTGTCCCGGAATCTGAGGCTCTATCCAGACATTTGTCCCGAAATCTGAGGCTCTATCCTACCACTTAAAAAAGCCGTTATCATACGTGTGATTGTAAAACTTGTCTAATAAAACAACAAATGAATACACACAATTTAAACGTACTATTTATCCTCGCGTATACAGACGCATGTTGATAGTTTGTCGATCCACAAGTAAAACCTTCTTTTGGACATCTCTGGTAACATAATTGAAGATTCCGATATCCAGGATGGTTCACGATGCAATAGCATGACGTGTTCTAGAAAGTAAATAGCAATACTGATGTTCCTTTGCTTAATCTAACTTACTGCTTAACTTACTGATGTAATTGTCATGAATTAACTGCTGCATGGCATTATTATAATAGACATTTACAGCTCATGTATTTCGAAGCGACATTATTAGCATTAATGTACACCTAGCAGAGATTATCAATGTATTTTCGAAAAGAATTATCCAGAATAACACAATAATTATTAACCTTTACGGCGATGACAGAATATTTGTCTCTGCTGTAACAGTATTCCAAACAGTCAGCCACCGTCAGTGTAGTTGTATTGAACGCCACACCGCTCATATTCCAACATCCTGGAACATTGAAGTAAGCAGCTATGTTACAAACAATAACCCGTTTTGAAATTAAAAAAATCTTCAACGGCTAATATCACTTTTGATGCATTTGTTGCTTTTATGGATTGTTATAAACAAGAAAACGCTATGTAAAAGATGGTTAAGCTATAGAAATCTTAATACACTCTTACGGTTATGATAATATAAGTAGAAATATATCTCAACTATTGTTTGAAAGAAGTATGCCGTTAACATAGCTTATATAAGTTCGTATTAGCTCCAAATATCACTAGGTTTAGAACACAATTATAATTTACAACAAGATCCGATATTATCATATAAGTTTTCATATTTGTTGAAAATTAACAGCCCATTATCTACATGCGTTATATGCGTGGGTTAAACAAAACTATTGGTTTTCAATTTTACAGTATTAAAACCTTTGGTAAATAAGTAAATTCGTAGAGCTATGTAACGTTGTACATTGGGCAATTGTGGACGAAAATCATTTGTAAAATGTTTAAATAATCACCTGATACAGACTTAACAGTCGACATCAAATATACAAAACCATATCAGAACAGTATATTTAAAATCAGTACCATAGTATTGCAAGATGTAGCCGTATCTAAAGTAGCCGAGCCACGAATTGTTTGTCATGACGTCACCAAATACGTCATCAACGCGTTTATTTTCTCCATCAAACGTGACCGGTGGCAGTGCCAGATAGCATGTGCCGTTGGCTGTCGTCCAGTTAGCTGTAGCTAATGACACGTTGAAACTCGAACCTGTTGCGGACAGAAAATTCAGTAACAGAAATGTATTGGGTTTTGTCTTCATGTGCTCGGGTAAAACTTTGGGGCAAGAAAATAACTTAGAGGCTTCCTTTTGTCAACGGTCGTAAGAAGTCTGACGTGCCTGAGCCGAAGAGGAGAGCGTAGGGAAGAGGGGTCTGAGGGGTAGGGGGTGACGGGGGATAGGCAATCGTAGTAAGCAGCGGGTTACGGACGAAACACAGTCCCGGACAAACCTCGGGAGTAAACTGAGCTTGCGAGCTTCAAATACCCATCAGACAACTAGCTCAGTCTAGCCTTACGCAACTGTGTCTCACTCACTCTTTGCAAACACACTCCCGTGATGCACACACAAAACCAGTCGCATACGTGCATACGTGCCTCTTTCTGACATCCTAGTGCAGGTTGTCAGTTTCACACGTGCCTTTTCACTGGCCCCATATAATTATTTTTCTAGTCAGTCAGGCACGTGCCTCGTCACGTACGTGGCTCCACTGACTCGCCCGTGCCAGTCGTGCCCATTTGTTGCACCGGCAGCCTCCGAGCGCCTAGACCTAACACAATGATGTGGCGTCACGAAGAAAAGTGCATTGAGTTTGTTGTTGTGTGTTTGTTGGCTTGATCGTCCCACCAACAGTACAATCGGAACTTCTCGGGTAATTCCGTCCTCGGGACAATCATCCCTCGGATGTATCTGGTGCAATGATACTTGCTCAAATCAGGATCGTTTTGTTCGCCGGAAGTCGGAAAAAGATGCTTAAAATGTAGTTCGCACAAAACATAAACAATGGCGTCGTTTGACAGCTGTGTCTTTGCTGCGCTGGGTAAATCAAACTTGGATGATTTAAATTTGAAGCAGCCACAAAGTGACGTTTTACAGGCATCGTACAATAGTGAGCTGTCAGCCGAGCTGCCATCTTTGTTTTGACGTCTGTTGCAAAAGAAGTCCCATTCAGGGAAATGGTAATCCGACTACCTACATACATCCGAGAGATGATTCGTGAATTATCCGAGGTGTTCCGATTGACCAACTGTATTTCAGTTATCTGGAGACGGTGTCCACTTGAAGCAGATATTGGAGCCGACGCTTATTTACCCTCGCCTTTTACACATAGGCATATTGCAAACACATGTATTCTACACTGTTAAGCTGGGATCTTATATCCCAGAATCATTTTAACGTTCCGACAGGATTCAACTAACAGATTGTTTCCATGTGATGTCATAGGCACTGATAAGACAGTTTAAGGCACCCATCTTTGAATGCAGAAGCTAATGCAGGCTGAAATTAGGAAATATTCACCTCACCGCTGTGTTTTTATTTTTTCAGTCTATTTTACTGATTTTTCTATCAAATTTAACTGCTTTTATGAAGCATTTTAAATATCAAAACTTTATTTTTATAGTTTAAAAGGTAACACAAATACATCCAAGAAAAGATACACTGTTCATTTTTTTTAAGGATGAGCCAATATATTTTATTTTTTTCTGTGTATTAATTCTTTGTGCATTTATCGATTTTTAAAATATTATATTCTAAAAATATGAATTTTAAGACCTTTCCAATGGTGCATAGCATTTAAGTTTTGGACAACAAATGAAGAAATAACAAAAAAATAAAATTTACGCTTCTATACAATTCATCTGAAAATCCCATGAAGTTGCTATCTAAAATGGCTGCCAAGATAAGGGATCTTCACTGATCTATTATGCTCGGACAGTAACATCTGAAAAATATGTATATTAACAAATTTTGGCAAAAGCAAATTACTGTCACTAAATAGAAAAGTAACCTAAAATACATATTATAGCACGCTTAAATTGCAAGACAATCTAATCTGCGAATCTGAGTATTTAACATCACTGAAGCTTTTTTATTCTCAAGGGAAGTAACTCTATTCTTCACGTGCTGTTTTCAATTTTCACTACAGTAGGATCTTCTCTTGAAGTATTGAAGGTCACAGAAAAAGATAATTCCACTTTTACTAGAAAGTGCTCCTTCTGATCATCTAAGTTAAATTAAGGGTTTGCCATCTTACTAAAGTAATGCTAACGATAAGCGATATGAAGCCTGAAGCTACCTATTGTCTTGCTGGACCTATCTCGTGATCCCCAGGCCGCATGACTAACAGCGTGCAACTAGAGCAAAAATAACAGAAACGTTACGCGCTTGTAACTAAAACTGATGTAATTACTTTCGCGTGGGGTCCATGATCGCTATACGAACGAGATTATTATCACAAATATGAGCTGCCATGACTGTCGTAAATTCAGTTAATTTTAAAAACTCTTTTTAATTCATTTTTTATGTTTTTAAAAAGAACATGTTTTCTTTTTAAAATGATTATACATGAATACAACATTTAAAGTAACCGGACTTTATTTAAACTTCTAAATTTCTTCTTTATTTAGAAAATACATTAGTAAGAAACATGAATACCTTGTTAATAATTAAGAATTAGAGATATAACGCACTACACGAGATATACTGCGGGTCATTACTTTGACATGAATGTAAGTATTAAAATAAGCGTGGAGCTTAAGAACGAAACATAGGGCCTTTTCATATCTGGCTATCCTCGTAGTTTCACATATGAGAAACATTGTTTTCCTTCTTTCTTCAACGTATAATGTGGGTCATAATCCGTTTTGTTCTGAATGTTCTTCTGAATTCGGTCATTTTTTAAAGTTGGATCTTAAATGTCAATGCTGTTGTTTTCTTTACTTCGCACCGACTCGTCAAAGACGTCCAGCTAATTAATGGTGGAGGAAAATCTCAAGCTGGGTAAAACCACCGGCACACCACAGGTTTGCTGGAAAACCTCTCCACATAAAAGTTATTACACTGACTAGAACTATCGCTGTGAGGGGCTGAATCAAGTCGGCGACTCTAACAGCTCGGCTACGGGCGCGCCTTAAATGACTTACAACTTAACCATGAGGTGGCCTATTTTACATGATTGTAAACTATAATTTAGTGGTAAAATGTTAAAACATTAATTTGCATTATTTGTATGAAAAATGCTGGCACTTAAACTATATTTTAACCTTGCTAACAGTATCTGGAGGCCATCTCGGTCGTCAGCTTAAAGCTCGAGGTCCGCATCATATTATCCCTGTAGTTTCCAAAGGAAATTAAGATATTGGTCTGTAGCATTGCGTTTTGTACGTTTTTGACCACCATCCTTACACACTTAAAATCTATGTTCGGGTTTTCATTTTATAATTGTTTACATTAATTATGCGTAAGTTGTTTATTATTTTGACAATTTGTACATTATGAATAATTTTACAAATTAAAGGTGGTACCCCAGAGTTTGCTCATTTAAAACACATTTAACCAAACCTTACACCTGTTTTGGGGAAATCTGGCATACTTGCTGCCTTAATTCGTGCTTAAGTCTAAATAAAGATGATGGTATACTCCACTTTTCACATAGGTGAAGGAAAGCAATAAACAGTACGTTTCTTGATCTTTAAGGTAAAAAACGTATGGTTGTTTGACAAGATAAGAAATCCACATGATCGGATACAAGCTTTAATTGGCAGTTTCTATACTATTCTATATTATTAATAACAACTAAATGTATATGTATAAAAAGAACACTTGTCGTTTTTTAACTTTGAAAGTGTGTATTTTATGACTCACTTTGAAATACAATCTGAATTTTACTTAGCAAACAATAATCTCACAAGAAGATCTAATGCACATACCATAAATTCCATGTGATGTCACACAGAAGGTGATTAAAAGATGCAGAGTAAACATTATGTTCCAATATATATACAAAACTTTACAAACAGCAAATAATTAAATTACGAGCTTAACTTGATTTTATCAGCTCCTGTAATTAAACTTCCGGTTATCATACCATCAAGTATAAATCCCGCGCGACTTTGTGAGCATGGTGGTTGTGATTTTATTTCCGTTGTATTGTGTTTTTATTAAAATATGCATATATTTATCCTCCTCCTCGTCATCATCATCGTCGTCGTCGTCGTCATCATCATCATCATCTTCTTCAGCATCATCATCAGCATTAGCATTGGCATCAGCATCATCTCTTAAGTCTTCTCCATCATTAAACTCATCATTAATTACATGTACTTTTACCATCACCGTTTTTATTCTTACACAACTTGTACTAGAACATCTTATCAAATTGGGCAGTAGCAACAGACATGCGATACTAATAAACAAACAAACAAACAACAGACATTTTCCCAAGATAAACTAACATCAGAGTGGTAGCACCAATACGTGTAAGTGTTATACAAACAATAGATCACAGCAAAACAATGAACATCAAGTTCCGTTATTTATCTTCGGTCTTTTATAGCTTTGTGGTCAGAGGTCACGGGTTTCCAAGTTTTGTCCAGCAGCTAGATATTGTTAGCGCGCCCCGCCCACCGCCGCCCCCGGTCGCCCCCCCCCCCTCCCCCTAACCCACAGGGCTCTCTCACAGGTCTCAAAATGTTCGTTAGAATGTCTAGAAACAGAATCTTTATTGTAATGAAAATGGTTGTAATTTTTCCAAAAATTCAGACAGAAGTATAAAATTGGTAATCAATTAGTGGGTATTGAATGGTCACTATGTCATGTGTCTATTATGAAAGTTAGCTCTAATAAGTTAAATTTTAATGAGAATCTAAAAATAGACATTATTTTTGAAACGTTTGTTAGATACTTTTGATTTAAAAGCAATAATAAAAAGAACTCAAAAGTTTCTAAAGTATTATAAATACCCTTACTAGTCTTAAACATGCTGGTGTTAGTTTCATATAATTTAGAACATTTTATGTTTTTACGCTTTGTATTTATTTTCGTCCAAATTTTGCTCATTCAATCTTAAAGCATAATTTGGCCTCAAGTCTGCTTATAACTAAGAATAACATTGAACAATATTATTTGTATCATTCCTTTAGCAAATGCTATCACTAAACTTAGATTTGAAATAATTAATTATGCAAATTGGCCAGCATGAATATTCATATATCTTAATGAGAATCTAAATTTGGACATTTAAACAAAAATCTAGATCTAGAACCACCAATGAAATAACCCAGCTTTGTTGACTTTTGGAGCATCGTACTGTTTACCTTCAGTATGTTGTTCTTACCACCATTAAATATAGCTGACAATCAGCTTCTAGATATTGTATTAATAACCTACTATATATGTATACATATAAAATTCAGTCAAGACAATATGTATATTGTAGTTTTAAGTTTCATTGACAATTATATCACAAGTAAACTGGCAAGATTAAACTAGACAATTTTGAACTACTGTAGTTCTACCATATTTTTGCAATATCGGCTACATAAATTAAACTTTATATCACAGTTTATTAAATAATGAACAACCAAGTAATAACCAGTGGTGGTCAAGCAACATTGGGTGCTCAGTTACAGCAATATTGACTTCCTGTCCAACATTGGAAAACCTTCAGAAATAGCATAGCATGTTAATATGTCTTAAATTAGAATTTTACCCCTCACGTACTCGAAACCTTTTCTGGACATTTAAAACTCACAACATATATGAGAAGAATCACATGGCTTTACTGTCTGGAAACATATCTGGTGGCCACTGTGATGTGCTTGGACAGACAGTCTGTATATAATATAAATTAAATTATAATAAATACATCCTGCACTGTAATGTAGATGTGACACTATCTGGACGCTTTCAGTTATTTATCTCAGTTGTTGAACACCTTATGGACCATCAGGTACACCAGTACTTCGTTAATCAATTTCAACGCTATCAATAAGTTTTAACAAGGAACATTTTCACCTTAATTGCAAACTTTAATTTTGTGAATCATATGTCAAATAATTTGCTAGTGAATCTTCTTTTTCACGCGCGTCAATACATGTACAGTATGACTTGACCTAATTTGGTTAGTATATTTAGGTTAACTTTAGAGTAATTAACGGCTCATATTTTACTTTGTAGATCATGAATTTGAGAAATATAGATTAAGTATATTTAATACAAATTCTAACACTATCAATATTTTACCTTTATAAGCAAAGAAGCATTCTGCCATGATAAAATAAACGAGATATATTGGCATAAATCAGAACTTTTTTACCGCAAAACAATAGCTGTTCCTTTAACTTTCCCTACACATTTTGGTATTGGGCAGTCCGATAACTAAGTTGTCTGCCCTTGAGTACTCTCTGAATGCGCATGCGCACTCGCACTGATTAAAACATTCCGGGGTATAAGTAGAAATGTTATCAGCGTGTATAAAAAAAACTTCGAGTGACATGGAAAGTTAATTAAAGAAGAAGCAAAACCGAAATGGAAATCGCCGAAATATTGCTGCGTATGTAAAGGTGTTTATTGCGGGAAGGTGGTCGAAAACAGAACTGTTTCATTGCATCGATTTCCTCAAAACAAACGTTTGCGACGCATTTGGATGGTATTACAACACTTCGCCCTACCTTAACTGGTGACAAATCGCACCTGATCGGTAACAGCTCGCCCTAGAAAGGTAACAGTTCGCCCTTGCTTTATAACATGTCGCCTTCGGATATAAGTGTATACATCATGCAAAAAATAGTAAATTTGTATTTGTTTTCTTCGTCTTCATATACATTATAAGCTCTTCTGATATAAGTGTATACGCCACACTTCGCCCTTAAATCTTAAGAAATTAAGTAAAAAGTATGTAAACTTGTTAATTTATTTTTTATTATTTCGTCACCATTCACATTAAATTTATGCTTTCTTTGTCTTCTTATTCTTTATTATTATTAACATCGTATTATTAGCATCGTAAATTATTATATTTTTATTTTTCATATTTTAATATTGTTTTAACCAAAGAAAAAATCTGATCCTCCCAGTACAATATACGAACTGTCGCTGTTCCTAGGTTTAAATGCAATGTTACGTCCTAAAATATAATAATTATACTGTATACGTGGTTTATTTATTTCATTTTTTATATTTGAATAATATTCCGCTGTTGCAAGTATTTTAATGTTACTTAGTTGCATACATATTGTGTTGCCAATACTTTAATAAGGTTGTCACACTCAAGATGACTTGAGTATGCAGTTATCTTATAATTGCACAAAAAAGCATGATAGTTAATTGATGTTTGCCTACAGTCATTATTGTGATGATAGCATTCGCACTAATCTTGATTGATAATTAGTCAGCGTGATTTTAATTAATGTTTACCGACATAGACGTATATAAAAATTAAAATTAAAAAAAATGATCAGTGTTTGATCGTTAATTGATGTTTGCCTACAGTCATTATTGTGATGATAGCGTTAGCACTAATCTTGATTGATAATTAGTCACTGTGATCTTAACTGTTGTTTGCCGTCATAGACGTATATAAGTGCTTGCAATTAATAGACTAGTCAGAGTATGATTCAATCTCGCAACGTACGCTAGCTGTATCACAATGCAGCTCAAACAAGTCGACGAAGACGGCAACCAACTAATTGTGTTTGTATGTATATCTTATAAAATATTAGATATATTATACACTATATAACAAATTAAATCAAGTATATACTTTACTTGACATCATTTTCACCCTTCATTTAACGCATGCAAATGGTACACTTATATCCGAAGTATTCATAATGCATATGAAGCCGATGGAAATAAATACAAATTGATGTGAATGGTGTCGAAATAATTATAAATAAGTTAACAAGTATACATTTTTGCTTGACGTTAACACTTATATCCGATGGCGACATGTTACGATCAAGGGCGACCTGTTACCAGTTAAGGGAAGGCGAAGTGTTACTCATTCTTCTCGAGTTGGTCTCTCCTTTTCAATTCATAATTGCCAGTAATATCTAGCTTGTGAGCGCCGATAATTCGCCCGATTAGCTGATATTACCTTCAAGGGAAGTATCCGAGTTATCTGACTGCCCAATTGTTGAACAAGCCGACATACGTTGTTCGTTTCGTTGACATGAACGTCACCCGCAACTTAAACCTATCTTGGAAAGAAACGGTTTTGTAGTTAAATTTAGTTTAATTTGACATTACTAATCACATAAGTACTAAGCTGTGATAAAAATAAATCAATAAAATATGCAATTTCGTCGGTTGTTGATATTATTTCAGAAAATATGACCAGGAAGTACGCGGGGGCTGAAATAGAATAGACAAACAAGGGAAACAACCTAACAACATTGCGTAAAGTGTGGTGCGCATTTGTGTCCCTTCTAAGTAAGCATTTCGTGTAGAACGTTTTAGAATGGAAGTAGATTTTAGGTTTGCGTGATCTAATGCCCAATATATCACGGTCTCGAGTTTAGTGGAGGCCTCCACTGAAGGAATTATATAAAATTATTCTTCAATGTTATGGTTAGTTATAAGGAGACTTCTTGCCAAATTATTTATCATTAAAATTAAATTAGTTAAATTTGGACGAAAATAAATTAAAAAGAAGTTAAAAAGATGAATTTAAAAAAAATCATGAAATTAGACCAAAAAAGTGTTGGACTGATGGGGTGATAGGGGTATGCATAATATTTTGAAAACTGTTGAGTTTGTTTGAATATTGCTTTTAAATTAAAAGAATCTTACCATCTTTAAAAAAATAAAGTATATTTTAAGATTCAATGTGCTAATATGCATAGTTGACATATAGCCATATAGCCATAAAGGCCATTCAATATTTTAATTTAGTACCAGCTTTATACTTCTATTACCATTTTTGGAGAAGTCATAAGCATTTGTTCTAAACTTACCCTCCTATCAAATGTTCATGACGGTTGCCATGAAAACAATTAGTTTTCATATAACCCAAATGAGTTTATTTTTAAGTACATTGGAGGCTCTATGTCTAGACAGTAGACACCCTAACAAATATTTTGGAACTCATGAAAAAAGTCTATTGGAGGTGCGAGGTACCTAGCTGCCGGGCTATTAGTATACTTCTGGTCGAAAGTTTAATTCGAAGTATAATTGACGTAGGGAGTACATGCGATTGGCGACCAAAACAAAGCCATATATGTTTTCCTATAGTATGATAAGTGTTATAATATATTCAGTGCAGTATGTCAGTGTTGACGCGCAAATATATGGCGATGGAGAGTTGTTATATTCCTATTTGAAAGTGTACAATCTTTTCCTTCTTACTATGTTTAGATATTGGTAACATGACCATAATTCGTTTCTGTTAAAATAGCCGCCTTTGGCCCACGGATATTAGCTTCAAATCAATAGATAGACATATAATAATTTGCATTATATTCTTACAAATTTCGACATAAGATGCCCCGTCTCCAGCACAGTGAACTGTCTCCGATCATCAAGTCACAACGTCTTAATGTGTATGGAGTCCCGTTTAGGTTATTATATAACTGATGTTCTGAAATTTGACTGACTTTCTCCAGCTCAAAAAACTTCCTGCCATTAAATGTCTATATTACTACCCGAATCAGTGAGGCGACCAGGGATTGGCTATGTGAGCTACTAGGAGCTGTCTCCGGCTCCATTCAGCAATCACCACAAATGTATCACCCTACCAACGTAAAGTGTAGTGTACGGTGTCTCGGCTAGGTCACTTGCGCATTTGTCTTGGATATGACTGGAAGCGTATTTTAAAGCAGGTCCTTTCCGGGTAAACACAATAAATGTTGTTGTTTTGTAAATGCTAACTTTTATGTGGAAGCATATCTCAGACTTAATCTTCCAATGCCAGAAGTGAATTTTATACGATAAATATTGTTTACACGATAACTGTATATTATATAAATAATAGACATAATCATGAATAAAACAACGAATCAATGTTTTAACTTATGACATTTCTTATATAGTGCAGGTTAGTACTGTGGCATTCATACCATTGTTAGTTTTAGGCAAATTGTTATGACTTTTTTTCAAACATTTCAATTATTCCTAAAGTATTTCTTGATATTTGATCTAAAATTTACATAAAAATTTTGAATATATATACAGAAAACGTTACACATTGCAAACAAGGTGAGCAACTAAATTCGCCTCATTAAAGTATTATAGCATTATTATTTGTCATTAGATCGTTTATGTTTCACCGGTAATTTCACTCAGATTTTCCTAGATATAAAGCCTATGTGTTTTTGATTCAAGTTTTGATAAGTTTCGTGAGACTATAACAATGTGAAAAATTAGTATGTGAAAAAGTTTATCGGCAATTAACAAATATTTGTATTCACAGGCAACAAACTGCTTGATTTCATTTATGATCATGGCTCATCAAATATTTCGCATGTGAATACATTTGTCCTGTGCCTTGTCGAATTGTAATATATGCTGCAATGCTGATTGGACTTTATCATATTTCCTTATTATGTATTATACACAACAGTAGATTCTGTAGTTGTTTCTGGCTGTCTATTACTTTAATAAACGCTCCTATTAAAATTGTTACACCTAGGAGGTATTTTATGTCACAATACGCAATATTTTATGAATTCTTTCATTCATAAAAACGAAAGTCACTTTGATATTCATTTGGGCTTGCTTAGCGTCAGCACTGTAAGAAGGTTAGAAATTAGGTTAGACAGTTTCGCCGAAAGAAAACGAAGTAGGCTAAAGATTGGTTACAGATCAGATGAAACCTAGTCAAGACAAATGTCATTCAAAATTGTTTTTTATAGCATGAAGAAACATTTAAAACAAATGCAGAAAATCGAAATCGATGAAATACATTTTCATACAAATTTCCCTGTGTTAAACATGTTTATAACATCGATGAAATACGGTTTACTACAAAATTGCCTGTGTTATATCATGTTTATAACATTGATGCAATATGGCATACTACAAAACCACCTGTGTTGTCCATGTTTATAATATCGATGAAATACGGTTTACTGCAAAATCCTCTGTGTTATACATGTTTATAACATCGGTGAAGTACGGTTTACTACAAAATCGTGTGTTATACATGTTTATAACATCGGTGAAATACGGTTTACTACCAAATCACATGTGTTCTCCATGCTTACAACATCGATGAAATACGGTTTGCTACAAAATCGTCGGTGTTGTACATGTTTATAACTTCGATGAAGTATGGTTAATTACAAAACCACATGTGTTATACATGTTATAACAAGGATTATATTAACATATTATATCCCATAAAACAAAATGAAAAATAAATTGTGTATGCACAAATAATAGAATCTGGTTAATTTGAAAACAAAGTAAGCCGTCTTCCAGTAAGAATTTACAATAGTATTATTATAATTCATTTTAAAATACTTGCCGTTTATAATACCGAGTCAGTTTTTAAACAGATCACAAATCATTATGCTAAAACTCGCCACAGTGGACAATATTAATATTTTAAACAAAAACAAATCTTTATTTCAAATTGAACTATTGTTTTTCGTGGTTTTGCTTTTTTGCTATGATGCTACACAAATATGTTCATATTGTCAACATTTTATAACTAGAGAAAAACTACAGAAAAATGCTCATGTAAAAACCGAACCCCAAACTGTTTTGTCTGCACGTACAACATAAATGTTAACATGCCTATGTCTCCGAATTAATGTCAAGCATTTGATACGGGCTTTATATTTGTAAAACAATAAATCACAATAAATTTTGAACAATAGCAATTCTCCTTAACCAACTAACACTGGTATACTTTGTGTTTATAGCAAAAACTCGTGTACATACATTTGATTTTAAATCAACTCACTTCATCAGTGGAAAATATAAAAAATAAAACAAATAATAAAGAATCCATGAATATCAATTCTTTTCTATAAATAATTAGGTTAAGTTATTGTAAATGAAATGATTTAAAAGAAAGAAACGTAAATGTATATAGTGTATTTATTATCCTACAATTACAACGTATATTAAATATACAAGACGTTATATCATTTACTGTATCACCTACCACTGTGAAAAGCCTGTCACGATGATCAGGAGACCTACTTTTCAAATGGGTCAACTTTTCATGCCACAAGGTTCGAACTTCGTCAAATAAAATGCTAGTCTCGATGGGCGAGCGACACAGATTGTGATCAAAATGCCATAAATTCTTTGATTTCTGTTCATGTTATAAAGGCACGTGCGTTGGATCATTTCGTCATGTGTAAAACCTTCTCCATTAACTTTTGAAAGAAAGACCTTGTTTATCAGAGACAACACGCGTGTAAACGGTTTTAATAAATAATAATCATTTATCTTTTTCACAATTTTACTATGAATTTATAAGTCATACGGCAGTTGTTTACATTCCATTTCATATAACAAATAAATCCAAGCAGTTTATATTTGACAATCGTATCTCTTCAGTATATAACTTAATTTGCATTGCAATAATCAGGACTTAGCAAATATTACAAATCAAAGTACAGCATCTATGCTAAAACCTGCGTTAGCTCTGCCATTACATTGTATTCTATCGTAAGTGAATAACTAACAACTTTGATACTGGTTAATTACTAATGTATGATAATAAGGTTGATAAATAGAAGCAGGTGCGATCTGCTGTAATACGTACGCCAAAGCATGGAAGAACACCATGTTTAGATATATACGAGTACACAATCGATTTGACACCTTTTAAAATTTGTCAATGACGGACTTGATAGTTACTGAATTAATCTTGTTACCAAAAACGTTAATTGGCATAAAACAGTTTTGTGGGGCTATATATATGTATGTATATATATATATATATATATATATAATACCTGGCAGGAATAATCAGGAATAAAAATAAAAAAATAAAACTCATGAACAAATATATACATGCACTTACATACTGAAACCACGTCATATACATAGAAATTCGCTGGAAAACATTCAAGTTAAACAAATTACATATGTTCTAAGCTTGTAAAATGTTCTGAGGTACATTAAAACGCATATGAATACCTGATACGAATAGGACATGCGACTGAAACAAATAAGGAATTTAAATGTTGTCTTGTTAATGACAGCAAAATTAACATGAACAGAAAAATATAATATTTTTTCAAAGTCACTAGAGTTAAGAATTTATTCTACACTTAACACAAACATTTTTAATATATATTTATAATTAGAACACTGTCTTTTTTGCAACACACGTTTCACATACAGGGTTAACAGACATGAAAATTACACCAATCCAATGCTAACATTTTTAATACAATAATTATTTATGTTTAATAAATGATAGCACATTATTTATATTCGATATTTAGTCTGTTTGTTTTTTTTACGAAAAAGGCATGTAAAGAATATAAGATTCTCTATACAAATACCAATCATTCGGGGTTAATCTCAAGACAACGACCTGTAACTGCCCCTTATAAATAACAAATGAAGGTGTTTAAAGATATGCATGTTATATCCGTCTCTTTAAATATCACTGCTTCTGTTAATGTGATACGACTGGTCATCTTGATTAAGCTGTTGTTCAAAGGAACTCTTTTTCACATAACGGTCTCGTAGTCATCTTTGGCAGTAACTGCGTGCAGATATTCGTTGTAGATTGGCGTCACTCTGTTGTAAGGCGTAACTTCAGGTTCCGAGCAAGGCAGCATTTGTCTAAAGATATATTATTTTGCGGCTTATCAATCGATGTTAAGATTTCGAAATGAAAAAAGTAGATTACAGTAGAACAAGGGTTTTGAACGTGTGTGTCTTATAAGTGGTAAAGTATAATGTGAATAATCTAGATGGCATAAATGGAAAATAGCTTTTAAATTTCCAATATTGCTATAAAGAATGACGTATTTCCATTAGTTTCATGTTTATTTTCTCAATATACGTGAGTCCAGTACATTAATTTGAAAAAAAAAAAACAGGATTTATCAGAAACAGGGGTCAGAATGTATCGACAATGACATCAATGTCTAATTAGTACAATAAATACATACATCGGTTACAAATATTAACTTCGAAACCGGTAATAGTATATTTTATATGTTTACGATAATTGCATGACGAATACAGCATATTCTATGCAATCTATATAAAAAAATCCGTATTCCACACTGTGGTTTACTGATTCCATTTTTCACTTTAACATAAATCTATCTCAACCTTTCCATTTTTTGGCAACATGTTTACTCCAATCAACTTCGTCATTGATCGGTAAATTATAAGTAAATTGGAAAAAGGCAAACCGAGTCAATAAAAAGTGAAAAAACACATGGACGAGAGATTAAAAACAGAAAGACAAACCAACACAGTCCGCAAAAGGACCAACATGGGTGCTTATACCTGGTTCCCGGAGCGCTCCAACCCTGCACGTCCTTACAGTGTAAATTAAAAAATATTCCATCAAAATCAGACAACTAACAGCAAGCGCCTGCATTGAGAGTTAAAGCGGATTAAAGAGTATTATTTACAAACAAAATAACTCATTATAATTAACTATAAACATGTGTATAATATGTACATTGAATAAAAGCATTGACAACCTATCAGTACTGAACAAGAGAGTAGTTTGCAATAAAACAGACCCAACGAGTATGTATAATAAGAGAATTAACAGTGCCATTCGATATAAATGCTGCGACGCCATATGTCATCCATCGATTTTTAGAAGAAAAAACAAACGATCCAAACCAACAAAACAAAAGTAGTTTTGTGATGAGATAATAGATAATCAAGTCCAAATAACTTGTTATAATAAGCCGAAGTCGAATAAAATTTAAAAAGTCATAGAAATTAACTTAAGTGCAAAAATAATGTACCATTTATGGCTTCATTACGCGATTTCAGCAGAAAGAGTAAAATGATTCAACCTATGATGCGACAGAGTAACATGATTTTTAATGTTAGAGTTTTCGTACTGGAATCGTCGTAAAGATGAAAGTAAGTGTAGTAAATACGAATAGGGCGTTTTTAATCACTTTTCATTAATTTCCAAATTTCTTCAATCGCAGTGTGGCCAAGATCCTAATGTACATGCTATAAGAAATTACGGAAATGGCGTTTCATAGTTGTATGGATAATTTGTCTTGAAGTTATCAAAACATGAAATAATATAAAAAAATCTTTTAGGAAAAAATAGAAAAGAAGAAATTCAAATAATTAATACAACGATAAACATATTAATCAAATAAAGTGATATGATATAAACACTAATTTAACATGATATGTCACGAATATAAACAAACTGCACGCAGCAAGCTCCAGCTTATGACCTCTTGAACTGCAATATAAACTCTGTCCTACGCTGTATAAACACAGTACTATCTATTATATGTCAACCTTGATTTGGACTCGATTCATATTCGTAGGTCTCCGTAAATGGTGTAAGGAAACAACACGTCTATAATGTAACAGGTTTTTATATTTTTTAAACGACTATTAGTCACAAAAGCACTGGTAGTAGATTCGCTGATACGCACTAATAAAACTTTGTTTCAACCCAAACGATTTTTCCTTATTTTTAAATCAAGAAAAAAAATAATTTCACTTATTTGAAAATGTTATTTTGAGAGGTCGCTAAACAATGCTGCCTCAAATGTTTGTAAAACATTACTGTTGTAGGGGCCAATTGCTAATGACGAATGTTTGAACTATTTCAACAAAACACAACACGGCCAGTCTTGAATGAGAAAAAAGATAAATATGAATGTCGAACCTATTTTTGCTTATGATAACGTTACGAATGCATCGCGTATTAAACGATATCTTGTAAACATCTCTGTTCAGCACCAAGGATATCTAAATCCGCAATTCGTCTTGTCGGAAATCTGGCACTGCAAATGCTATCTAGATTAAGAAGGAAAGCCATCTGACGTGCTCTTGTGGAAAAATATGCCAAATAAAACAAACATTAAATAATATACACATATTGATATTTATTACCTAAATACTTGTCATGTGTATAAATAACACCATTGTTTATTGTTCGATGGAATAAATATAAGTTGCATTCTCGAAACAAACAAGCGGAATAAGCAGCGTAAACATAAAAAAAAATACTGAATGAATTATCAATCTGTTGTGATAATATTTTGGATTGTTTGGTCATTTTGTGGAATAAAAACGAAATGTGTTATCATCAATGAACCCGTACATGCTTTTTTTTTTCTAATTGGTAGACGTAACTTATGCATTCTGGAGAGTAAGTTTGTAGTTAATAATCAATGAGCGCTTCATAAATATTAATTTTGTAGTGCTCTAAGAAAATAATTCGCTACAACAACTTTATGTTTTATTCAATATTAACAGTTTTTAATGAAAAACAACGAGTGTTTGTCAATATTGCCAATAATTCATAGCCACTAAAGAAACAAATATTTTCGTTGGGTTGTTTTTGCCGAGATGTAAATGATTAAAATCGAATCCAGCAAGGATCGCTAGCAATAACCATCTATTGTTTATTGCCACTGTGCGGAAAAGAAAACAAATAATACTTTAATTTATCAATATACGTTAATTAGCCCAACTTGAACAGAAAAAAAACGAACAAACCCATCTCCAGGCCTGCTATGCTCCGATTGCCTTGTTGCTCGTATTCGAATTTTCTGCATTAGGTTTACGCAGTTGAAGGACAGAGATACGAATAAAGCCACACAAAGTCCGACTAATAGCCAATCGCTCGCAGTCAGCGTTTTGTAACCATCTGAAACGCAATAAAACGACACATGCAATCAAGTATTGTATTACAGTTCTAGTTTTGTAAGACCATTTCCTGAAATGAAACAAATAAGAAATATAAAGGATATATATCATATTAAGTGCTAGTTTTTAATATGATAAGAGATAATAATGTTTATTATTTCGTGTAGTATTGGTAAATAATGTAGAACTTTCCCTCGTTGCATATTCGGTTAAATCTGTATGCTCCTCTAGGTTAACTCCGTAAAGTGTTCGCGATCAAATGGTGTATCAAAGAAATGTTTCCTGATTTTTGTGTTCAGTGCGCTAGCATAGCCATAGCTACAAAATCCAAGTCTCAAGCGTTCTTATGCCCGACCGAACATGATTTGCTCAGAATCCCTACGCAAAAATATAGTACTACATTTAACGATCAACCGATGAAAGATACATTATTTTATTTAGACCAACAATTATATGGCAGACGTTGTTTGCGTCACGTGATCAATACGCTTTGAATTCTTCAGTGAACTGTAAAGTGTGTGTTAACACCATGACTCGGAATCTTCATGTATCACGTAAACAAAGTGAACCATGACATATGGAGCAGGCAGACATTTTCTTTTTCAGATTCGAGCACGGGTAACGAAAACAGTTATTGTAATGAGTGTAATAAAATGCAGACGTCTTTTGAATTTGAAGCAACAATCAAAATCAAACTGAGAAAATGTTGCTGAACGGGATTTCTGTAAGGATTGGCTCACCGAATACCCATGGCTGCAGTTTGACAGTGATAAATGACGTTTGCAATGTGCCATTTTACCCAGTGTTACTCACAGATATTGTCAGATATCTTCTACGTTCTGGTGATCTGCACTAAGAAGTTTAACGGTGAAACAATTTCAGGAAATGCTGCAACACCACAAATTTTAGACCTAGAAGCTGCACAATGTGAGGTATTGTAATTAAATTGATATGTCTATATTAGTATATAATATATATTAGCCTATTAAAAGAATTAAGATAAATTAAAATCCTTTTTTCTAAAAAAAATTAAAGAGTAGAATCTTATTTTTCCAGACTAAATGCATTATGATTTTAAGCATTATATAAAGTAAAATTAATGTAAACTATTCAGTATTATACAAATCATAATCATTTACGGTTTCATTTTATATATCACATAAATGCAAGTGTATAATGTCGTAAATAACATATATCTTGCTGTTATAACTTAACATTATATTTTTCATGTATATGTAGATTAACAGAAGTAGGAGTAGATCAACAGGCACATATAAATATAAATATATATATATCCACTTTTAAAGACTACTGTCTAATAGACAGAGCAATTCCTTTATTTCTGAAACATTTCTAACTACTTTTTAATATTAAAAATAATTCTTTGATCTGTTTTCCTAGTAATTTTGCAAAGATTCAATGTTATCTTTCTGAACCATTTCCATATTAGAATATTATCATAGAAAGATATTAAAACTACAAAATGCATTGGCATTCCTACATTACTTTTGGCTTTACCTTTTTAGCGCAACTAAGCACAACGTGCTCAATGTGAGCTTTTGTAATACCCATTTGTCCATTGTCCGTCGTTCGGTATCAACAATTTGCTTGTGAACAAACTAGAGGCTACAGATTTTATCAAATCTTTATCAAACTTAATTAGAATGTTTGTCTTGGATGAGTTTGTTATTGTATCACGTGGGGTCAAAAGCTAGTTCACTAGGTCAATTTTTAGAACAAAACTTGTGAACTGGCTAGAGACCACATTTATGGGCCAATCTTAACTGAACTTTGCCAGAATGTGTGCCTACATGAAATCTGGGATAAATTCATAACTTGGTCACTTGGGATCAAATAGTAGGTCACAAGGTCGAATAAAATAAAATAGAATTGTTAACATACTAGAGGCCACATTTTTAGAGGCCACATTTATGACCAAATTTTCACCAAACTTCGGCAGAATATCTGTCTGCATGAAATGTTGGAGGAGTTAGTAACTGGGTCACGTGGGGACAAAAAGTATGTCACAACGTCAAGTCTTAGAAAAAACACACTAGAGGTAATATTTATGGCCCAATCTTCACCAATCTTGTGCAGAATGTTTGCATGAACTCTTAGAGTAGTGTGTAACTTTGGGGGGGGGGGGAGGGGGTCACGGGGTTTCAAAACGTCATGGTCATGTCTTTGAAAACCGTTGTGAACATGACAGAGGCCACGATTATGACCCAATTTTTACCAACCTTGTTCAGATTGTTTGCCTTTTTTATAATATCAAATGAATCCATAACATGGAGCCAATAAAGTTCGCCACACGTCAAATCTTAGAAAAACCTGAAACCCACTTGAGGCCACAGTAATGGTCCAATTTTCAGTAAACCTGGCCAGAGTTTTTGCCTATATTATTTTTATGAGTTCATAAACTGGGTCTAGGGTCAAAAGGTTTGTCACTTGGCCATATATTAGAAAAACCTTGTGAACACGCTAGAGACGATATTGATGGCCCAATCTAAACATAGACAGACTGTTTGCCTGCATTAAATCTTGGATGCGTTGGTAACTGGGTAGGTCACAAGGCCAAATCTTTACAAACGGTTGTGAACATGCTAGAGGCTACATTTATGACGCAATCTTATTTGCCATTTTGGTTATTCTTATAAAACGTTCGCTATGATTGTGTACAATAGTACATCCGCGTTTAAGGTAACGCTAGTCAGGTAAAGGGTTGTTTACCGTTGTGGTTTTGATGACGTAGCATTCGCGTAACTGCTAGAAGAAAAGGATCATGCTAGAAAGTACAATTGTTTATTTTTAACTGGTTTTCTAGAATGTTCTAGGTTCGTATATGTTCTGGAAATTCTTTGGGTATATATATAAGGGCGTGTTTGCCGAATAAAAGTAAGTTTGGAAGTTTGGATAAAAGTTAGCTTTAGAGATTGGACATATAGTTTGGAAATACTTCTAGCTTCTATCTTAAATCTTTCTGTGTTGGAACTTACGTGGACTTACTATATTCTACAGTGATATAAATATTAAAGTGTTGGATTTGGAATTATATTATTAACATTCGTGTATTGTTCTACCTTTGGATTATGTCAACTGTGCTTATCTACGAGGACATTCTACCGAAAACTTTTCAGGATTATTCGACGTTGGATTATGAATTGGACTATTAAAGGGACACCTCCTAAATGTACAAACTGTAAACTAACATTTATTTTGCCTTCTGAAATTTTGTTTCATTTATTTGTTATTGTTTTATTACACCATAGTTTTAATTGTCTATTATAATAAAACATTATTGTACTAGTTTGTAGCTGGCTTGTTCTTTCTGTTACACCATTTCGTCGTTTAGTAAACGTGCCACTTTATAAATAAACTTATATAGCGCGACGGGTCGTAACATTATTCTCTTCTATTGTTTGTTATGAACAGTCGAGCCATACGAGTTTTCCATAACAAAACAACCAAAGGTATGTCCCCCTGAAATACATTTAGCTTGAAAATAATGTTGTAAAATTATAACTGTATGACTACTGTCTAACCATTGTAACTATTTTTTTAAATTGAGGGCAAGTTCAACATTTTATGACTATACATGTCTCATTGATCACAGAAATTTGATAAAAGCAGAATAGTAATAACATTCAGATAATCGCGGAATATGAGAAAAATAGCAAAATGGATGAGCTGGTTAGAAAACAGACAACATGATTGCTTTTCAAACAGCTGTTGTAACAGCATAGACTGGACACACCTTTTATAACAAAGTGAAAATCTAATTGGCAATATTTTAACCGTTTTGGAAGAAATTAGTAACAAAGTTGCGTAAATGATTAGACGCAGTAATAATACCCAAATATTGTAAAATCATCAACGAATTATGTTTATCAATATACATATTTCACGTTGTTACATTTCTCGGCGACCATGCTACCTCAAACAGTTAATGTTCGTGCATAAGAAGTATGCACATACTTTATAATATAGGATATTAAAGTCACGATTAAATTTAACTTGTACACAATTTTAAATATCGAATATAAACACAAAAAACGGAAATCAGTTTAAAATAAAAAATATCTAAGGTGTCTGTATTATTAAATAGGTTCCGAATATTTTAAAACACAAAGCATTTTATTAATGCATATTACCCAAGTAATACCTAGATCGGTCAGGCGGCAAAATGTCCTTTTCTTAAGCAATAATGACTCATAGTGATGAGATCGAACATAACAGTCAATATAGCAATAACCACTACACATGCTTTACTAAAGTAGTTTCAGAGCAATTGTATATAGACCTCCATCCAGCCCCTTCTCGTGGTTTGTGGCGTTTGTAGATGTATTCGTGTTTACTTCGTTGTCTGCAAACATAAGTAACATTTGTCAATATGACTAATATATCAGTTTAATACATTGTATGTTAATAAGTATCGAAAACAAGTAAACATAGTAATGTAGAAATAGAACATCAGCAATGTCTATTTTGGTTGCCCGTCATTGTGCACTTTTGATTGATGTATTCGTGTTTACTTCGTTGGCTGCAAACATAAGTAAATTTATATATCGGTCTAATATATTGTATGTTAATAAGTTTCGAAAACAAGTAAACATAGTAATGTGGAAATAGAAAATCAGCAATGCCTATATTGGTTGCCCGTCATTGTGCTCTTTTGAAGAATGTTTTTCATACTAGCATATTTAGTAGAAACTCGTGCGGACAAAAAGATTATCAGGCCGCTGTAGCAACAGTCGGCTATAAATGCTTTTTTGAAGTAAATAAATAAGTTAAACTACAGCTACAGTGTATTTGTTGCACACCTGTGTTCGTCTCCGCCTCATTGTATGTAGCCGTGCTGGGCTTTATGGATGTAATCGGGTATACTATATCGTCTGCAAACATAAATAATTAGTATATAATTATGCACAGTATAGATATATTTATATCAGCATAGGGAACATACAGTGCTTAACAGACAAGTCATGTGTACAACACAAAAGTAAACACTGCTATAAAACAATAATGACATTAAACAACAAATCAGATACAGACATATAAAATGCAAATTAGGTTCTGAAACCAGCAGAATATAGCACAGTGGGTTTATTAAGTCAACAAAATTTATGAAATAATCAACAAAAGTACATAAACAATTATAGCAAACATGTACTTGTAGACGGAAGGTCATAATACTTAACATGGACCTTAAATAGTCCCCAGGGCAAAGTAAACATTATCGTTATAATTCTATCCCTTTTTATGACGCATTTACGTAAGTTCTAGCATACGTCATCGCTTGAATTATCTTATTTTAAACTGATGTTCACTTCCATTTAGACAAACTCTCAGGAAGTGAGAGTTTAAACCCCACTAAACAGGTTTCAACCCAGTGGGTCCTTTGGCCGACCAACCGTTCTGAGTCAGTAACTGTATTTTCTCTGTTAATGTGTAATTTCTCGTCTTTTTGATTTGTCACAAGATCATAAACTTTTTTTGTGTAAACATTCGTCAAGTTTCCTTGACTGTTTTTTGCTTTTATTTAAAATATGCTGTAATTCTCAAAGGACCTTGTCATATATTTGTATCGCGTTAAAAAAAATACTTTATAAGATGCTAACATTTTGTCTATCCACCGTAGATCATCAATTAATGAAATCTCGTACCGTTTTTGAACTGGCATGTATATTTCTTTTCCATCGAACTAGGTGCAAATTCCATATTCGTTCGATTATGTTGTTGTACCACATATCCAAACTGTATCCTTGTATATTCAGGAACTCTTGCTGTGTCAGCTTAAATTTTTACAAAGGCAATGAAAAACAGATTCTCAATGCATCACAGTTGCTTTTTTCATGAATTATAGTGCGTGAATCTTATTTCGCTGTTTTTAAATTAAACGTTTACTAACAGGTAATGACAAGAACTTTTGTAGATATAGCCATTTTGTTTTATTTCATGTGCACCGATTGTTCTACCCAGATATTTGTCAGGTTACCTGGACATTTGTCTTGGTGTTTCTCTCACGAAAAACAGCTCGTCTGCAGCAAAGCGATATTAAATGCTTCGCAGCAATGTTTGTTAATCAATACGATAAACAAAATGATTTGTATATAACGGCTCTTGCAATATAATATATAATTTATCAAAGAAAGAATTACAATTAATGACGTTTTCTAAAGTTCTATGCGATCATACATACTGTGGTTATGGATTGATGTTGACCATGATCGGACAGTATCCGTCCAGGAGTCACCAAACGACCTGGGGCTAAAACAAAACTAGATCAAATTCAATCAATCCTTTTATTGCCAACGAGACAGTGAAAAGGTAATTAGTGAGGTAATCTTTTCCAAGATTGGTTAATACTTGAGACTCTGCCTGATATAAAATGAACGGTGCTTTGATGATAAAATAGAATATATAAGAACAATGTTTTAGCCAGCCGAAATGTCAATCGCATTAGGAACAGAAATACGGTTGGTTAATGCAAATTAGCAGGTGTAGGCAATTGTTACTTAGTTGTTGTTTTTTTTCTTCATTCTAATTTCTATAGCTATTCTCTAAGCAGTTATGATTAAGTTTCGAATAAAACCAGCAGCACACCTCTGTGAGTCTGCATATCATGTTGAGTTGTAGATGACAAACTCTGCAAATGTGACGTAATTCTGTGTGTACCATCTGAGGAAGGATTCATCATATATAATACAACTATTATGTCGTACAAGACTTGAAGGAAACTTATGCTCCAAGCCCCTGTGATGCATGTACTTATTGAGAGGCGTTTTGCATGCAATTACGGCTACGACGAATAGATTGACTTAAGCTGGAAAATGTTTTTACTTTATACTTAACTATATGGTGTTTTTCGTTACTGTATGTAAAAGTGAGTGTTAGAGTATGAGGATTACTTAATCAAGTAGGACAAACCCAAATGACAGAATACCTCTCTCTACACCCGTGTCCCACGTGTGACAGGACAGCCTGTGAAGCTCAGAACACGGTCGCCAGTGACGTTGTCCACCAACAACAGCAAGACACTGATGATTTTCATGATCGTCGGAAGGAAAGGATTGACCTTGTAAAAATGGGAAAATACATATTTCAAATGCCGTTTAAGCGTTCAAAGGAAGCATCATTTAAATGAAATATAGTTTCATTTTCACGAACCGTTAGCGTAATTAAATTAAAATGAACTGTATTTTTAAATTACTTATAATAGTTAATAAGTATCGTGTTGCGGACCAGACATCAGACAAACACAGCAAATTCCTTTAACAAGGGTGAATACTGGGAATGTAATAACAAATAAACCTTTTTTGTTTTAATGGTTTTGTCCTGATTTAAAAATATAGCAATGGTATTAACAACAACATTACGAGCACCACAGTTGTTATTCAGCGGTTCTTTAGAGTAAGATTCTGTTCTCAGGCAGAACTTTACATAGTAGACAGCAGACACACTGCAAACAAAATGGCGAGCATACTTGTCTTCCAGGAGTATACAGAAGCACGTTTGGAGTCTGTCGATCCACAGGTAAAATCTTCTGTTGGACATCGCTGATCACACGCCAAGTTCCCAAATATCGATGGGTTGCCAAAACAAAAGCAGGACGTGTTCTACTGAAAAAATACTTATTAATTTCGTTAGCATTTAGTTTTTTTTTATTTTGTATGTTGATATTTATTTATTTTCCCCTTTTATCGGATATGCGATGTGTTAAACCCAGCCTCTGCCATGTAGCAAAATCCAAATTCACGTACTTGGAGCTTACTTAGTCAAGCAACATATTATTAACATTTATTTCTGTGATCACAGTGGGAGGTTATACAGCTTGGGGAGGGCCTGAGGTAGGGTGGTGGGTCAACCCGGCTGGAAACAGCCTTAAGCTGCCGTGGTATCTGGAAAGGGTTTTGGATTAGAGTCTGGTTGACCAATGTCATTTCAGTAAGGCGATGTGCATCAAGCGTGACATATTAAGACATATTTTTGAAGTGGTAAAGGTAAATAATATAAATGTGTTATTATTTCGTTAAAGTACACAGTTTACACGTATGGCCTAACACCGGTAACACAGGTTTACGTTATTTCTCGGGGTGGGGAGGCGTGGCGATGACGATGACGAGACGTGTCGCATCGTAACGTGTATTTTTTTCGGTCAGGTTTTTTATCCACCTATTTTTTAAAAAATGTTGTTTTGACAATCCACAATAAATTTATACGCAAATATTATGTGATTCTTATTACTATCAATGTATAATAACACATAATTTATCTGTTTGACATGAGAAAGGAAATCAAAGGCGGAATCGCCAGACGAGGTCTAAATTTGTAAAACTTTATAGAATATTTGAGTCATTTTGTCACATGAAATCGTGGATTATTACAAAATTAGTATGACATTTCTCTTGTTCAATGTGAATGTCATTCGAGGAATACAGGTGGGCAGAGTGGAAAAAATCGCAGATTGTATTTGTAGTTGTATTGTTATTGTAATATATTATTATTTTATTGTTTTTGCATGTTGTCATTTTGTTTTTATTGTAGTTTATTGTATTGTACAAAAC
Organism: Sinonovacula constricta; assembly: GCA_007844125.1. Lineage (NCBI taxonomy): Eukaryota > Metazoa > Mollusca > Bivalvia > Cardiida > Solecurtidae > Sinonovacula > Sinonovacula constricta. The sequence goes on along the minus strand of CM017560.1, from coordinate 67,452,879 downwards.
TTCATAGAAAAAAAAACACAAACACACAAAACTAACCCTCATGCCAATAAAATATAAATCAGGATATCTGACGTCACAGTGTTCTGCACAGCTTGCCACCGTCAGTGTTGTTATATTGGTTACTCTATTTGTCACATCCAGACATCCTGCAACATCGGAATAATGCTGCATTTTAGAAACCACGAAAAACATATCTAGAGATAAAGGCATGTGTATCTCGTCACAAGTTGGAGAAGTAACTCGACTTGGTAACATTTAGTCAAATTTACCTTGTTTGTCTGTGTTCAAAAAGCAAAACTTTGTAAAACGACATTGAATAACGAAATAAACACAACATTTTGTTAATAGACTTAATGTGAACATATATGTTGTTTGTCTAAATCCAATTACGATACTGCTTATTGTTATACCCGCAATCGTTATCGTCGTTCTAATTAGCGGAACTGATGTCGGTATCAATCGAAGCTGATGTCGGTAAGCAAGTGAAGCTGATGTCGGCATGCAATTGGAGCTGATGTCGGTAAGCAAGCGAAGCTGATGTCGGTAAGCAAGCGAAGCTGATGTCGGCATGCAATCGGAGCTGATGTCGGTAAGCAAGCGAAGCTGATTTCGGTAAGCAAGCGAAGCTGATGTCGGTAAGCAAACGAAGCTGATGTCGGCATGCAATCGGAGCTGATGTCGGTAAGCAAGCGAAGCTGATGTCGGTAAGCAAGCGAAGCTGATGTCGGTAAGGAAGCGAAGCTGATGTCGGCATGCAATCGGAGCTGATTTCGGTAAGCAAGCGAAGCTGATGTCGGCATGCAATCGGAACTGATGTCGGTAAGCAAGCTATTAGGTTAATAGAATTACGACGCTTTTTTAACTATTTAGGTCGTTTCTACCTCATCAAATTCGTACAATGCCAAAAAACACAGCGGTTATTCAAAACATTGTACATCGAACGTTGTTGTTTTTTTCTATTGTAATCGAAATAGTATGAGCATAGCTTGAAAACTAGAATACCAATCAGTTCTTTTTGTTATTGCAATAAGGGATAGAGAACGGTAAAACATATCAACATGTTAGAAGTCACCGAAAGGAAGGCTGTCAATCATTCAAAATGCATTTTATCTCTAAACATTAAATAATTATCAGTACCTTTGTACCTCAAGGTGTAGCCATATCTACAATAGCCGAGCCAAGAATTATTAATCATGACGTCACTTATGACGTCATCAACCAGGATATCCTCTCCATTGAACGTTAACGATGGTAGTGCCAGAAAGCAGATGTCACTTGCATTGGTCCAATTGGTCGTAGTCCAAGAGACGTTGATGTCAGTAGAGCCTGATAGTGACAGAATAAAAGAAATATTCGATAATAAATTGAGAGAAAATGTTCACAAAAGGTCCACCAAGTTGTATACTGAAACATGAACATAACGTTATGAGTATCTAATTTTGATTTAAACACTATCAATGCTTTACGTCTATTAACAAAGAAGCATTCTGCCGTGATAAAATAAATGATATATCACGGCATAAAGCGGGACTGTTTTACTGCAATAGAAAAGCTATTCTGTTTACTTTCCCTACTCATTTTCGTATTGCTGATAAGTTCTTCTTATCGTTCACATGACCTTCGCATGAAACTTAACCTTATCTTGAAAAATAACGATTTGTTTTACTAATAACATAGGTTTTAAATTATAATAAAAAATAAATGAATACAATATGCAATTTCGTCGGTTGTTAATATTTAAAAAATACCAGGAACAGCCTGTGGAAACAATAGAACAACTTTGCGTAAATTGTAGTTCTCATTGTACTCCGCATTTGTGTCCCTTTTAAGTCAATTTTTAGTAGAACGTGTAAGAATGAAATAAATTATGCGTGAACTAATGCCAATATATCACGGTTTCGGGTTCAGATGCGTATTAGTTTTATGACGAAGGCCGCGCGATAAGTGACGTTACTGACGTCACGTCGTTGTTTTTGTTTATATAATGTTTTGTTTTCAAATAAATTCGAACCAGTCAGGAGTACCTTTTTCTCTCTCCATAACCACTATACGATCACATATACTGGACACAATTATAAATGAGTAAGGCATACTCATTTTTTTTTGCACGTGAATTATTTTATCTGGATGGCATGTCCGCTACATACTACTATAACTACATAGAGAGAATAAGTATCATACCAAACGTTCCGTGTACAAAGGCTGCATGTGCCATTACACAAATGGCGAACGAAAAGTTAAATATATGCATTTAGATTCCCGTGTAGAACAGCACTGTAACAACCACACGCTATTAACTTTAAACTGGCTTTTGATTAATTTATTGTACATTCCAGTAAAAAAACTATCACGGCTTTGAAAAAAAGATCATATCTGCTGTATTGTCATTGATTTATTGTTCACAATTATCATTTATTTCACCATTTGAATCTTTATAAACACCGCCATTATCACTTTCGTTAATATCTTTGTCATTATTGCGTTATATTTGTTGCTGGAAAATGATAAAAGCCGAAATCAACATCACCAATTTTATTTTTACTTTGGCTCGAAAAAGACTGATACATGAAACACATATATTTCCATATTATACACAAACACTACAGACACACTGCAACAATAAAAAATAGCTTCAAGTGCATCGTTCATTTGTTTTGTTAGATGAGTCATAACGTTTCAGTGGTGGTAAGGTAATGAACAGTGGACATCAGTCGGAAGTTTATTTCAACAGAAGTCAAGAGCATGTGATTCACGAGTATTTTCCTTTGACTAACGTGGACTTTGGTACTTCAATTCCATCTACAACTATTGACACTTTTTCTAGGGGTATTTTGTCATAATTCATTCAAATATTTCATTTCTTTAACAATCAATAATTTAACAATCTAGAATTTTGCGTGGTTGTTATTAAGAAAATTATACTTATTCCCCTACGCAAATACAATATAGACATTATTTTTAACTGCGTCACTACCTTCCTTTTAACGCAATATCTTTACTGTAAGAATACTTAATCACTTGGAAGTTTTGTTTTAAATAGATTTGTTTTTTCTTTTCACTCTTTGCACTAAAGAAACTCCTCAGAAAGTGCGAGGTTACAGCCTCTGTCAAGCCGGTTTAAGCAGCCCAGATGGTTTCCAAGACGGTATTTGTTAGGTTTGTTTTATTTTGTATTATGTCTCGTAACAGTTTTGTTGTATCTTTTATAACCGACTGGCGAGTGAATACCTTTGTCTTGTACGTTTTGTTTTCAAATTTCAATATATGTTAAAGTATACATAGGGCTGTATTCATATGTGTATCTAATTTGAGGGACATTGGACTTGATGCCTCTTTTCAAGTCACACATGGATAGGCTTTACCAACCATATACACTCCTTCTTATGTCATTTTTTCTTTATTTAAAAAAATCATTTCATTTCCATTCAACAATTTTGTGTAGCTCTTGTAATAGAAATTTTACTTATCTCTCTTCTAAATACCATGTGGACACTATAGTTACGTCACTCTTTTCTTTTAACAACGTTATAATTTATTTAAGAAAATACCATTTTTTTGCCGACTGACCGTTCTAAGACTGTAACTGTTGAGTTTGTTCTTATTGTTTAGTGACTCATCACTGAAGAATTGTTTTCTGACAGAATCAATATATGCATTCTTACAGCAAAAAAAAAAAACAGAACGTGACAGCACAAATTGTTACTAAATATAACATGATGTGGGCATGTTGCAAAGATTTTGAATAAGTAAAAAAAAGTGGAGCATAATAAAACAAATTCACTGTTTCATATGACAAGGTATTAGCATCATATAAATTGTTCAGTCTATAAAGCCTGATTTCCTGTTGTAGTTTGAGCTTTAATAAAAGTGAAGATTTCCCCACCTAAGTCTAAGTCAAAGAATAAGATGATATAAATGGGCAAATGTAACAACATTGTTCCAAATTAAAACGACATGTCTGTTGCATTATATGGTTTTGCTTACCCAAGAAATAACTCGGAAAGTGTTTTGAAGTGTTGGTCATATCAGATCAAAATGCATAAAAAATTTAAATAGTGTGGCAAATAAAGATGCCAGTTCTTGGTAATATTAAGGAAAAGGTCAAGGAGATGTTTTGCTGAACTAAAACTTAAACTAAGACTCAGAAAAAATTAATTTAAAAAATCATACAAATTAGAAAATGGACTAATTCATACAAAACTAGCCCGTTTTGGGGGCCTATTAAACTTATAAAACAGAACAGTTTGTTTAATTATGGCATTTAAATGAAATAAATTCTAATAAACTTGTCAAAATTGACATATATTTTTAGATTCTCATTAAGATATATTAATATTCATGTTGGTTAATTTGCATAATCAATTTCAAATCTAAGTTTAGTGATAGTCACCACTTAAGGAACGATATAAAATTATTCTTCAATGTTACGGTTAGTTATGAGCAGACGTCTAGCCAAAGTATATCTTAAGATTGAATAAAGAAAATAGGACAAGAATAAATAAAAAATCATAAACATCATAAAATGTACCACATCATATTTAACATACACCAACATGTGTTCGAATGGTTAGGATTTGTATATAAATTTAATTAGAAAGAATATAATCAACTTCTTTTAAAAAAACATAATGTACAATTTTAGATTCTAATTCAGATATATGAATATTCATGCTGGCCAATTTGCATAATTAATTATTTCAAATCTAAGTTTAGTGATAGCTTTCGCTTAAGGAGCGATACAAATAATATTGTTCAATGTTATTCTTAGTTATAAGTAGACGTGTGGCCATATTATGCATTAAGATTGAATGAGCAAAATTTGGACGAAAATAAATAAAAATCATAAAAAACATAAAATGAACTAAGTTATTTGAAACTTAGACCAGCATGTGTTAGACTAGAAGGGGTATTTATAATACTTGAGAAACTTTTGAGTTTTTTTAATTTTTGCTTTTAAATAATCTAATCAACGTTTCAAAAATAATGTCGATTTTCAGATTCTCATTAAAATTTATAAACTCGTTAAAGCTAATTTGCATAATTGACACATGACCATAGTGACCATTCAATACCCACTAATTGATTACCAGTTTTACACTTCTGTGTTCATATTATTATAACCAAGTTATAACAATTTTTCTAAACATACCCTCCTATTAAAAATTTATGACGGTTGCTATGGAAACCATTCAACCATTAGTTTTCATATAGCCCAGATGATTTTCTTTTTAGTACATTAAAGATTCTATTTCTAGACATCCTAACGAACATTTTGAGACCCATGAAACATGTTCTATGGGTTGGGGCGGTGGGGGGCGGGGCGCGCTAACAATACCTAGCTGCCGGACTAAACTTGGATCCCCGTGACCTCTGACCACAAACCTAACAAAGACAGACGATAAATAACGGAACTTCTGTTCATTGTTTTGTTGCGATCTATTGTTTGTATAACACTTACACGCATTGGTGCTACCACTCTAGTGTTAGTTTATGTTGGGAAAATATATGTTGTTACAGCTGGATTTGATAAGATGTCCTAGTACATGTTTTTAAGAATAAAAATAGTGAAAGTAAAAGTACATGTAATTAATGATGAGTTTAATGATGGAGAAGACTTAAGAGATGATGATGATGATGATGATGATGATGATGATGATGATGATGATGATGATGATGACGACGACGACGACGATGATGATGATGATGATGATGATGATGATGATGATGATGATGATGATGATCATGATAATCATGATGATGATGATGATGATGATGATGATGATGATGATGATGATGATAATGTCGATGATAATGATGATGATGATAATGATGAGAAATATATGCATATTTTAATAAAAAACACAATACAATGGAAATAAAATCACAACCACCATGCTCACAAAGTCGCGCGGGATTTATACTCGATGGTATGATAACCGGAAGTTTAATTACAGTTGCAAATATAATCAATTTAAGTTCGTAATTTAATCATTTGCTGTTTGTAAAGTTGTGTATTTATAAAGGAACATAATGTTTACTCTGCAACATTTAATCACCTTCTGTGTGACATTACATGGAATCTATGGTATGTGCATTAGATCTACTTGTGAGATTATTGTTTGTTAAGTAAAATTCAGATTGTATTTCAAAGTGAATCATAAAATACACACGGTCAAAGTTAAAAACTACAAGTGTTCTTTTTAAACATATACATGTAGTTGTTATTAATAATTTATAAGAAATCCAAATGATCGGATACCAGCTTTAATTGGCAATTTCTATATATAATTACTTAAATTGCCAATTAAAGGTTGTATCCGATCATTTGGATTTCTTATCTTGTCAAACAACCATACGTTTTTTACCTTAAAGATCAAGAAACGTGTTGTTTATTGCTGTTTATTGCTGTTTATTGCTTTCGTTCATCTATGTGAAAAGTGGAGTATACTATCATCTTTATTTAGACTTTAGCATGAATTGAGGGAGCAAGTATGCCAAACTTCCCCAAAACAAGAGTAAGGTTTTGTAAAATGTGTTTTATATGGGCAAACTGTGGGGTACCACCTTTAATTTGTAAAATTATTCATAATGTAAAAAATTGCCAATATAATAAGTACCTAACGCATAATTAATGTAAACAATGATAAAATGAAAAGCCGAACGTAGCTTGTAAGTGTGTAAGGATGGTGGTCAAAAACGTACAGCAAGCAATGTTACCGACCAATATCTTCCTTTCCTTTGGAAACTACCTGGATAATATGATGCGGACCTCGAGCTTTAAGCTGACGTCCGACATGACCACCAGATACTGCTAGTAAGGCTAAAATATAGTTAAAGAGTGCCAACATTTTTCATACAAATAATGCAAATTAATGTTTCAACATTTTTGCCACTAAATTAAAGTTTACAATCATGCAAAATAGGCCACCTCATGGTCAAGTTCTAAGTCTTTTAAGGGGAGCCCGTAGCCGAGCCTCGATAGTTCGAGTCAGTGCAATAACTTTGATGTGGAGAGGTCTTCCATCAAACCTGTGGTGCGCCGGTGGTTTTACCCAGTCTGAGATCTTCTCATATGTTAAACTACAAGGATAGCAAGATATGAAAAGGTGCTATCTTTTGATCTTAAGCTCCACGCTTATTTTAATACTTACATTCATGTCAAAGTAATAACCCGCAGTATATCTCGGTGTAATGCGTTATATCTCTAATTCTTAATTATTAACAAGGTATTCGTGTTTATAACTAATGTGTTTTCTAAATACAGAAGAAATTTAGCAGTTAAAATAAAGACCGATTACTTTAAATGTTGTATTCATATATAATCATTTTAAAAAGAAAACATTTTTTAAAACATGAAAACTGAATTAAAAAGAGCTTTTAAAATAAACTGAATTTACAACAGTTATGACAGCTTATATTTGTGATAACAAACTCGTTCGTATAGTGATCATGGACCCCACACCAAAGTAATTACATCAGTGTTACATACAAGCGCGTAAAGTTTCTTTTATATTATGCTCTAGTTGCACGCTGGTAGTCATGCGGCCTGGTTAGGTCCAGCAAGACAATAGGTAGCTTTAGGCTTCAAAAATATCACTTATCGTTAGCATTACATTTGTAAGATGGTAAACCCTTAATTTAATCACTTAGATGATCAGAAAGCATAGATGATCAGAAAGAAAAGTTTCTAGTAAAAGTAGAATTATCTTTTTCTGTGACCTTCAATAATTCAAGAGAAGTTCTTACTGTAGGGAAAATTGAAAACAGCACTTGAAGAATAGAATTACTTCCCTTGAGAATAAAGAAACCCCGATACTCACTTTAGAAGCTTCAATGCTGCTAAGTACTCAGTTTACACAGATCAGCTTGTATTGCAACTTACAATAAGCGTGCTATAATATATATTTAAGGCTAATTTTCTGTTAATTGCGTATTTAGGAGAAAGTCAATGCACACTATTCGCAAAGCACAATGCAGTCTTGACCGGACCTGGTAGCGCAGTCGTGAGAGCCTCGGCTCCAGGTACGGGGGCGGGAAATGGGGAGGCGGTATCGATCCCGGGCCGCGACATACCAACTTCATTTAAAATGGTACGCTCAAGCAAATATAAGGATAGTTTCACAACCGGTTGGCCCGGTGTCAGAATATCTGGGTGTGGTATCATGCCAGCGTTCGCGGTTATCTTCAAGTGGACATCGTCTCCAGATAATTGAACTAGTGTTGGTGGGACGATCAACCCAACAAACAAACAGCAACAAACACAATGCTGTTTTGTTCCTGCTGCCACGTCATTGTGTTAGGTCTAGGTGCTCGGAGGCTTCCGGTGGAGAAAACTGGCGCGACTGGCACGGGCGAGTTAGTGGAGCCACGTACGTGACGAGGCACGTGGCTGACTGACTATATGGGGTGAACGTATGAAACTGACAAGCTGCACTAGGGTGTCAGACAGAGGCACGTATGTGCCTGGTTTTGTTTGTGCATCACGGGAGTGTGTGTGCAAAGAGTGAATGTGACACACTTGCATTAGTTTGGCTGAGCTAGTTGTCTGATGGGTATTCGAAGCTCGCAAGCTCAGTTTACTACCGAGGCTTGTCCGATACTGTGTTTCGTCCGTTACCCCCTGCTTACAACGATTGTCTACCCCACCCTCTCCTACACCCACACACGCCTCTACTCGGCTTGGACACGTTACACTTCTTACGACCGTTGACAAAAGAAAGCCTCTAAGTTATGTTCTTGCCACTAAATTTTACCCGAACGCTTAGTTAAAAACACGAGGACAAAACCCAATACATTTCTGTTACTGAATTTTCTGTCAAAACAGGTTCTAGTTTCAACGTGTCATCAACTACAACTAACTGGACGACAGCCAACGGAACGTGCTTTCTGGCACTGCCACCGGTCACGTTTGATGGAGAGAATATACGCGTTGATGACGTATTTGGTGACGTCATGACAAACAATTCCTGGATCGGCTACTTTAGATACGGCTACATCATGGAAAACTATGGTACTTACTTTAAATATGCTGTTCTGATATGGTTTTGTATATTGATATCGACTGTTAAGTCTGTGTCTGGTGATTATTTAAACATTTTACAAAATTATATTCCTACACAACTGCCCAGTGTATAACGTTACATAGATCTACGAATTTACTTTTTTAACAATGGTTTTGATACTGTAAGATTGAAAACCAATAGTTTTGTTAAACCCACACATATAACGCATGTAGATAATGGGCTGGTAATTTTCAACAAATATGAAAGCTTATATGAGAATATCGGATCTTGTTGTAAATTATAATTGTGTTCTTAACCTAGTGATATTTGAAGCAAATACGTACTTATATAAGCTATGGTAAAGGCATACTTTTTTCAAACAATAGTTGAGATATATTTCTACTTTATATTATCATAACCGTAAGGGTCTATTAAGATTTCTTTAGCTTTACAATCTTTTACAAGCTTTCTTCGCCTAGTAACCGTCAGGTTTATCATTTTTTTCAATGACCTTAGAATGTTGCTTTCAGTCCATTTGGTGATTTGCCGATACGCCCATTTTAAGCTTTCAAATCTATATTTCTGTCTTCTTTGGATTATTTTTACATATGTGTCTGTTTTCCGACATGTAAAAACCGAACAAACACAATTTCTGTCGATTTGGTAATTTGCTGATGAACCCATTTCGGCTTTCATGCCGAGTTAGTTTTGGTTAAAAGGATATTTATAACGATCCATAACAGCAACAAATGCATCAAAAGTGATATAAGCCGTTTGAAAAATAGTTAATTTCAAAACGGGTTATTGTTTGTAACATAGCTGCTTACTTCAATGTTCCAGGATGTTGGAATATGAGCGGTGTGGCGTTCAATACAACGACACTGACGGTGGCTGACTGTTTGGAATACTGTTACAGCAGAGACAAATATTCTGTTATCGCCGTAAAGGTTAGCAATTAGTGTGTCCTTCTGATTAACGTTTTACGAAAATAAATTGGTAATAACTTTTAGTTGTACTTTCATGCTAATAATGTGTCGCTTCGAAATACTTGAGCTGTAAATGTTCAGTATAACAGTGCCATGCAGCAGTAAATTCACGGCAATTACAACAGTAAGTTAAGCTGTAAGTTAAGTTAAGCAAAGAAACATCAATACTGCTATGTATGTTTTTAGAACACGTCATGCTATTGCATCTCCAGCTATCCTGGATATCGGAATCTTCAATTATGTGACCAGAGATGTCCGAAAGAAGGTTTTACTTGTGGATCGACAAACTATCAACATGCTTCTGTATACTCGAGGACAAATAGTACGTTTAAAATTGTGTGTATTCATTTGTTGTTTAATTAGACAAGTCTTACAATCACACGTATGATAACGGCTTTTTAAGTGGTAGAATGTATCCGACAAATGTATGGATAGAGCCTCAGATTCCGGGATAAATATCTGGATAGAGCCTCAGATTTCGGGACAAATGTCTGGATAGAGCCTCAGATTTCGGGACAAATGTCTGGATAGAGCCTCAGAATCCGGGACAAATGTCTGGATAGAGCCTCAGATTCCGGGACAAATGTCTGGATAAAACCTCAGATTCCGGGACAAATGTCTGGATAGAGCCTCAGATTCCGGGACAAATGTCTGGATAGAGCCTCAGATTCCAGGACAAATGCCTGGATAGAGCCTCAGTTTCAGGGACAAATGTCTGGATAGAGCCTCAGATTCCGGGACAAATGCCTGGATAGAGCCTCAGATTCCGGGACAAATGTCTGGATAAAACCTCAGATTCCGGGACAAATGTCTGGATAGAGCCTCAGATTACGGGACAAATGTCTGTATGGAACCTCACATTCTGGGACAAATGTCTGGATAGAGCCTCAAATTCCGGGACAAATGTCTGGATAGAGCCTCAGATTCCGGGACAAATGTCTGGATAGAGCCTCAGATTCCGGGACAAATGTCTGGATAGAGCCTCAGATTCCGGGACAAATGTCTGGATAGAGCCTCAGATTCCGGGACAAATGTCTGGATAGAGCCTCAGATTCCGGGACAAATGTCTGGATAGAGCCTCAGATTCTGGGACAAATGTCTGGATAGAGTCTCAGTTTCCGGGACAAATGTCTGTATAGAGCCTCAGATTCTAGGACAAATTAAACACCGTCTTACATGAACCGTTACGCACCGACAGAGATTGGAATCCGTAACACAGGTAAGTAATCATTTCAATAGTCGGATTTTTTATCATGTGCATTCACATTACCTTACTTTAATATGATTTCTTTTGTTTATTTTATGCCACTGTTGTAACAAACCACCTTTTATCATTGTACTTGAAATCATAGTGTGTATATTACTTTTGTTTGTACGCATGAATAAATTGCTAAATTTTCAAACATACATTTTTCACTTTTCTTATTTGTAAGACAAGATCATTTCTGACAATGATCAGAACAATCACGAGTGTCTTGCTGTTATTGATGGACAACGTCAATGGCGCCCATGTTCTGAGAATCGTTCGCTTGACTGTTCAACGGAGCAGCAGTCATTCTTAAAAGGTATCTTTGAAGCGCTACATATTAAATAATTCTAGGTAATTTGCTAAAGGTTCTCGCGCTCAGTGATTCGGAATCAGTGAATGGTCAATTTAGGTGTAAAACAGCAACAACAACAACAAGTACAAAAACAGAAGTACACACATTCAACAATATATCTAAACACCACTTTTTTTGTTTTACAATATGTCTCAAAAGGGCAAACTTACATGAAATATAGGTACCTCATAGCAATAAGTTGGTCAGTTGTCCTTGTATTCTCAGTTTTTAGGTGAGGGTGTAACAGGCCAGATTAGCATCGCCTACATTATACTTAAGTATAGTCCCAGATAGGCCACTGTTTTCTTGTTTACATTCACATTAACTTTTAATCTTTCAAATGATATTACCTAAAAAGTCTACTACTTAGAAGGTCATGATATTGGTCCGTGATATGCCGAGTTGCTGTTGTATAGTTAACGTTCATAAACATTGTTCATTTACTGATTTCCAACTTTTATTTTTTGAACAATACAACAGTTATTTGTCTGGATGTGATTAAAAAGACTTTGATTGGAAGTGTGGCTGGTCGACACTGATTTATGTAATAATCAGCTATCACATATGTGTTAACATTACTAATCGCATATCCCTATTTAAAAAATGTCACAGATATATACCGAGTAAGTGATACAAGGAATTATAAGTCAAATACTGGTAATTTCCAGGAGACTGGAAAACCTACCAAGACAGGTGCCCACCGTACTCGCATTGCAATGACTCATGGACGAACACTGTCAGAACGTGGTCAACATTCATTCATAATCACAGTACGTACACGAGTATAACAAGCCAATTGTAATTGTTGTATTGTTCCTTTTAAATAGCATTACTTATTGTTGTGTATCGTTTTATAAAATAAAACATTTTAAATATACGCAACTTTCTTATCCCCAATGAAATAAACAGTTTTTATGGACACTTTTAGATAGCCCGGTTAAGAATTCAAAGCTCAAGTAAAGCGAGCTATAATTTTGTAATGATTTGCCCTAAGAACAACAGCATGAACTTGTATCTTGTCAGGATTCAAGATAAACAGTACTGGTCATTATCTGTCGACCAGTTAATAACTAACGCGAAATTATTTTCATGCAATTGTTACGCATTGTTGCAAACAGAAACAATAAGTTTGGTGTTGGTATTTTTATATTTGTAAATGAATATTTTAGCTGATACTGCGAGCGTTGATAGTGCTAGGTGGGTGGAATTTGGATTCTTGGTCCTTCGAAACAACCGGACGTATTTGGAGTTTGCACCTGGCACGATGGAAAACCAATATATATGTCAGTTCAATGTGGGTATGGTGACTTACCTTAATGACATACATGTACTTTCCTGCTTACATTTAGTTTCTCCTGTAAATTATAATCGCCGAAGTTTTTCCATAGAATTCACCGCGTGGATCAGGTCCCGATAAACGCGGTCTTTCTGCTGACATCTGGTGCGCCGGTTGTTTTTGTCAGATACTTTAATGGTACCTTCATCCTCCCTTAATCTCAGTCGCAAAAATGGCTAAAAATGTACCGGTCCGATGAAGCTATTAAGCAAGAATGCAGTCTCTAAGATTCTGCCAACACGAAATGTAGATAAGTGTTTATGGTTCAAACAAAATATTTAATCAGAACGCAAGTGTTGGTATTGTTTAATTATTTTACTTTGTTATTCCATAGGTTGGTTTATTTTATTTATATTTATACTTATTTTCCAAACTTAATTCCGTTTCCGGATCAGATAGAATGTACTGCGTGTCTGAAGACAATGACATAGATTTAATTCAATCCACAGAGACAACACCGCTTACAACCAATTGCAAGAGGTTAAATCAAGGTTCGTAAATATTGTTTTCACTCGATGCCTAGTAGTAATGTGAAAATATTATCAATCAATTATAATTTCCGATGTAAATTTTATTTTTATTTCAACAAATGATCAGCAAGAACAGGAAAAATACACATACCGATCTAACTACAAACCAAATCACTTTTTAAACGTCACTAAAATTGTTTACATCATTTCTGTTTTTATTATGTATTCAGCTTTTTTAAACAATATATGAAAAGATATGACATAAATATATTAAGCATTATATGAATGGCGCATCGTTTTATCATTGCTGTCCGGTTTAAATTTTTGATGATTTTAAGTAAATTTATGGCTGAACAGTTTAACTGTAAGACAAACCTTGGAAACCTTATGCAATGTGGAATCCAAAACTTTAAATTATTTGTCCGGATATCTAAGCTGAAATTAAAGTTTTATATAAAAATGCAGGTATATAATTTGATTAGTTTTGTTTAAGATATGCTTTATTTTTTTTAAATGTAGCAATTATTCACATTTTCTACGAGTTAAAAATTTGAATAATCACTGTGTATTTTTCTTTTGCAAAACATGACTGCATTGCTTGTACTAGACTAGTTTGCGTAGATATTAACTACACACACGTATCCGTCCATTGCAGCGTATATTGCGGTCGGAGTGAGTTCAGCTGGACTGTGTTTGGCCTTATTCGTGTTCGTGGTCTTCAGATGCACAAATCGGAAATCGAAAATATTGCTGACACAAACATCGCAGCGTAGTCGATCCAGAAACGGGTTAGTTTTATAATTCCTTGTTTGCTTACAAAAGTACATCATGTTAATGTCCGTTGCTCTGCTTAGCGCCTAAAACGGCATATACAATGTCCGTATATTTTGCATCATAAAATGAAGAAAACGTCAAACTGTGTTAAACCATAATGTAACAATATACGACATAATTACTTGCTTATACGTTTATTTGTTCATTTCATTTTTATAGAATTGGATGAACAAATGTATTAATTTTTTTCCAATTAATTTAGCAATAATAGCTGTATCCGTGTCGTTTTATTGTGCCTTCCAACCAATTGGATTGCATTTATGTTGTGAAAATACGTTCATTTGATTCATTATTACGTTCAAAAGTAGAAATGATTTCTTGCTTTATGGACTAGTTTATTTTGCGTGTTGTATGTTCTATTTAAGAACTACTTGTGTATTTTTACTAAGAAAACACACTAAATTCTAAATGATTCGACCCCATGACTTCTTTAAGACAAGAGCTGAATCTAATTAACAGATATAGATTAATAATGTCCTTTATTTCGATACCCCATAAGCAGTTGCATCCGATATAAGGAACATTTCATAAATATTTGTTGTAATTCCAACATATTCTTTGGTCTCCAGCAATTGTACTAAGTAAACAGTGGGATAGTTTGGACTATAACACTAATCATAAACTATAATCGGAGAGCGAAACAAAAAATCCTGCGAAACAATTTCCTACCCAAATCAAAATTAGTAGGTTACTTATAGAGTATCTATGAAGCCTTATTTTTCGCTAAACTTAATTTATTGCAATCTATTTGTTCATCTGCCTATTAATAATAAACTGTTATAAGTAAGATGCCTTCAAACTGACCCAGTTACTTGGCGTAGAATTAAAATAATGGGATAGAGTCAATAAGAATATCACAGGCCAAATGAAAATGTCAATAAAATCATCATTTTAACTGTTTAATCGATAAACTCTGATGACTTTTCAACATTAAAGTAAATATTGGACGTAAAGTTATCCCAAACACCTTAAAATTACATCAGAATATGGTCAATGGTTCATGGTGTTTTATTGTGTCCGTCAAAGCGTGTTTTTTGGCGATTTTTGCATACTTTCCTCGTGATATCAGCTAACATGTATCAAACAGTTTCTTCCCCCCCCCCCCCACCCATTCTTGTATTGGTCCTCATGCTTTAGCTTAACAATCGGTTTATTCTCTCCGTTCTTGTAAAGGCCCTCAATCGTTTCATACATTCCACTCCCCTATAAGCCCTGTACGTCAGCTAATCAAATCTTTTCATTTCCTCCATTCTTGTTTAAGTACTGTTGCATCTGCTAATTGTTTCATACATCCCACTCCCCTATGGGCCCTGATACACCAGCTAATTAAATCTTTCTATTCACTCCATTCTCGCTGTGTCCCTTTCTCGGCGAACCGACCCCGATTTTCTCACGTTAAACCCATTGTCATATACTATTGTATCTACCAACTTGATACCAGCGTGGTAGAATATGCATTTTATCCCATTTTATCAAAAAATGTCAAAATGTCAGATTATGTGAGTCCCTGTTGTTTTGATGTTATTTGGTGTGAATTGAAAGAATCGCGAGAAAACCTAAGCAGTGTTTTAGAGATGAGCTACAATGATTTCGAGGCAAAATTTGGCTTTAATTCGAACATTTTGAGAAGGAAATTGATCTTGAATCTGTGACTGTCTCAGAAAGCAGCAATCAGCTGTCTAATCTGAAGACAGACCCTGATGATCAAATATCGTTACATGATGAACATTTAAAGCTCAATCTTTAGTTGAACCAAATACAGCTGACTGCACAGATGTGGACAAATGTGCTAATAAATCACTGATTCTAGACGTAAACATAAACACCAGCACACCCTTTCTAATCCCAACATTTCTCCAATTTTCGCAAGTCACCCTGTCAAAAACACAACTATTTTCGCAATTCTATGGCGTTTTATTCAATGTCCAGAATTTCATTGTTATCAACAACTAAAATTCATGAGCAACTAATGTACTAATGTACTAATGTACTTGACTCACATATATTTAGAAAGAAAAAAAAACTACTTATGGAAAAAGTCATCATTTTAGCAATATTGCAGGTTTTGGAGCCATTTCTCCCTTTATGCCATCTAGATTATTTACATTCTACTTAACCACTTATAAGCCTTTCACGTTTAAAACCCCTTTTCTACTGTCATCTACATTTTTCATTTCGAAATCTTAACATCGATTTATAAGCCATTAATTAAAATGTCTTTAGACAAATGGTGCATTGCTCGGAACCTGAAGTTACCCCTAACAACAGAGTGACGCCTATCGACAACGAATATTTGCACGCAGTTACTGCCGAAGTTGACTACGAGACAGTTTTGTGAAAAAGAGTTCCTTTGAACAACAGCTTAATCAACATGACCAGTCGTATCACATCAACAGAAGCTGCGGTATTTAAAGAGGCGGAAATTACATGCATATCTTTAGACACCTTCAACTGTTATATATAAGGGGCGGTTACAGGTCGTTGGCTTCAGATTAACCCCGATTTATTGGTATTTGTAAAAAGTATCCTATATTATTTACATGCCTATTTTGTAAATATACAGACTAAATATCGAATATAAATATTATGTATAATCATTTTATTAAACATAAATAATTATTGTATTAAAAATGTTGGCATTGGATTGGTGTAATTGTCCTGTCTGTTAACCCTGTATGTCAAATGTGTGTGGCAAAAAGACATTTTTCTGATTATTTATATATGTTACAAATGTGTGTGTTAAGTGTAGAAATGAATTCCTAACTTTACTGACTTAAAAAAAAGATTATATATTTTTTCAAGTTAATTGTGCTGTCACGAACAAGAGGACATTGAAATTCCTTATTTGTTTCAGTCGCATATCCTATTCGCATAAGGTTCCTCAGACATTTCACAAGCTTTTACAAATGCAACTTATCTAACTTAAATGTTTTTCGACCGAATTTCTACGTGGTTTCAGTAAAAAACTATGGTGATGTGCAGTGTACATTTATACATGTAAGTGCATGCAAATATTTGTTCTTGAGTTTTATTTTTATTCTTGATTATTCCTGACAAGCATTTTATTTATTTTTATACTTGTCATACAGTAAAATACTTTTTATTGTGTAGGTACGAAAGTCGCTAAGTCTCTTTTGCCCACAAGACCGTTTATGTCACTTAACGTTTTGGTCCACCATTGACAAATTTAAAAGATGTCAAATCGATTGTGTATATATAAACTTTGTTTTCTTCCATGCTTTGAAAAGTAGGTCTGTCGATCCTCGTGACAGGTTTATCACATTGGTGGGTGATAAACAGTAAATGATATAACATAAGGTCTTGTATATCTAATATACGGTGTAATTGTAGGATAGTAAGTACACTTTATAAATTTATGTTTCTTTCTTTTAAATCATTTCATTTACAATAAGTTAACCTTTTCTTATAGAAAAGAACTGATATTATGGATTCTTTATTATTTGTTCTATTTTAAATATTTTCCACAGATGAAGCGAGTTGATTTAAAATCCAGTGTATGTACACGAGTTTTTTCATAAAAACAAAGTATATCAGTGTTAGTTGATTAAGAAGAATTGTTATTTTTTCAGAATTTATTGTAGTTTATTATTTTAGTAAAATAAATCCCGTATCAAATGCTTGACACGAATTTGGAGACACAGGGATGTTAACATTTATGCCGTACGTATATAAAAACAGTTTGTGGTTCGATTTTTACATGAGCATTTTTCTGTAGTCTTTTTCTAGTTGTAATAAGTTGACAATATGAACACATTTGTGTAGCATCATCGCAAAAGAAAATCAAAACCACTAACAACAATAGTTCAATTTGAAATAAATATTCATTTTTGTTTAAAATATAAATATCGTCCACTGTGGCGAGTTTTAGCACAATGATTTGGATCTGTTTAAAAAAATGAATCGGTATTATTAACAGCAGGTATATTAAAAATGAATCATAATAATACTATTGTAAAACTTTAATGGAAGACGGCTGACTTGTTTTTCAAATTAACGAGAACTTGCTATTGTTTGTGCATACACAATTTATTTTTCATTTTGTTTTATGGGATATAATATAATCCTTGTTATAAACATGTACAACACATGCGGTTTTGTAGTAAACCGCATTTCATCGATGTTATAAACATGTTTAAAACAGGTGATTTTGTAGTTAACCGTATTTCATCGATGTTATAAACATGTATAATACAGATGATTTTGTAGTAAACCGTATTTCATCGATGTTATACACATGTGTAACACAGGTGAATTTGTAGTAAACCGTATATCACCGATGTTATAAACATGTACAACACAAACGGTTTTGTAGAAAACCGTATTTTAATCGATGTTATAAACATGTAAAACACATAAGACTTTGTAGTAATCCGCATTTCACCGATGTTATAAACATTTATAAAATACCTATTAATGTTAAGCTTTAAAATTAGTTTGTATTTTCCTGTTGAATACATACAGTTTCATTCCTCTCTCCGTATTTCATAAAACCCCTTGTATTTCACTTGTTGCTTGTGTAAACTGAAAATTCATAATATGACGGCCTTTTTTTCTATAAATAGAACAGATCGGTAATTTCCAGTATTGTAAAATAGGGAAAAAATAAACAAGTATTTTTACAACAAAATTACAAGAAAAGCTGTAAATTAAATATTATCTGAACACAAATAAAAATATAAAATGACATTATTGTGTTTGTGCATGCAGATGAGGAGGAAGTTTTTGCAACAATTGACTTTTCCCTGTTTGATGAATGATGAAACAACAACACCAGAGCCTCAAGAGGTAAAATCCAAAGAAAATGGACTGTCAAACTCCAAAGCTCAAAACTTTTGTAAATCACGCCTCTCACGCAATCCGGGTATTACACAGCCAACTCAAACAATACGGCTCGGTGGATTGCACGTTGACGTAGTATTCATTATGTATAACACAGGTGATTTTGTAGTAAACCGTATTTCATCGATGTTATAAACATGTGCAACACAGGCGGTTTGTAGTAACCCGTATTGCATCGATGTTATAAACATGTAATGCAGTGGTGATTTCATCGATTTCGATTGTCTACATTTGTTTTAAATGTGTCTTCATGCTTTAAAAATTTACTCAATTTTGAATGACATTTGTCTTGACTAGGTTTCATCTGATCTGTTACCAATCTTTAGCCTACTTCGTTTTCTTTCGGCGAAATTGTCTAACCAAACTTCTGACCTTCTTACAGATGCTGACGCTAAGCAAGCCCAAATGAATATAAAAGTGACTCTCGTTTGTATGAATTAAAGAATACATAAAATATCGCGTATTGTGCCATAAACACATCCTGCGTGTTACAATTTTAATAGGAATGTTTATTAAAGTAATAGACATCCAGAAACAACTACAGAATCTACTGCTGTGTATAAAAGATAATAAGGAAATATGACAAAGTCCTATGAGTATTGCAACATATATTACAATTCGACAAGGCACAGGACAAATGTATTCACATGCGAGCCAAATGTAAAAAAAGAACAAATCCTTGATGAGCCATGATTCTAAATATACTACATCATAAATGAAATCTCTATAAAAAATTCCACAAATAACATAACCCAGGGTCTTATTGTCTAAACTGAATGGATCGATAAATTTAGATATTTGAACTAGTTATCATTTATGTTTTATATGACACTATTACGAAACACAGATTATATCAACGCGCGCGAAATATTATTTCAAAATCATAAGTATTCTAATATTTAGCACTCATTTACTTTTAGTTTCGGGTGCATTCTTTCCCTGTGTATATAGACTCCTGTAGTTGCAATTATAATGCCCATGACTAGATTGACATTGTTTACATTGTTTACCCACAATGTTCACTTCCAGTTTGCTAGCTGAAGAATGGGGTCCGTATAACTACAGCACCTATTCGGGTTTATGTCAAAAGATCATCCCAATGGAATAAAACCCGAGAACTGTTTGTTTATCTCCTGTTACAAGTCTTTTTTACCAATCATTTTTTAGGCTGATTTAGTGAGATTTAGTAAGATTTAGTGAGATTTGAATAAACATTGCATTTTCCCATCGTTCAATATTTATATATTTCTTCAATCAGTTTCTACGTTAGATCGTCAGTGTCAAAATCTTGCATTAATATGTTCGATTTACCTTGCACGGTACAATTGTCTGACTAAGCCGTTGTGTTCCACAGCATCTGTACAATTATAGTCATTGTTGAGACGCCCACCTCATTATAAGTGAAGGAAGACCCCAGACACGTTTTGTTGATAAGGTAAGACAATGTGCATTTTAATGTTATTATAACATTGAATGTATTACAATCGAGTATTTGTTCTGGGACTAGGATTGCTGCTCTTAAACTGTTCCCAGTTGCGAATGCCTCGAAGTTTACAAACCTGGGACATGAGCCTTAAAAGAGATATGAAGTACAACATCACGTATCACGTACTAGTTTGACATTCAATCGGAATTAATGACACTATTCAGGATTCTATTTAATCTTATGAATCATTTTTGTTAAATTGAAAGGAGGAAAATAAAAAATAACGTTAAAGAATAGAGTACTTTCAAACCCGTGCCGAATGACAATAACGCTAAATTACAATAGAAGAATGAAGTATTGTTTCGCATAGAAACACAAAATGGAAGTGAGTTCAAAGTCCAGTAACGTTATGGTAAAAATGTCAGAATTTCAAAAAATATAAACTATTGAAGTCCGGATTATATATATTACAGTGGCTATATATATATATATATATATATATATATATATATATATATATATATATATATATATATATATATATATATCAAATGTGCAAAACATTATTAACTGTCCCCGTTATTCAATTAATTCGTCCATCATGTTTTCATTTACGCCTGTATCTTAAATACCGCAAACTTATATATACCCCATAACGTGTATATACATACAAAGAACATACTCCTCATCTATCCTGTTAATATTGCTATCTTTGACATCAGTTATTAAAACTGAGCTAAATCATTACACATGACTCATAGTTTTATGAAGGGTATATTTTACTGAAATGAGATAGGTATTAATTTGACTGAATGATTTCATTATTTAAAAATAGTTTGTGAACATTTGAGATGTGCCTTACCAGCTACTGTAAATCTTTATTCCAGGAATGAAACAAAGCTGACCATTCTCTACTTATCTCAAATATTATGACACAAATCATGACAAGCACAATTAAGCTTAATGAATTGAGAACAAGTAATATAATCTTAAAAGTGCTACTTTCCATTTTCATCAAAATGGCTGCCTTGAATTATGCCATTTCCTGTGTATGATGAACTTCATAACAGAAAATATATATAAATACTATATATATCACAATATATATTATATATATTTATATTTAGAGCTTTGTGGGGCCCAATGCAGCATTGATACATATACCCCATACAATGCACTCTACATTCAAAGACATTGAAAATTTCAATAGACCTGCACTTTACATGTATCTGCTATATTGTATTTAATTACCCGGGGATCGGCTTATGCTGTGAGACCAGGGAGAAGATTTTCCAATTTTATGGAGAAGTTTAGAATTTTTTATTTTCCTTTAAGAAACATTTAGGGAAAAACTTCTATCTTGGCTCGGTAGCGGGAGAAGTTTGGGAGACTATTAGCCTTGATACATATACAGTGGAACCTCAATAATTAGACCAGCTTTGGGACCAAGAAATTTGGCGTCAACGGCAAAGTGGCCTTAGAATTTAGTTTAGATACAGATCGAAACCAGAAATTGGGACCAAGCCTAAGTGGCCTTATTAGCGAAGCGGCCTTAATATGAGGTGCCCTTTAAGTGAGGTTCTACTGTACCCCATAAAATGAACATTTTATTTAGAAATCGACTCCCACTTAACATGTATCAATTGTATTCCATTTATACCCCAAAACATGGAACATTACAATACAAACCTCATAACATGCATGCAATGTATGTAAGTCCATTTCAGTCACTGTATTATTTTTAGATTCTTTTAACATTAATCATGTCCACATCATGCTCAATCAGTACAACCATGGGAGTGTGGTTTGATGATTGCTGGTTCAAGCCCCATGAAGTCAATCTCTTTGTGGTGATGTTCGTCACACATGATTCTGACCTTTTTATTTCTTTTATTACACACATGTACTTGTTTTGGCACATTTTTCTTTTGTATAGCACTACATTTAACCTTTTATGCCCAATGCAGCTTTGATATATACCCCATAAAAGGCAAAATATTATAATGTTCAATCTAGAAGGGCAGAGGGTATGGCATTTGATTTTGACGAAACACATCTCACGAGCGGCAGCGGTAACGAAAGGAGCACAGACATTCTTTTTTACACTACAGGCGAGGATAGTATTAATGTCAAACATGATGGAGTCCTAGACAGCTACAACCCCGGCAACGGGAAAACTGTTGGCTGAATAGGAATGGGCATACCCACCTTTTTAAGACAACTCTTTGAAAAAAATACTCAACTCTAGACACAAAGGAAAACCAGCAAAAAGATTAATATTGTAAGAGTTACAGAAGCAGATGTGCAATACATAAATCACATTAATTCTTACTTTTATTATTTAATTATTTGACAAAAAGCACTGTTAGTCGTATTTTTGAATTGATTTTAGAAAGAAACTAGAACAATGACTGAGTCAGTTAGGACCCCGCAACAGAAAACTTACAGTGAATGCAAAAGAATATGACATAAAGAGTGGACCATGTGGACAATAAATGCCTGTGACCTTAACCTACGACCTGCTGACCCCCCACCCCACCCCCAAGAAAAAACAGGTGTTTGACTCATCTCTTTTAATCCCTGTGTTGTCAAGTGGTAAGCACGTCAGCCTGCTAATCTGAAGGTGCCGGGTTCGAATCCGGGTCACGGCAGAGAATTTAAGAGATACTATATACTGTTTCTCTGCCATCTACACTGTGGGCATTGAGTACTGGTTCACGCTAGGAAAAGTGCAGGTACTGGTTCAACCCAGGGGAAATGTTACTGGACACCTAGGTCTCATTGACAACGTTCAGTAGTCGCCTTTATGTTCAAAATTGTCTAAATGCGACTCCATTTCGATTCTAAAAAGCCCTTTCAGGTGCACACCAAGGAGAGCACACCGGGATCCTCCCATGGGCGGAGGGACCTTAAGCAGAAAACTAACCAACCATATACTCCCTTTATACAACGTTTGTAAGTTGTATGATAAAAATTACGCAAGTTATGGCAGCATATAGAAAATTTATACCTACGGACAAAGAAAATGTCTGTGACCTTAACCTTTAACCTACTAACCCAAACAACTATTGGCGTTTGCCTTATGTCATATACTACCTGTACGCAACGTTTGAACGTTGTAGGGTCCCTCTGTGTCGTTACAACATGTTCTAAATTGGTTAATCATATTTGGGAAACACTATTAGCTACGTTGGTTTCACCATAGGTTTGATGCGAACACATCGCAAAAAAAGTGTTCGTTCAAAATGCAAACATTTGATTGGACCAAAAAATCTAAGGATCACTTATAAATAAAATTGTATCCCATAACTCATAGGACAACTTTTGAAGCTTAGTCAAAGTGCTGAATGTGTCATGTCAAAGAAATTGGGTAGATAATGCTTAAAACATTTGAAAGGTAATAAAAAGGATTTGAACTGAAACAAACAAGCTTTCATTACAGGTTATTTGTTTCTTTCTGCTAAGAATCTACTTGACCAGCGGGATAGCAAGGGTTATGTTTGACTAGACGAGACCAACATTGAACTAGCCATGGCCTATGATTTAGCATTTATGCTAAATCCTGCATGTATATATGATCACATTGTACATGCACATTGTACTGTGGTGTTTCAGGGCACTAGACAACTTTTCGGGACAGGTACTGTATCATCAGGAAGGGGAATTTCGCGACGTTTTAAAACAAAAAGGGGATGTACATTTATTATGTAACATGTATTCATAACTCTGTTTTCTATATAATTTTCTTAATTTCGATAGCTTGTACATTTTGTTACTGCAAATTGACACATAAAACAAATGGCAATCACATTCATGTTGTTATAAGCTAAGTTTCTTCCTGAATTTTCATTAATACTTCACCAAAGTTAACATTTCATTTAAAAAAGAAGTGAAATTGCATTTCTTACGCATTGAATTACACATGGTAACTTATGAACAACGTAAACAGCGCGTTTCGTTAATAACAAAATTGCACTTCAGAACACCGAATTAAACTTCTAAGTTTCAAGTCATTTCTAAAATGCGGTTTACATATATATTGCACCTTTTTAGCATATGATGAATCATAAATAATTTTAATTTAATATCAACAAATAATTTAGCATTAACATGTTTTAAACTCATCAATGATGCATTCAGTTCAACATCGAAAAAACAAGCAATCACCAAAATACGCTTGTGAAATGTTCACAACCCAAATATATATTAAAGCACTGCAATACATGTTTTAAACACCTGTCAAGACATTTAAAGTATTTACTGTAAATAAAAGCATATTAAATTATAATAATAAGTGGATGAAAATGAGACATTGCAATGGAATTCCTTATTCAACTCGTCAACACTTTTTTTTTAATTTTAGTAACAGTGACCTTCATCCCGCCGGCCCCATTTTCAATCCCAAGCATCGTTTTCACAGAAATTACCTTTACAGCAATTTTCATCACAATGTCTCATTCTAAACTAAAGTTATTGAGAAGAAACTTTTTTTTCTATTTTAATAACAGTGACATGGACCCCACTGGCAATCACAAGCGTTGTCTTCACAGAAGCTACCTATACTGGAAGTTTCATCACAATATCTCATTCCTAACTAGAACATTTTTTTTTAGTAACAGTGACCTTGACCACACCGGCCTCAAAGTCATACTTGACCTGTATCTTGTGATGTAACACATGTGTACCAAAAATCGTTTAAATCTGTGAAGCTGTGAGTTGTCGACCGGAAACCATGAAAACCGACAGACCGACCGACAAGCTCACTCCTATATACGCCCCCTCCCCCAACTTCGCATGGGGGAGTATTAATTCACCAATTATCTACATAACATGCAATAGCAGATGTTCATAAAAATGATGTCATATTTAAAGTGTTATTTAGTGATATACACTGTTTACACATTGTGAAACCAGCCAGTGCCCATCAAAATTTTCAAATTCACAATCTAGAGGATTTTTATTGTCATATTCAGGTCCCTATGATCAAAATGAACCCAAAACACACAATAAGGCGGGAGTCAAAGTGGAAATATTCAAATTTGCTTGCATCTAAATGCAAGCATCCGCATCTACTGAAATCCCTAGGAATCATTTTCATTCCATAATTACTACCTTATGCATACGGTCAACAAAAGCTTGATATGATATTGAAATGGTATATATGTCAGTCTGATTGTTGCTGTTGTTTGAGTATATATGTTTGGTATAATATACATAATGGGTAACTAAGTATAGTTGTTCTGCGAAAATATGTTATTTTATGGCATTGTATTGATTTCTATAGATTTTGTATGTCTGTCGTTTTGAATGTTGCTGTTGTTTGTCTGCTGAATTTAGAAGGCCTCATTGAAAATAATATTACTTTTGTTCTTGTGAACAAATGTAACTTTAATGGGTTACCTTCTCTAAATATAGAATTTATTATTATTATTATTATTATTATTATTATTATTATTATTATTATTATTATTATTATTATTATTATTATCCAAAACATTTGACATGTTTTGGCACAAAAGACTTCTACACAACTTAAAACAATGTGGTATTGATTGTGACATTTTACAATGGATAGAAAATTACTTAATTACTCAGAAACAGGTAGTGAACGATAGGTTCTAGTGTCTCTAAAGAAAAGTTTTTAATGCTGGAGGTCCACAAGGCTCTATACTAGGACCCTTATTCTTCCTGATTTACGCTAATGACATAGCGAACAATTTGCTAAGTTTAACTAGATTATTTGCGGATGACACATCCTTAGCTCAAACTACATCCACTATTGACGATCTTGACAGCTTATTAAATTTACACCTAAAAATGATCAGTGCCTGGTCAAAACAATGGCTAGTTAAATTCAATCCAGATGAAACAAAATTTCTGTTCTTTTCTTGCAATAAAAATATTCGAAATCCAGTTTTATTATTTGATGATGTCCAACTAAACTTGGTTTCTTCGCACAAACACTTAGGGGTAACTTTAAGCAATTATGGAAAATGCCATGTATATATTGATAATGTATTGAAATCGGCAACCAAAATCTTAGGACTCTTGAAAGCAATCAAGTTTAAAGTTAATAGAAATACGCTTAACCAAATCTGCATATCCTTTTTGCGCCCCGTTCTTGAATACGCATCTGTCGTATGGGATAGTTGTAAACTTTAGGAAAAATCTCAACACGAACGTCTGCAATACGAGGCAGCACGCGTAGTGACCGGTCCCTCTAGGTCTGTCTCAATAAGCAACGTTATTAAAGAGATAGGCTGGGTCCCGCTATAATATCGAAGAGAAATGCAAAAGCTGACAGTAATGCACAAACTTAAGAATGGAATACAGCCAAACTCCTCTATTAAGACCACCTATGGGACGGGAAAAATATGGTCTTAATAGGGGTGGTCTTAATTTCAGGGTAGAAAATAGTACAAAATCGTTAAAAGTGAATTGAAGTATTGGTCTTAATATTGAGATGATCTTAATTTCGGGGTGGTCTTTATGGGGGGTTTTACTGTACTTTCAAGCGGGTTTCCAGATATGTTTTCACACACCGTCGCAGACGTAAATGCATGTAACCTGAGGAAATCAGATCAGATACTTTTGATACACTTTCGAGACGTACAGCACTTTTTTCTCACTCATTTGAAACTTCAGCCACAAGGTCGTGGAATAGTCTATCACTGGACACTAAAGAATCAGAAGTGCTTGATATGTTCAAACAAAAACGAAATCAATATTATAAAAACAACCGGAAGTGCCGAAGTATTTCAAATATGAAAACCGAACATTAACCGTATATCACGCGCGAATTCGCAACAACTGCAGTAATTTAAATGGCGATTTATACATGAACCACCTTACTGATAACAATTCTTATATATGTAATAATTAAATTGAAAATGCAGAACATCTCTTCTTAAGATACCGACTATATCAATCACAAAGAATAAAAATGTTTCATGCTTCAAAACAGTTTTATCCGCTGAACATACAAGCCTTGTTACATGGTCGAATTAATTTATCGTTTGATCAAAATATTTTACTATTTAAAGCAGAACAACAATATATTAAAGACACTAAACGATTTTGAAATAATTACAAGCGTTTACTAAATTAATAGATGTTTACTATATACACAGACAATCGGACACTTGATTACTTTACGTGAATTCATTGATTTGACATGGATATTTGGAACAACAACACTTCCATGTTATATAAAACCTTTAATATTACCTTATATAAAATTACAATAGCCAATATATTATGTTAAATACTTTACAGGTGAGGGATGTTATTAACGTGGTACTACTCACTACTTGCCCAAACCTTGTTAGATTTTTATGGCAAATAAAATACACCGCATGTATTCTTCATGACAATATATACATGGACACATCTATTAGTTACGTATACTGTATTGTGGTGTACTCTCGTGGCTGCACACATATGATTTTGAACTCCATCATATTGTGACTCGTGATCAAGCAATATTCTGTCAAAAACTTGTTTGATGTACTATAATTAACGTTTGTTTCGCTTTGCCTCCATCTATATAGTATTCATTATGTGGTAGGGTATTTACATGCCCAGACTGGTTTGCAACTTTTCCGCCTTTTTTGAACATATCTCTAGGCTACTGCCTCACCCAGTCTATTGAAAGGACAACGTTGTCTAAGAGAGAAAACAGGAATAAAATTTTGATAATAAACCGTGTTACCAGATTAAAAGTTTTAGTACTTTAGAAGTCCGATAGTGCATTGAAAGGACATTCATTTTAGCGGATATGCCCCGTAATTTTATAGAACCTCACAGCAAGGGCAAAATTAGAAATTTTACCCATAACTTACTTAGTATATATATATATATATATATATATATATATATATATATATATATATATATATATATATATATATATATATATATATATATATATATATATATATATATATATATATATATATATATATATATATATATATATATATATATACTATACAACAATATATATATATAGTTATCGTTATAGGTATAGTTGTAGTTACAGTTATATAGTTATAGTTATAGTTAAAGTTATAGTTTTATAGTTATATAGTTAAAGTTATCTCATATCAGAAACTGTAATTGTTGAAGTTTGGAGAACCTGGTGTCAAATGTGCAAAACATTATTAACTTTCCCAGTTATTCAATGTTATTATTGGTAGATGGTGATTTCCAGTTCTGAACTAAGCAAGAGTTTTATAATTATGTTTGTTAAGCTTTGTCAAAAATTGTTCCATTTGTAATTTATTTTGATATATTGTAGTTTCTCCCTTTTGATGATATTTGCAGACTGGCGTGTCAGTGTTATTTCTATTGATCAGTCAGTATTCGCTTGATATGTTGTTTAAATGTAGATCTATGCTGAGGTATTAGGTTAAATTGATCATACCAGTAGTTCATTTTACCAGTCTCCATTATATATATATATCCATTTTGATTCAAAGTTGGAAATAGATAGCATTGTGTTATATATCTTTTGTGAAAGTTTACTGTTACTACCAGTAACCAGGCGGTACCAAAAATTCATCATCCTACATTTGATGATAATTTTAATAGGGTATCTGCCCAATTCTACCATTAACATATATAGAGGTGTTGACATTTTTAGTCCAGTTAAATATCTTATAAAATCAGTATATAGTTTTTCGATGACATTATTATCCCGAAATGACCTCAGATGAATATGTTAATATTGGTGTTATTGTGGGATGAAATAATTTCATGAACAAATCTATAGGAAGGGAAATGTTGTTTATTCGAATATTCATTAAGTTCATGGCTTTGGTTGCTTGTTCTGCTATGTAGGTCTTTGCGATGTGGAAGCTTCCAGATTTAGACAGATAAGTGCCAAGATATTTATAATGTTGTACAATTTCCTGCAGAAACTGTAAAGTAAAGACCCGGGACAACCATTGCAGACTGTGAAACACTTTATGCTTTAGGATGTTCATCTGCAGTATCTAGGAAGAAATACTACCAAGGAGGAAGAAACTTGGCACGTGGCTTGAGGCTGATTCCACAAAGAACTGTACGACAAGAAACTATGGCAATGGACAATATGGATGACAAGACCGGAAAAGTGTTCGCACAGCAATTGTAACATCATGGCAATAGTAATTGTTATCATTGTTGTTGATACAGCATGTCGTGATAATCGTACAATGTGGTACTCTAAATGTTGACCATTCTTGCTAAAGAATATTGACTATGTTTGCGATCGGTACCTGGGTCTTCAATACGCATTTTCCTGGCCACGGGCCGATGGGAGAACACTTGCTGTGGATATCTGGACCGTGAATACGAATGGACAGTTGTGTCGTATTCCTTGACTGACGTACTGTCATCATCGCAACTTTGAAATAACTGTTGCAGTTCAGCTAGCGTATTATAAGTATGATGATACGCTTGTGAGTAGATGTAGTCAACATTGGTATCTAAACCTTCTGCTGTAGAGTGATGTATTTTAATACCAAGTGGAGTTTTTGTCGTTGATTTGATCTCGTTGTAACAACAGCTGCTGCTGCTGCTCCTTGTGGTGATGATGATGCAGATACCGTTTGATGCAACGTGAATGTTCTCAGACCTAAACCTGACGTATCAGAAATAGTCTCGTATTGTTCTATGGTTGGAATTGTTATGTCAACATGATTGCTGATCGGCGATACAATTTCTCTAGTGATACCCACAGTTTGAGACTCTAGAAACGCGTGTCTGGAATTAAAAAGCAATAAAAGTTTTGGATAAATCTTCAAAATGCTTATGAAACAAACAAAAAATGTTATAAAAAATAAATAAAATTTAAAAAAAAACTTGTGAAAATATTGCCTAAATCTGAAGTACATTTATATTTCATATGAAGACAATGAAGAATGGCTTGCATCGACAATAAACGAAAACACACGTTATGCATATACTAAAATAAGTTCCAAATAAAAATATATGTTGAAACTGGACAGGTGTAAATATAAACAATGAAAACAACTTTACACAAAATGTATAGAAACTTAAAATGGAAACAGGGAACAAACAATATATTACACATAGTTATACTGATCACAAATAGAACAATGGGTTTGAAAATGAAAAATAATAATAAAAATAAAAAGGCACATAAAGGACGCATACATACAGATGTTTAGCCCTTGGAAAATAATACTTTAAATGGTCAAATTCGTAAGATTTTTATAATGTATTATAATGCATATTCTACACCGCTGGTATCAAGTATAACGTGAGAAATTCTGGGTCTGTTCGTCGAGAAAGGGCCACATCGGGAATGGAGGGAATAGAAACGGTTTGATGAGCTGAAACCACAAGGCAAGTATGTAAACATTTGCCAAAACAACAAAAATACAAGCTTTGACGGACGCAAAAAAAAACAGAATGAATCATTGACCATATTCTGATGTAATTTTAAGGTGTAACAATTACTTTAGGTCCAATAATTACTTTAATGTTGAAAAGTTATCGAAGTTTATAGAATAAACTATTAAAATGATGATTTATATTTACATATTCATTTGGCCTGTGATATTCGTATTGACTCTCTCTCAATATGATAATACTACGCCAAATAACTGGGCCAGTTTGAAGGCATCTTACTTCTAACAGTTTATGATTAATAGGCGGAAGAACAAATAGATTGCAATAAATTCAGTTTAGCGAAAAATGAGGCTTTATAGATACTCTCATGTATCGGATGCAACTGCTTATGGGGTACCGAAAAATGGACATTATTAATCCATAACTGTTTATTAAATTCAGCTCTCTTGTCTTAAAGAAGTCCCGGTATCGTTCCATTAAGAATAAAGTGTGTTTTCTTAGTAAAATTACACAAGTAGGTCTCACACAGAACACACAACACGCAAAATAAACTGGTCCATAAAGCAAGAAATAAATTCTACTTTTGAAATTAATAACGAATAAAATGAACGTATTTTCACAAGATAAATGCAATCCAGTTTGTTGGAATGCATAATAAAGGGACATGGACACCGCTATTATTGCTTAATCAATTGGAAAACCTTTATTATACGTTTGTTTATCCAATTATATAAATAAATGAAATGAACAAATGAATGTATAAGCAAGTAATAATGTCGTATATTGTTACATTATGGTTTAACACAGTTTGACGTTTTCTTAATTTTTATGATGCAAAATATACCTACATTGTATATGCCGTAACGGTTTCAGGCGCTAAGCAGAGCAACAGACATAAACAAGATGTACTTTTGTAAGCGAACAAAAAATTACAAAACTAACCCGTTTCTGGATCGACTACGCTGCGATGTTGGGGTTTGCGTCAGCAATATTGTCGTCCGATTTGTGCATCTGAAGACCACGAACACGATTAAGGCCAAACACAGTCCGGCTAAACTCACTCCGACCGTACGCTGAAATGGACGGATAAGTATGTGTAGTTAATATCTATGCAAACTAGTCTAGTACAAGTAATGCAGTCATGTTTTGCAAAAGAAAAATACACAGTGGTTAGTAAAATTTTGAACTCGTAGAAAATGTGAATAATTGCTGACATTTTTCTTTTAAATAAAGCATATCTTTAACAAAACAAATCAAATTGTTTACCTGCATTTGTATATAAAGCTTTATTTTCAGCATAGATATCCGGACAAATAATTTAAAGTTTTCGATTCCACAATTCATAAAGTTTCCAAGGGTTGCCTTACAGTTAAACTGTTCAGCCATAAATTAACTTAAAATTATTAAAGATTTTAACCGGGTACCAATAATAAAACAATACGCCATTCATATATTGCTTAATATTTATATCATAACTTTTCATATATTGTTTAAAAAGCTGAATACAGAAATAAAAAGGAAATGCTGTGAACATTTTTCACTTACGTTTAAAGAGTGAATATATATTTGTTTGGAGTTAGATCGATATAATGGGCAGCAAAACATGCACATGTGTATTTTACCCGTTCTTGCTAACCATTTGTTGAAATAAACATAAAAGTTACATCGGAAAATATAATTGATTGATAATATCTCACACATAACTACAAGGCATCGAGTGAAAACAATATTTACGAACCTTGATTTAAACCCTTGCCATTGGTTGTAGGCGGTGTTGTCTCTGTGGATTGAATTAAATCTATGTCATTGTCTGCAGACACGCAGTACATTCTATCTGACCCAAAAACGGAATTAAGTTTGACAAATAAGTATAAATGTAAGTAAAATAAACCAACCTATGGAATAACAAAGTAAAATAATTAAACAATACCAACACTTGCGTTCTGAATAAATATTTTGTTTGAACCATAAACACTTATCTACATTCGTGATGTCAGAATCTTAGAGACTGCATTCTTGCTTAATAGCTACATCGGACCTGTACATTTTTAGCCATTTCTGCGACGGAGATTAAACGAGGATAAAGACGTCATTTAGGTATTTGACAAAAACAAACGGCGCAGCAGATGTCAGTAGAAAGACCGCCTTTATCGGGACCCTATCCACGCAGTGGATTCTAAGGAAAAAAACTTCGGCGATAATAATTTACAGGAGAAACTAAATGTAAGTAGAAAAGTACATGCATGTCATTACGGTAAGTCACCATACCCGCATTGAACTGACATATATATTGCTTTTCCATCGTGCCAGGTGCAAACTCCAAAGTCGTCCGGTTGTTTCGAAGGACCAAGCATCCAAATTCCACCCACCTAGCACTATCAACACTGGCAGTATCAGCTAAAATATTTATTTACAAATATAAAAACACCAACACCAACTTATTGTTTCTGTTTACAACAATGCCTGACAATTGCAGGAAAATATATTCGCGTAAGTTTTAACTGGTCGACAGTCAATGACCAGTACAGTTTATTTTGCATCCTGACAAGATACAAGTTCATGCTGTTGTTGTTAAGGTTAATCATTCCAAAATTATCACTAACTTTACTTGACCTTTAAATAATAGCAGGGCTATCTAATAGGGCCCATAAAAACTATACATTTCATTGGGGATAAGAAAGTTGCGTATATAAAATGTTTTATTTAATAAAACGATACACAACAATTATTAATGCTATTTAAAAGGAACAATACAACAATTACAATTGGCTTGTTATACTCGTGTAAGTACTGTGATTATGAATGATTGTTGACCAAGTTCTGACAATGTTCGTCCATGAGTCATTGCCATGCGAGGACGGCGGGCACCTGTCTTGGTAGGTTTTCCAGTCTCCTGGAAATTATCAGTATTTGCCTTATGATTCCTTGTACATATTACTTGGTTTATATCTGTGACATTCTTTAATTAGAGATATGCGATTAATAATGTTAACATATATGTGATAGCTGATTATTAGATAAATTAATTTCTACCAGCCACATTCAAAGTCTTTTTAATCACAGACCAATAACTGATGTATTGTTCAATACATAAAAGTTGGAAATCACTAAATGAGCTATGTTTATGAACGTTAACTTTACAACAGCAACTCGGTATATCACGGACCTCTATCATGACTTTCTAAGTAGTAGATATTTTAGGTAATATCAATTGAAAGATGAAGGCAAATGTGAATGTAAACAAGAAAACAGTGGAATAACTGGGACTATTCTCAAGTATAATCTAGTCGATGCTAACTGGTCTGTTACAACCACACCTAAAAAACTGAAAACAGAAGGAAACTGCAGTTGACCAACGTATTGCTTTGCGGTAGCTATATTTCATGTACGTTTGCCCTTTTCGGGACATATTGTAAAAAAATACAGTTATATATTGTTGAATTTGTGGGCCTTCGTAATTCCAGATAATATTAAGTGTAAGATGACTTCTGTTTTTGTACTTGAATTATTCAATATGTAGCGCTGCAAAGATACCTTTTAAACTATAATCGTACCCCGTTGAACATTGAAGCGAACGATTCTCAAAACATGGGCGCCATTGACGTTGTCCCTCAATAACAGCAAGACACTCGTGATTGTTCTGATCATTGTCAGGAATGATCTGGCCTTACAAATAAGAAAAGTGAAAAATGTATGTTTGAAAATTTAGCAATTTATTCAGGCATACAAACAAAAGAAATATACACATTATGATTTCAAGTACACTGATAAAAGGTGGTTTGTTACAACAGCGGTATAAAAAGAAATCCTATTAAAGTAAGGTAATGTGAATGTACATGATAAGAAATCCGACTATTGAAAGGATTACTTAACTGTGTGGCGGATTCAAATCTCTGTCGGTGCGTAACGCGTTCATGTAAGACGGTGTTCAATTTGTCCTGGAATCTGAGGCTCTATTCAGACATGTGTCCCTGAATCTGAGGCTCTATCCAGGCATTTGTCATGGAATCTGAGGCTCTATCCAGACATTTGTCCCGGAATCTGAGGCTCTATCCAGATATTTTTCCCGGAATTTGAGGCTCTATCCAGACATTTGTCCCGGAATCTGAGGCTCTATTCAGACATTTGTCCCGGAATCTGCGGCTCTATCCAGACATTGGTCGGATACATTCTGATACTTAAAAAGCCGTTATCATACGTGTGATTGTAAGAATTGTCTAATAAAACAACAAATGAATACACAATTTAAACGTACTATTTATCCTTGCGTCTACAGAAGCATGTTGATAGATTGTCGATCCACAAGTAAAACCTTCTTTTGGACATCTCTGGTAACATAATGTTAGATTCCGATATCCATGATTGTTGGCGATGCAATAGCATGACGTGTTCTAGAAAGTAAATAGCAATACTGATGTTCCTTAGCTTAACCTAACTTACTGCTTAACTTACTGATGTAATTGTCATGAATTAACTGCTGCATGGCAATATTATAATGAACATTTACAGCTCAAGTATTTCGAAGCGACACATTATTAGCATGATTGTACACCTAACAGACATTATCAATGTATTTTCGAAAAAAAAACCCAGAACAACACAATAATTACCAACCTTTACGGCGATGACAGAATATTTGTCTCTGCTGTAACAGTATTCCAAACTGTCAGCCACCGTCAGTGTCGTTGTATTGAACGCCACACCGCTCATATTCCAACATCCTGGAATAATGAAGTAAGCAGCTATGTTACAATCAATAACCCGTTTTGAAATAAAAAAAACCTTCAACGGCTAATATCACTTTTGATGCATTTGTTGCTGTTATGGATTGTTATAGACAAGAAAAAGCTATGTAAAAGATTGTTAAGCTATAGAAACCTTAATAAACTCTTACGGTTATGATAATATAAAGTAGAAATATATCTCAACTATTGTTTGAAAAAGTATGCCTTTACCATAGCTTATATAAGTTCGTATTTGCTCCAAATATCACATGGTTTAGAACACAATTATAATTTACAACAAGATCCGATATTATCATATAAGTTTTCATATTTGTTGAAAATTAGCAGCCCTTTATCTACATGCATTATATGCGATGGTTAAACAAAACTATTGGTTTTCAATCTTACAGTATCAAAACCTTTGGTAAAAAAGTACATTCGTAGATCTATGCAACGTTGTACATTGGGCAATTGTGGAGGAATATAATTTGTAAAATGTTTAAATAATCACCTGATACAGACTTAACAGTCGATATCAAATATAGAAAACCATATCAGAACAGCATATTTAAAATTAGTACCATAGTATTGCAAGATGTAGCCGTATCTAAAGTAGCCGAGCCACGAATTATTTGTCATGACGTCACCAAATACGTCATCAACGCGTTTATTTTCTCCATCAAACATGACCGGGGCAGTGCCAGATAGCACGTGCCGTTGGCTTTCGTCCAGTTAGCTGTAGCTGATGACACGTTGAAACTCGAACCTGTTGCGGACAGAAAATTCAGTAACAGAAATGTATTGGGTTTTGTCTTCATGTTTTTAACTAAGCGCTCGGGTAAACATTTGGGGCAAGAAAATAACTTAAAGGCTTTCGTTTGTCAACGGTCGTAAGAAGTGTGACGTGCCTGAGCCGAAGTGGAGAGCGTAGGGAGGAGGGGTGTGGGGGAGGGGGGACGAGGGGTAGGCAATCGTAGTAAGCAGCGGGTAACGGACTAAACATAGTCTCTTACAAACCTCGGGAGTAAACTGAGCTTGCGAGCTTCAAATACCCATCAGACAAGTAGCTCAGTCAAGCCTTACGTAACTGTGTCGCATTCACTCTTTGCACACACACTCCCGTGATGTACAGACAAAACCAGTCGCATACGTGCCTCTTTCTGACACCCTAGTGCAGCTTGTCAGTTTCACACGTGCCTTTTTTCACTGGCCCCATATAATTATTTTTCTAGTCAGTCAGGCACGTGCCTCGTCACTTACGTGGCTCCACTGACTCGCCCGTGTTAGTCGTGCCCATTCCTTGAACCGGCAGCCTCCGAGCGCCTAGACCTAACACAATGATGTGGCGTCACCAAGAAAAGTGAATTGCGTTTGTTGTTGTGTGTTTGTTGGGCTGATCGTCCCACCAACAGTACAATCGGAACTCCTCGGGTAATTTCGTCCTCGGATGTATCTGGTGCACTGAGATTTGCTCAAATCATAATCGTTTTGTTCGCCGGAAGTCGGAAGAAGGTGCTTAAAATGTAGTTCGCAGAAAACATAAACAATGGCGTCGTTTGACAGCTGTGTCTTTGCTGCGCCGGGTAAATTAAACTTGGATGATTTAAATTTGAAGCAGCCACAAAGTGAAGTTTTACAGTCATCGTGCTATAGTGAGCTGTCATCCGAGCTGCTATCTATGTTTGACGTCTGTTGCAAAAGAAGTCCCATTTAGGGAAATGGCCGAGGTAATCCGACTACCTATATACACCTAGAGATGATTCGTGAATTATCCTAGGTGTTCCGATTGACCAACAGCATTTCAGTTATCTGGAGACGGTGTCCACTTGAAGCAGATATTGGAGCCGACGCTTTCACGACTGCGCTACCAGGTCGGATCAAGACTGCTTTGTGCTTTGCGAAAAGTGTGTATTGAATTTCTTCTAAATACCCAACAAAGTGTAGGTCAGTTCCGTGGCATACACGGACTGCCTTTGGCACAAACCAAATCTCTCAGACGTATTGTTTAGACGTCGAATGGTTTTATTTACCCTCGCATTTTACACATAGGAATATTGCAGGCACACGTATTTTGCACTGTTAAGCTGGGATCTTATATCCCAGAATCATTTTAACGTTCCGACAGGTTTCAACTAAGAGATAGTTTCCATGTAATATCATAGGCACCTATAAGATAGTTTATGGCAGTCATCTTTAAATGCAGAAGCTAATGCAGGCTGACATTGGGAAATATGTGCTGTATTCACTTCACCGCTGTGCTTTTATTTTTCAGTCTATTTTACTGACTTTTATATAAAAGTTAACTGCTTTTATGAAGCATTTTATATATCAAAACTATATTTATATAGTTTAAAAGGTATCACAAATACAAGC
Source organism: Sinonovacula constricta (assembly GCA_007844125.1). Taxonomy (NCBI): domain Eukaryota; kingdom Metazoa; phylum Mollusca; class Bivalvia; order Cardiida; family Solecurtidae; genus Sinonovacula; species Sinonovacula constricta. The sequence continues at coordinate 67,414,908 of CM017560.1, read as the reverse complement.
AAAAAAAAAAAGATACACTGTTAATTTTGTTTCAGGACGAGCAAATATATTTTATTTATTTCTGTGTATTAATTCTTTGTGCATCTATCGAATTTAAAAATATTATATTCTAAAAGTATGAATTTTAAGAGCTTTCCAATGGTACATAGCATTTAATTTTCGGACCACAAATGAAGAAATAACAAGAAAATAAAATTTACGCTTCTAACAATTCATCTGAAAATCCCATGAAGTTGCCATCAAAGATAAGGGATCTTCACTGATGTGGAAACTATCTATTATGCTCGGACAGTAACATCTGAAAAATATGTATATTAACTAATTTTGGCACAAGCAAATTACTGTCACCACATAGAAAAGTAGCCTAAAATACATATTATAGCACGCTTAAATTGCAAGACAATCTAATCTGTGTAAACTGAGAACTTAACATCACTGAAGCTTCTAAAGTAAGTATCGGGGGTTTTTTTTATTCTCAAGGAAAATAATTCTATTCCACAAGAGTTGTTTCAAATTTTCCCTTTGTAGGATCTTCTCTTGAAGTATTGAAGTTAATTATAAAAACTCTTTTTAATTCAGTTTTTTAAGCTTTTAAACAGAACATAATTTCTTTTTAAAATGATTATACATGAATATAACATTTAAATTAACCGGACTTTATTTAAAAGATACATTAGTAAGAAACATGAATACCTTATTAATAATTAAGAATTAGAGATATAACGCACTACACCGAGCTATACTGCGGGTCATTACTTTGACATGAATGTAAGTATTAAAATAAGCGTGGAGCTTAAGATAAAAAAATAGGGCCTTTTCATATCTTGCTATCCTTGGATTTGCACATATATATGAGAAACATTGTTTTTCCTTCTTTTTTCAACGTATAATGTTGATCATAATCCGGTTTGTTCTGAACGTTCTTCTGAATTTGGTCATTTTTCAAATTTGGATTTTTAATGTCAATGTTGTTTTTACTTCGCACCGACTCGTCAAAGACGTCCAGCTAATTAATGGTGGCGGAAAATAACAGACTGGGTAAAACCACCGGCGCACCACAGGATTACTGGAAAACCTCTCCACATAAAAGTTATTACACTAAATAGAACTTTCGCGGTGAGCGGCTGAATCAAGTCGGCGACTCTAACAGCTCGGCTACGGGCGCCCCTTAAATGATTTAGAACTTGACCATGAGGTAGCCAATTTTGCATGATTGTAAACTATAATTTAGTGGCAAAAATGTTAAAACATTAATTTGTATATTTTAACATTACAGGCAGTATCTGTTGGTCATCTCTGACGTCAGCTTAAAGCACGAGGTCCGCATCATATTATCCCGGTGGTTTCTAATGAAAAGGACGATATTGGTCTGTAACATTGCTTGTTTGTGCATTTGTGACGACCATCCTTACACACTTAAAATCTACGTTCGAGTTTTCATTTTATCATTGTTTATATTAATTATGCGTTAGGTGTTTATTATTTTGACAATTGTACATTATGATTTTTTTTACAAATTAAAGGAGGTTCCCCACAGTTTGCCCATTTAAAATACATTTAACCAAACCTTACTCCTGTTTTGGGGAATTTTGGCATACTTGCTGCCTAAATTCATGCCTAAGACTAAATAAAGTTGATGGTATACTTCACTTTTCACATAGGTGAAGGAAAGCAATAAACAGCACGTTTTTGTATCTTTAGGGTAAAAAACGTATGGTTGTTTGACAAGATAAGAAATCCACATGCTCGGATACAAGCTTTAATTGGCAATTTTTATACATAATAAGTTATTATTAATAACAACTATATATATATATCCGCTCGACTTTGTGAGCATGGTGGTTGTGATTTTATTTCCGTTGTATTGTGTTTTAATTAAAATATGCATATATTTCTCCTCCTCTTCATCATCATCATCGTCGTCGTCGTCGTCATCATCATCATCATCTTCACCATCAGCATTAGCATTATCATTAATTACATGTACTTTTTACCATCACCGTTTTTATTCTTACACAACTTGTACTAGGACATCTTATAAAATTGGACAGTAACAACAGACATACGATAAACCCAATAAACAAACAAACAAACAACATACATTTTCCCAACATAAACTAACATCAGAGTGGTAGCATCAATGCGTGTAAGTGTTATACAAACAATAGACCACAACAAAACAATGAACATCGAGTTCCTTTATTTATCTTCTGTCTTTGTTAGCTTTGTGGTCAGAGGTCGCGGGTTTCAAAATTTAGTCCGGCAGCTAGATATTGTTAGCGCGCACCGCCCTAGCCCTCCCCCCCCCCCCCGCCGCCACCGGCCGCACCCTGACCCCCCCCCCCACCCCTCCACAGGGCTCTGTTCGTTGGGATGTCTAGAAACAGAATCTTTAATGTACTAAAATGGTTATAACTTTTCCCAAAATTCAGACAGATGTATAAAATTGGTAATAAATTAATGGTTATTGAATGGTCACTATGGTCATGAGTCAATTATGCAAATAAACTCTAACAAGTTTATAAATTTTAATGAGAATCTGAAAATAGACATTATTTTTGAAACGTTGGTTATATACTTTTGATTTAAAAGCAATAATTAAAAAAACTCAAAAGTTTCTAAAGTATTACACATACCTCTACTAGTCTAACACATGCTGCTGTTAGTTTAATATAATTTAGTTCATTTTATGTTTTTACGCGTTTTATTTATTTTCGTCCAAATTTTGCTCATTCACTCTTAAAGCATACTTTGGCCACAAGTCTGCTTATAACTAATAATAACATTAAACAGTATTATTTGTATCGTTCCTTAAGCAAATGCTATCACTAAACTTAGATTGGAAATAATTAATTATGCAAATTGACAAGCATGAATATTCATATTTCCTAATAAGAATCTAAAATTGGACATTTTTAAAAACAATCTAGATCTAGAACCACCAATGAAATAATCCAGCTTTGTTAACTGTTGCAGCATCGCACTGTTTACCTTCAGTATGTTGTTCTTACCACCATTCAATATAGCTGACAATCGGCTTCCAGACATTGTGTTAATAACCTACTAATATATGTATACATATGAAAGTCAGTCAAGACAATGTGTCTATTGTAGTTTTAAGTTTTATTGACAATTATATCACAAGTAAACTGGCAAGATTAAACTAGACAATTTTGAACTACTCTATTTCTACCATATTTCTGCAATATCGGCTGCATAAATTAAACTTTACATCACAGTTATAGAATAATGAACAACCAAGTTATAACCAGTGGTGGTCAGGCAACATTGGGTGCTCAGTTACAGCAATATTGACTTCCTGTCCAACATTGGAAAACCCTCAGAAATGGCATAGCATGTTTATATGTCTTTTTTTTCCCTCACGTACTCGAAATGTTCCACCTAACATGAATAGGGAAAACTTTTGACATGGCTTTACTCTCTGGAAACATATCTGGTGGTCACAGTGATGTGCTTGGACAGACAGTCTGTATATAATATAAATTGAATTATAATGAATACATCCTGCACTGTAATGTAGATGTGACACCATCTGTACGATTTCAGTTATTTATCTCAGTTGTTGAACATATTATGGACCATCAGTACTTCGTTAATCAATTTCAAGTTATCAATAAGTTTTAACAAGGAACATTTTCACCTTAATTGCAAACTTAAATTTTGTGAATCATATATCAATCATATATCAATTAATTTGCTAGTGAATCTTCTTTTTCACGCGCGTCAATACATGTATAGTATGACTTGGTCTAATTTAGTTAGTATATTTAGGATAATGGCTCATATTTTACTTTGTAGAAAATGCATTTGAGAAGTATAGATCAAGAATATTAAATACAAATTCTAACACTATCAATATTTTACCTTATAAACAAAGAAGCATTCTGCCACGATACAATAAACGAGATATATTGGCATAAATCGGAACTTTTTTATCGCAAAACAATAGCTGTTCCTTTAACTTTCCCTACACATTTTGGTATTGTTGAACAAGCTGACATACGTTGTTCTTTTCGTTGACATGAACGTCAGCTGCAACTTAAACCTATCTTGAAAAGAAACGAGTTTGTTCTTAAATTTAGTTTAATTTGACATTACTAATCACATAAGTAATAAGCTGTGATAAAAACAAATCAATAAAATATGCAATTTCGTCGGATGTCGGTATTATTTTAGAAAATAAATGATCAGGAAGTACGCGTGGAGAGTGGGGGTGAAATAGAACAGACAAACAAGGGAAACAACCTAACAACATTGCGTAAATTGTGGTGCGTATTTGTGTCCCTTCTAAGTAAACATTTATTGTAGAACGTTTTAGAATGGAAATAGATTTTAGGTTTGCGTGATCTAACGCCAAATATATCACGGTCTCGAGTTCAGATCACTAAGACCGTATTTTTAGATTCTCATTAAGTTTAATGAATATTTATGTTGGCTAGTTTGCATAATTAATTATTTCAATCTATGTTAAGTGGTAGCTTCCATTTAAGGAAATATATAAAAATATTCTTCAGTGTTATGGTTAGTTATAAGCAGACTTCTTGCCAAATTATGCATTAAGATTAAATTAGTTAAATTTGGACGAAAATAAATTAAAAAGAAGTTAAAAAGCAGAATTTTAAAAATCATATGAAAATTAGACCAAAATGTGTTGAACTGATGGGATGATAGGGGAATGGATAATATTTAAGTAACTGTTGTGTTTGTTTGAATATTGCTTTTAAATTAAAAGAATCTATCCATCTTTTAAAAAAATGAAGTCTATTTTAAGATTCAATGAGCTAATATGCATTGTTGACATATAGTCATATAGCCATAAGGGCCATTAAATATTTTAATTGAGTACCAGCTATATACTTATATTACCATTTTTGGAGAAGTTGTAAACTTTTGTTCTAAACTTACTCTCCTATCAAATGTTTTATGACGGTTGCCATGAAAACAATTAGTTTTCATATAACCCAAATGATTTTTAAGTACATTGGAGGTTCTATGTCTAGACAGTAGACACCCTAACGAATATTTGGGAACCCATGAAAAAGGTCTAATGGGAGTGCGAGGTACCTAGCTGCCGGACTATTAGTATACTTCTGGTCGAAAGTTTAGTTCGAATTATAATAGACGTAGGGTGAACATGCGATTGGCGACAAAAACAAAGCCATATATGTTTTCCTATAGTATGGTAAGTGTTATAATATATTCCCTGCAGTATGTAAGTGTTGACGCGAAAGTTTATGGCGATGGAGCGTTGTTATATTCCTATTTGACAGTGTACAATCTTTTCCTTCTTACTATGTTTAGATATTAGTAACATGAGCATAACTCGTTTCTGTTAAAATAGCCGCCCTCGGCCCAGGGTTGTCCGGATATTAGCTTCAAATCAATAGATAGACGTATAATAATTTGCATTATATTCTTACAAATTTCGTGGTACACTGTTTTCATGAAAAAAACACTACATATTGTTTATCGGCACATTTTTATTGGGCAAAAAGCATAGTTTATGTAATAAATATTTTATTTTATTGGGTTGTAAGTCTTGCTTTATATGTCACTTTTGCTGCCTAAAAGGTCTGTAAAGAAGTTTAGCACGCCAGATCCCTCTATGCTAGAAGAGGTTTTAAATATATCGTTGATTTTTGTGGCGAAAGTTAGGTTGAATTTTGTTGTTTCAGTTATTGCTACGCCAAAACAATTCTGTAAATATAATTTTATAGTATTTGACATAATAATTGGTTGTGTCTTCATTTTTTTTCTTTTATGTTTTATCGTAGTTTAGCACAATTTATATATTATTTCATACCTTTTGGGCTACTAATATTTCTTATAAAATAACAAGACGATGACATCGTTTTGCGACAAACGTGTTCACGTTATCAAACATTTTATGTCCCATCCGATGTTTTACCTTGCCCTGGTGTAAGAACGAGTGTAGTTAAGATTGAAATAAATATGTTACACATTGATCTTACGCCTGATTTAATAACTTTCATCTAAAATCGAAGAAGCCTAACGGTACGTCAAGACCTTACCAGCCTGGTCATTAAAAGCTCTGCTGAAACCGTTTATACAAGGAAAACAGGATGGCAACAATTAGAAGCGATTGTAATCATTAAAAAGACTAAAGTTTTATAGAAAACATGCTCTAAGAAACTTTATTTTTTCCTATGTTTATGTCATGTCCGATTTACAGACACGTTTGCAACAATTGTTGCAAATGGTTGAAGCTCACATCGGATCTAAACTTTACTTAGAACATTTTTATTAAGCTTAATGCATTTTTTAACCATTACTGACGCTTCGGAATAAAATTGTCGATATCGACCAATTTTTGCCAAAACTCGATTATCGGATAAAACGTTATTTTTCATTCAGAACTTATCCTAATTCTTTTTGTTATTATCATTTAACTTAATTAACACATAAACTTCTTCAATAGCCTGTTACGATTACTTTTTGGTTGCAAAAAAGGTTGCAGCATAGCTCAGTCTTTAATAAACCTTTTGCAATTAAATGTCTTCCTTTACTTTCATATTCAGTGAGGCGACATAAGATGCCCCGTTTCCACCACAGTGAGCTGTCTCCGATCATCAAGTCAAAACGTCTTAATGTGTATAGAGTACCGTTTAGGTCATTATATAACCGATGTTCTGAAATTTGACTGACTTTCTCCTGCTTAACAAAGTTTCTGCCATTAAATGTCTATATTACTACCCGAATCAGTGAGGCTATTGGTTGTTGAGTGATTGGCTATCTCCGCTACTAGGAGCTGTCTTCGGCCCCATTCAGCAATCACTATAAATGTATCACCCTACCAATATTACCAAGTCCTGTGAGTATTGCAACATATATTGAAATTTAAAAAAGCCACAGGATAAAAGTTTTTCATGCCATGAAAAATGAATCAAACTGTAAGAATGTGCTTTGTGCGGATCACTTTGAGCCATCAACAAGTTCTTTAAACTTTTAATTCATTATTCTACATAACGAGTTATTCCCCTTTGTAAGAGCATTTTCTGGATAGAGTTGAACACTATGATATGGTTATTCGTTGTTTAAAATGTTATTTTTATTACTTTTGTCGGGGTTGCTGATGTGGGGAATTGTCTTCGTTTTAACTATTTTACCTATTGTATATGTGTTTTCATGCTGAAGAAATGCAACCATATCTCAATTTATTAAACGAGCTTTTTAGATGAGGGCAACTAAACTAATATAATTGTTGTTGTCGTATTTTATTTTCTTCATAGTTCATAACGATATCTTGCAATTGACGTAACTCATATTTCTAATAAAGATCAATTCTTGAAAAAATTGTCATAGTTATGAAAGTTGCCATTAATAATTCGTTTAGATTTGTTTGTTAGAATCGATTTTAGATTCCAAGACTGAGCTTTCTGTGTATGTCCGCTATATTGAAGAGGAGTTACACATACACATACTTCTATAAGATTAGAGCAGATGTTTTAAAGTAGAATAACTTAATTGCTTACGATCAAAATAAGATTTGTTTTCATTCTAATTTTGTTTCTATTTTACGACGTGCCTTGCCATATAAATTTTATTTTGGAAATATGTTAAAAATAAACAACTTTATTATTGCCTGCTTGCTTGTAAAGTTTTGTATATTGTCATATATGTCTTATTTATCATGGTTTTATTGAACTCAAATAAAATACAGTTTGATCTCTTGTCAAGGAAGGATTACCACAAGTTTTTCGGACCATGGATGCACAATGACACACAACGGTGTTAGTCAAAATATTTTATTCAAAATCAATGTGTTAAATGAGAGAAGTACTCGTGATAAATACGCATATGATACAAATGATGAAACAAAATGTATGAAAGACTTTGTTGTTTTACAATACAAAAATACAATTCAAAGCACGCTGTGTAAGGTCAATAATCGTACAGAGAATTTATAAACCAATAATATGTATATATATATATATATATATATATATATATATATATATATATATATATATATATATATATATATATATATATATATATATATATATATATATATATATATATATATATATATACAAATGAAATCCTGTTCGAAACGCACTGAAAATTGGCTTATTTGGTGGAAGAATAAATATTCGCGAAACTATTTACACGAAACGTAGACTGTATGGGTTCAAACTTTTAACACTTCTTGTAATTTTTGTGTGGTGTCTTTGAGATAGCGTCAATTTGACTATATAATTATATATATTTTATATCTTATATTTATTTTATCGTGATAATTACGAAAATAGAAATTACATAGAGGATCTTAAATTAATATTAAACGTATTAAACGAGCTGGATAAGACCATGAAAATACGGCCCTGCCGAGTTTGTATCGTTTCATCCATTTAGTTAAATATTGAAAGTATCCAGTGAACACGAATGTTGGATTCTTCAATAAATCAACATTTTTTGCTGACTATGAATCCTCTTTGAGTCGCCATTGCTACTCGATAACTAACTTGTTGGTTATAAGCAATAACCAATGACCAGTGCTATTTAATGAACATAAGTTATGTGACAAAATTATTAACTCAAATAATAATTATACAAAAATGAAAGAATGTTCAAAATTGTTAACACACATCTATAAATGTGTATGATGTATTCGATTTCAATTATGCATTACATCATCAGTGTTAATGTTACGAAAATTCAATATATAAAAATTGCTTAAGTGGTAATGACGCTTTTTAGTCGCCTTACTTTATGGACAACAATACTGTTTGTCACAACACGGAGCCAAAGATAAAATTCTAACTTAAATACTTTTGACAATCGTAAATTCAATACTTATAGCACAGAGGATTGCTTAACAGATTATTCGTCGTAACCCACTCTGACTGAATCAGAATTACGGAATGACAACTTTTTATTAAATTTTAAGACTCAATGACTACTGTTTATGTAAATATACGGATCAAGCAAATAATATGTATACTCGCTTAACCGAACATACTGTGTATTATATATTAATAATGATCAATGCAGCAAATATGCAGTTCTATTTGATAAAGAAAACATCACAAAACATAATGCAAATGAGCAGGTTTGTTTGGGACTAATGACGCTTCATGACCTTCGTAGAAGCTAAATGCATTAAATAAATATCAGATCGGTCAGACCCATCTGACTGTGCATGTTACACAAGATGTAAATGCATGATGAAAGTAAGCATTTTGTTTAGTTGGAGATGGACCTACATTCATTACACATACATTTAAATATTCATATTCACGCATCTCTAAGAAAATACAAAACAAATACATATACATACATAATCATGAAAAAATTGCATACAATGAGACAGAATAAGATTGCAAAGAAAGACCAGAACCTTGCATGTATCAGCAATAATTCTGGCTCAAGCCAGTGGACTTTAATAAATATGCATAGGTGCAATACGTAATGTCTGTTTAATAATTGCAGGCAAAATACACTCAAACCCACGTTTATCTTTTTTTCCAACATGATAAATTGTTCCCTGATATTTCATTACAATGAGAAATGTGTTTTGCAGTGTTTGTTTGGTCTTTTCTTCTGCAACATCACACCCAAAGACTTATAGTCATATCGGCGACGGCCAGCTAATAATTGGTGGAGAAAGGCCACCAACATCTGTCCGGGTAAAATCACCTGAATACCCAAGGTAAGCATAAAAACTCTCCACGTGGCAGTTCTAGCCCCAACAGGTCTCGAACCCACGCGGTGAGGAATTTATGAGTTACAAGTCGGCGGCTCTAACCGCTAGGCCACGGGCGCCCCATTCTCAAAGTGTTTTTTTCGCCTGTTCTCCAAAATGAGAAATGCTCATATTAAATAATCATGGTATTATATTGTAGGGACATCGGTGATGATCATTCTAATTAAAACCCGCTAAAGGTTGCACTTACTGAGAAAACATCAATATTCGTAAGAATAAACACATCAAAACCTTTTGCTGAACACAGGGAAAACAAAGGTATGTCCATATACAACTGCATGTATCTTACAAACATAAAAAGGACACCAGCATTAAATGAAATAATCATGTTATTGTTCACCTGTTAACTTGGCCTTCATGGCGGCTACATCAGTAACTTTAGTCAAACCTTATACCCACTTCATACAGGATTCTTCAGTGATATATAACCACCGTCTTTAACCTACAACCTATGAACGTCAGCTATATCACGTGTGTGTGTGCGTTCTTCTACATGTACCTCTACATCGACATAAATTGACGTTAATCTATCTATGGTTTGCACGTGGAGGTCGTGAGCACCAATTTTACGCGTTCCGACACTTGGCGACGAACTCCCGCCAGCAGTAGAGTGTTTAACTGCCGCATTGTTTGTATTCACCGGAGATTCATCCTCCTCAGCTATACTGCTGAACGACCGTCCCCGACTAGAGTTACTTTGCTCACTAATTCTCCGCGTGTCACTGACGAAGTTTTTTGACACCTCCGAGACATGATGTGCTTGCACAACAGATTTCTCTCCGTCCTGTTGCGTGCCCACATGTCATTCAGTTTCTCTGTACGCTGGATTGTCGATCTGCCGATGTGAATCGTACCCATGATTGATGTGCCAGTTGACCGGTCGCTTTCTCTTTCTTCGCATAAAAATGAATATATATATAAGAAGCAAAACTCTTCGGTATCGGTTGTAAGAGGTGAGAATCTCGCATATCGTATAGAAATTGCACTACCGAACCATTCTAATGTTGTTGTGTTTTTTTTTCTAATAATTTTTATATACATATAACAGACACAAATGTGGTAATTTTAGCGACACCCAGCCGTATTTTGTGGACAAATATCGCAAGCAAACATGTGGTCTGAATCACATACGTCATGCAGGTCAAATGAAAGACCTCTTGCATAAAAAATTTCATCATGGCTTTGCTTTTAATAAATCTCGCCTTGAGTTTTAATGGAATAATAATTCGACTTCGACTGATCAAGGTTGCAAACATGCACAGCTTTTACATTTTAAAATACCAACGAACTATTGAAAAGATTCCAGAGACAACAAGACTGGCGGCTCACCCCTTGCCAGAACATGTTAGGCGAGTCCCTCCGGTCCGGAGTCCACTTGCCGTCTGTGTTCGCCTGTCTGAACTTTTCGGTGTCCTCAAAACTCTTCTCAATGACGAAAAACTCTGCCATCTTCTCGGGCACTTTGCGTTCCAGTAAAAACAAAACCAATCCGACTATTGTCGTCAAAATTCCTGAAAACATGACAACGTTTGTAAACAGATTTATACCATTATCCTACATTCATTTATGATAAAAAAAAATTCCAATCTACATGATACACATATACGAAAGAAAATTTCAATTTAAAAACTATGTCGAAGAGGACTACCAGATACTTGTTTAATTATTGTTACTCCATTACAATCAAGTACAGCCGAACGTATTAAGCAATGAGATATGTGTACGACAAAATTAATATTGACTTAAGTTTGTGACGGCACTCACCAAACACGAGCACAGACCAGAAGCACCATCCGTAATACAGCGCAAGGTGTTCTTCTCCGCACGACATCCTGATTGGGTACTGGGGGCTCAGTAAGTGATAGGTCACTGACGTCGTTATCATAGAAACGCCGCACAATGTCAGACATGCGGCACCATACCAGATGACACTGCACAGTAACACATTACTCGCTACCCCAAAGGCGAAGGAAGTCCTGGAAAAGTGTTGAAAGTTTATTATTAATTGATATTTCTTTATTTAAGTTTATTTTGCCTAACTTTGACTAAGCTATTTTGTAAAACCGTGTAAAAGTTCTTCGAGATAAATGAAAATTGGTTACGGCGACATAGTCACATTTTACAGTAGATACATGACACATAGAACCAAACGATCCGCAATGTTTATGCAAATCATTGCTTTACTTTCAAGCACAGTCAAACAGACATGGGAACACTCGTGAGAGTCGCATGCGCTATTCCGAGATATACAATGTAGCTGAGCTTAAAGGCATCTCGAAACCCTTATATAAGTGACAGCCCCCCCCCCCCCCCCCATTTATTGCCCCATCCAGCATGTGAGGGCATCTGTTTTCTGATAAGCCAGGCTGCCACAGTCTGTAACGATGTGTCTGTCACACAGGTATTGTTCAAGATCCAAATGTATGTATGCTATATCTGGGGGTTGAATATAGTCATTCACAGTTTGTAAAGGAAACAGTTGTGAATATACCAATTACGCAATCCTATATATGTTTTCTTTCTTACTTTGTTGGTTGGTTTTGTTATTTCTTATACATTTTGTTATTTCTTTCTTTCATTCTTTTAGTTCTCATAGATATTTTAAGTTATATTTTATTTTGATTGTTGAAATGTAACGAAACGTTTCTAATAAAAGCAATTTAAAAAGTCATTCATTGTCAGGAAAATGTCCTTCAGACAAATTTTAAGTCATTTTGAATACTAAAACTTGTATCTCTCATGTATTTTCAAAATCAAATATTTAACAATGAAATAAATACATAATAATGCAGTTACAAAATTGACACCTAGTAATTAATGCAATACAGAATATGTAAGTGATCATACAGTAAACAACCCACATTATCACTAACATTAATGTTTATGGCTTTTTGTAAAACTAGCCTACTGTCTCACTTCCATACTAGCAGGTAATTTAGTTTTGCAGTAACTCATCAGAGGTTTTACTGTAACAGATTAGTACTATGTTGGCTAAAGACTCCCTGCAGTGATGACCAGCAATTAGCAGGTCTAGTCACAGCAGATCGGGGCCTGGCTCAGTGGGATACCACATTCCTTTCGAGATGCCTTTAAACTAAAATGTTGTTTTTAAAACCGTTGCAACGCTTTTTATACTTCCACTTTTGTGCACATACATATGCATTAGTAGCATTTGCAGCCATTATTCTTTGTAGTTTAACAACGATTTTTAAAGCAAATATGAGCGAGGTAACCGATTGACTTTAACAATTCTCCCTATCTTCCAGACACAAAATATATAAGAGCTATGCTCTTTTTAATAACCGATCTATGGCCGAAGTTCTGTCAACACAGAACCAAAGGGAAATCAGCTTCTCAGTATTTTTTCAATTTGCCTTAAAGTCGAGTTTACCGTTGTTGCAAATTTATTATGATAAAGAAAGCTTTGAAATCTGTATTTAATACATACTCCCATCAATTTTCATGAAAATGAGCTGACGGGTTTGTATCTGAGCAATATTTAAAAATAGCTAGGTATTCAATAATGCAATATACAGCCCGAGTTACTTCCCTTGTCAACGCTATTCGTAAGCAGCATGCAGTTCCAGACTGGACACAGAGCACAGAAGAAATAAACTCACCACAGGAGTATGTTAGCGATATACCCAGCGAACCAGACCTCTCGAGCGAACCGGAGACCTGCAGCGTCAACGTACAAGAAGTCCAGCACGGACACAAGGGGCTGTGGTAGGCCCCTGTCCAAAGCCTTCCAGAGACGGTCGTGCTCTTTTAACACTGCACAATATTAAATGATTAGGTTTTTGTTTATATTCTGTGTGACAAAGGATTACTTTAAATATAAAATATGATTTCTCTGGGAGTGATTTTTTAATTCTTATTTTTAAAAAGTGTTGTTTTTTTTTCTCTGTAGCCTTACATTCATCATACAAATTAAATCAAAACGCCTACTGCAAGTATGAGAAATTAGAAGTTGGATATTGTGATATATTATATTGAACTCTCGCGGTTATAAATTTTAGATATAAATATAGTATTATATATATTATAGTATATATTGAGTATTGATTTAAGCAAATAATATTTAATATAAATAAAAATGTTATATAATGCAAACGAAAAAAGTAGGATTAGAACGGAAGATATATTCTAAAAGTGTAACATTGTTTGTTTTAAAGATTTAGTATTTTTCAAGTAACTGTCAGAACATTGATTCTACCCAAGTTTGCAGACGAGACGAATTCATATGAGTAAACGGATTTGTTTCGCATTCTATAAATAAAAGTATTCAATATGTAAACAAAAAGATTTAAACTAACTAAACAGGTGCTGAGGATTTACGAGTCGGTGACACTATCCGAACGGTAGAGGGCGCCCCATAAACAAATTTTCAATTCCGCTGTTTTGCATTAAACAACATTGTCATGTTAAAATACTGTTACAAGCTTATTCTCAATGAAGAAGATTTAACACATCCAGTATGGTCGGTACTTGAGAAGATTCACACACACGTCACCATAGGGTTTATACTTCGGTACGTGAGAAGATTCACACACACGTCACCATAGGTTTATACTTCGGTACTTGAGAAGATTCACACACACACGTCACCATAGGGTTTATACTTCGGTACTTGAGAAGATTCACACACACGTCACCATAGGTTTATACTTCGGTACTTGAGAAGATTCACACACACACGTCACCATAGGGTTTATACTTCGGTACTTGAGAAGATTCACACACACGTCACCATAGGTTTATACTTCGGTACTTGAGAAGATTCACACACACACGTCACCATAGGGTTTATACTAAGTCAATGATGCCTGTTCGATAAATCATCAATACATGTTGTCGTCACATTATGTATAACTAGCAAATAATCCAAATAAACGTCAGTATTTATTTACCATCTTCGAGGATGAGGTCTTCGTTGTACTTAAAACCACTGCCATCAGCATTGAATTTTCCTGAAACAAACAAAATTAAACACATGAACATATATATATATATACATTTTGACTATATTTTATATGCTTTTTTGAATTCTCTTCATTTGAAATTATAAATTTAAATAGCTTTTTGTTGTTAAATCAATTTAATTCTCTAATACAAGGTTCATTTTATTTCAAGGGATAGTCTCCCTTGTCTTCCTTTATTGCTTCATTAGCAGCTAAAAATGAAATGTTTGATGGTATATCCCAACAGAAGTTTAATAGTTAAATAACACTGCGTTTGTTGGGTTTTTTTGCGCTTGACGTCATACGTTCACGAGTGTGACGTTGAATGACATATGACATATCGGCTATGAAGTATAGACGTCAATTTTATTCAGGAAGTAATTGTCAATATCGTCTCTATCAAGTTAAATTCCAGCTACCTAAAAGTGTGATGTTGACTGTTTTCACGCCCACCCGGATTCCAAGTGACCCATCCATCTGACCTTGACTCCTGTAGATATAGGGGGCGCTTACTGTGACGTCACCAATCTGCCAGCAGTAGCCGAATACACTCACTGCAATATAAAATATAAAGATATAGTAAATATCGAATTGTGTGCTTGTTACAAGTGCTTCAATTGTGTCTTTTACTAAAATTAATCAAATTCTCATTGATAATTGCACACCTCATACATTACATCAAAGCCATTCACAATGCATATGTGTCTTTGTTTAAATGTTGTATTATATAAATATAATTATAATGTTATTTATTACTAAGAAAAATAGGATCGGACAAACTAAGAAAACTTAGATAGAACAATTTGCCTTAAGGTCTATGGATGTTCTAACTGAATTTATGAGGACCGCAGAAAGCAGACCTGCATCAGACAGCTTGAATAATGGCCCCTTCGTTTTCAGCAGCAAGCAATTGGTATTAAAATTGAGTTTAAAAATATTAACAAGTAATAAAAAGACAGATGAAATCCTATATGTTACTGACCTGCTATAACACTTCCAACAGCCAGGCTGTAACTGACCCGAATCAGTGTATACCAGCGCTGCAAGTAGAGACATATTATTAAAAGTGTATATAAATGGCGGTAAATGGACAAACTATGACTCTCTTTACTGCCTATACATCAAAATAATCACCAGGATATATAGGCTGGACTTCAGTCATTCGATGGGACAACATAAAAAGAAATTCTACTTGGAATTTTTTGTGGCTTAAATTGTGTTGTCAAAGTTATATTTCAATTGGATTACTTACTGGAATGAATAAAAATAAAGATTAAATTGTTGTTCGAAATTTCGATGTATTGAAAATTAAAAATGTTAGTCTTTATGCCGAAAAGAAAAGCAAATACGCGTTCTTCGCTACACCAACATCTGATAACATGGTACATGGTACATACAGGATGGACATTTTGTGTAGAAAATAAGAAATCTAAGCGAATCACAACGCTTTTTTTTGTTTCAGTACAGTTATATGTTCATGTTTTTCAATTATAAATTAATTGTCAATTAGAATGCGATTCGCAAAATTTGAATTGCGGCTTCTAGACAATATTTGAACCATACACAGGTCAAGCAGTTTTTGCCTATGAATGCAAATATTAGTTTTATCGCCGATAAACTTCATCACATACTAATACAGTCTTACTAAACTTATCAACACAAGAAGCAAAAACATATATGCTTTATATCAAGGAAATTCTGAGTGAAATTAACGGTGAAACATAAATGATCTAATGACAAATAATAATGCTATAATACTTTAATGAGGCGAACTTAGTTGCTCACTCACCCTGTATGCAATGTGTAACTTTTTCTGTATATATATTCAAAACCTTTATGTAAACTTTAGATAAAACATCAAGAAACACTTTAACAACAATTTAAATGTTTAAAAAACCATAACAATTTGACTAAATCTAACAATGGTATGAATGCCACATCACTAACCTGCACTTTATAAGAAGTGTCGTAAGTTAAATAATTGATTCGTTGTTTTATCCATGATTATTTCTATTAATTATATAATATATAGTTATCGTGTAGACAATATTAATCGTATAAAATTCGCTTCTGGCATTGGGAGATAAAGTATGAGACATGCTTCCACATAAAAGTTCGCATGTACAAAACAACAACATTTATTGTGTTTACCCGGAAAGGACCTGCTTTAAAATACGCTTCCAGTCAAATCCAAGACAAATGCGCAGTGACCTAGCCGAGACAACGTACACTTTACACTTTACGTTGGTAGGGTGATACATTTATGGTGATTGCTGAATGGGGCCGGAGACAGCTCCTAGTGGCGGAGATAGCCAATCATGGGTTGCCTCACTGATTCGGGTAGTAATATAGACATTTAATGGCAGGAAGTTTGTTGAGCTGGAGAAAATCAGTCAAATTTTCAGAACATCGGTTATATAATGACCTAAATGGGACTCTATACGCATTAAGACGTGACTTGATGATCGGAGACAGCTCACTGTGGTGGAGACGGGGCATCTTATGTCGCCTCACTGAATATGAAAGTAAAGGAAGACATTTAATTGCAAAAGTTTATTAAAGACTGAGCTATGCTGCAACAGCTATGCTTAACAAAAAAGCAATTGCAACAGGGTATTGAAGAAGTTAATGTGTTAATTAATTTAAATGATAATAACAAAAAGAATTAGGATAAATTGTGGATGTAAAATAACATTTAATCCGAAAAACGAGTTTTAGCAAAATTGGTCAATATTGACAATTTTATTCAGAAGCGACTGTAATGGTTGAAAATGCCTAAAGCTTAATAAAAATGGTCTTAGCAAAGTTCAGATCCGATGCGAGCTTCAGCCATTTGGTTGCATGATGGGATTATTGTAAAAACTGTTGACATGAGCAATAGTGCAGTTTTTTTTTTCACAAAAACAAATGTTGATTAAACAAACACACAAATGCAAAGTTAAATGCCGATTTTAATTAATGAACAGGTTTGGGCGAAACTGTTGTTGCACAAGCAAACGTTTTGCAATAATCACTGCATTGTCCAACAATTGTTGCAAACGTGTCTGCAAATCGGACATGATCTGAACATAGGAAGAAATAAAGTTGCTTAGAGCATGTTTTCTATAAAACTTTAGTCACTTTTGACGATTGCAATGGCTTCTAAACTACATTTGAAACATCGACCAAAACGTCAATATACATCCTTAATTTAGCATACCTGCTTTGTTTTTATCAATTTACTTAGCAAATAAATATTTTTAAAGAAATACACTTTTTTATTTTATTTCAAAAGCAGTTATTGCAAAGCGGTGGATATGACAACATTTCTTCCAATGCCACAATTGTTGCAATTTCTGTTTGTCTTGTATAAACGGTTTCAGCAGAGCTTTTCATATGAATCTAGACCAATTTCAGTAATAACCAGGGTGGTAAGGGCTTGACGTACCGTTAGGCTTCGGCGATTTTAAGTGAAAGTTATTAAATCAGGCGTAAGATTAATGTGTAAAATATTTATTTCAGTCTTAACTACATTCGCTCTTACACCAAGGCAATCTAAAACATCAGATGGGACATAAAATGTATGATAACGTGAACACGTTTGTTGCAAAACGATGTCATCGTCTTGTTATTTTATAAGGAATATAAGTAGCCATTAAGGTATGAAATAATATTTGAATTGTGCTATACTACAATAAAACAGAAAAGAAAAAATGAAGACACAACCTAAACGTCCTTTAACATAACCAATCAAAAGTTTTGTAAATACTATCAAATTATATTTACAGAATTGTTTTGGAGTTACTTACAATGCTAGTCGCAACAAGAAAAAATTGAAACAACAAATTTCAACCTTATTTTCGCCACAAAAATCAACGATATATTTAAAACCTCTTCTAACATAGAGGGCTCTGGCGTGCTAAACTTCTTTACAGATATTTTAGGCAGCAAAAGTGGCATACAAAGCAAGACATACAAACCAATACAATAAAATATTGATTAGTTAAACTGTCCATTTTGCCCAATAAAACAAATCTGCCCATAACCAATATGTAGTGATTTTTCTTTCATGAAAACAGTATAAATTAGTAAGAAAATAAAGCAAATTATTATATGTCTATCCATTGATTTGAAGCTAATATCCGGATATCCCTAAGCCGTAGGCGGGCTATTTTAACAGAAACGTGTTATGGTTCTGTTACTAATATCTAAACATAGTAAGAAGGAAAAGATTGTACTCTGTCAAACAGGAATATCAAACTCTCCATCGCCATACTTTCTCGCGTCAACACTGACATATATGTTCCTACTGCAGTTAATATAACATTTAACATACTGTAGGAAAACATATATGGCTTTGTTTTGGTCGGCAATCGCATGTACACCCTACGTCTATTATAATTCGAACTAAACATTCAACCAGAAGTATACTAATAGTCCGGCAGCTAGGTACCTCGCATCCCGCCCCCTAGACTTTTTTAATGGGTTCCAAAATGTTCGTTAGGGTGTCTACTGTCTAGACATTGAACCTCCTATGCACTTAAAAATAAACTCATTTGGGTTATATGAAAACTAATGGTTTTCATGGCAACCGTCATGAACATTTGATAGGAGGGTAAAAAATGGTAAATAAAAATGGTAATAGAAGTATATAGCTGGTGCTCAAATAATTATTGAATGGCCTTCATGGCTATTTGTCAATGACTTCTTTTTAGTTATTATCGTCCAAATTTAACTAATTTAATCTTAATGCATAATTTGGCTAGAAGTCTGCTTATAACTAACAATAACATTAAAGAATAATTTTATATTATTCCTTTAATGGAGGCTACCACTAAACTTAGATTTGAAATAATTAATTATGCAAACAAGCCAATTTAAATATTCATTAAACTAAATGAGAATCTAAAAATACGGCCATCGTGATCTGAACTCGAGACCGTGATATATTGGACGTTAGATCACGCAAACCTAAAATCTATTTCCATTCTAAAACGTTCTACAATAAATGTATACTTAGAAGGGACACAAATGCGCACCACAATTTACGCAATGTTGTTAGGTTGTTTCCCTTGTTTGTCTGTTCTCTTTCACCCCCGCGTACTTCCTGGTTATATATATTCTAAAATAATATCAACAACCGACGAAATTGCATATTTTATTGATTTTTTATCACAGTTTAATACTGATGTTACTAGAAATGTTAAATTAAACTTAATTTAACTACAAAACCGTTTCTTTCCAAGATAGGTTGAAGTTGCGGGTGAAGTTCATGCCAACGAAAAGAACAACGTATGTCAGCTCGTTTAACAATACTAAAATGGGTAGGGAAAGTTAAAGGAACAGCTATTGTTTTGCAGTAAAATAGTTCATGATATCTTGTTTATTTTATCATGGCAGAATGCTTCTTTGTTTATAGAGGTAAAATATTGATAGTGTTAGAATTTGTATTTTATGCACTTGATCTATACTTCTCAAATGCAAGTTCTACAAAGTAAAATATGAGCCGTTAATTGCTTTAAGGGTAACATAAATATACTAACCAAATTAGGTCAAGTCATACTGTACATGTGTTGACACGCGTGAAAAATAAGATTCACTAGCAAATTGTTTGATACATGATTCACAAAATTTAAGTGCGCAATTAAGGTGAAAATGTTCCTTGTTAAAAATATTGATAGCGTTGAAATTGATAAACGAATTATTGGTGTACCTGATGGTCCATACTGGGTTAAACAATTGAGATAAATAACTGAAATCACCCAGATGGTGTCACATCTACATTACAGTGCAGGATACATTTATTATAATTTAATTTGTATCGTATACAGACTGTCTGTCCAAGCACATCACAGTGGCCACCAGATATGTTTCCAGACAGTAAAGCAATGTGATTATTTCCATAATTGTTATGACTTTTAAATGTCCAGCAAAAGTTTTGCCCATTTATGTAAGGTGGAACATTCCGAGTACGTGAGGGGTAAAATTCTAATTCAAGACATATTAACATTCTATGCTATTTCTGAGGGTTGCCAATGTTGGACAGGAAGTCAATATTGCTGTAACTGAGCACCCAAAGTTGCCTGACCACCACTGGTTATAACTTGTTTGTTCATTATTCAATAAACCGTGATATCAAAATCAATTTATGCAGCCGATATTGCAGATATTTGGTAGAAATACAGTCGTTCAAAATTGTATAGTTCAATGTTGCCATTTTACTTGTGATATAATTGTCAGTGAAACTGAAAAATACAATAGACAATTGTTTTGACTAAATTTTATATGTATACATATTAGTAGGTTATTAACACAATGTCTGAAAGCTGATTGTCAGGTATATTTAAGGGTGGTAAGAACAACATATCGAAGATAAACAGAGAGATGCTGCAACAGTCAACAAAGCTGGATTATTTCATTGGCGATTCTAGATCTAGATTACACGAAATGTGTACAATTTACAGTTTTCATTTATTAAAACGAATGATGTTATCAAAAGGGCAAGATAGACATGATGTCATTACGGATTTAAACTTTACATAATTTCAATATGTGCATTCTTATAGCAGAAAACAGAACTTGACAGCACAAATTGTAACTATATATAACATGATGTAGGCATGTGGCAAAGACTTTGAATAAGTAAGAAAAGCGGAGCATAACAAAGCAAATTTACTGTTTCATATGACAAGGTATTAGCATCATATAAATTGTTCAGTCTATAAAGCCTGATTTCCTATTGTAGTTTGAGCTTTAATAAAAGTAAAGATTTCCCCTCCTTAGTCAAAGAATAAGATGATATAAGTGGGCAAACGTAACAACATTGTTCCAAATAAAAACGACATGTCTGTTGTATTATATGGTTTTGCCTATCTAAGAAATATCTCGGAAAGATTCTCTAAAACATGGAAAAGAGTTGTCCACAAATGTTTTGAAGTGGTGGACATATCAGATCAAAATGCATAAAATGGTGTGGCAAATAAAGATGCCAGATCTTGATAATATTAAGGAAAAGGTCAAGGAGATGTTTCGTTGAACTAAAACTTAAACAAAGACTCAGAAAAATTTAAAAAAAAAACCATAAAATTAGAAAATGGATAAATTCATACAAAACTAGCACGTCTTTGGGGCCTATTAAACTTATAAAACAGTACAGTTTGTTTAATTATTGCATTTAAATGAAATAAATTCTAATAAACTTGTCAAAATTGACATATATTTTTAGATTCTCATTAAGATATATTAATATTCATGTTGGTTAATTTGCATAATCAATTTCAAATCTAAGTTTAGTGATAGTCTCCACTTAAAGAACGATATAAAAGTATTATTCAATGTTATGGTCAGTTATAAGCAGACTTCTAGCCAAAGTATATATTAAAATTGAGTAAGGAAAATAGGATAAGAATAAATAAAAAATCATAAACATTATAAAATGAACCACATCATATTTAACTTACACCAACATGTGTTCGAATGGTTGGGATTTGTATATAAATTTAGAAACTGTTAAGTTAAATTGAATATTTCTTTTAATTAGAAAGAATATAATCAGCTTCTTTTAAAAAACATAATGTCCAATTTTAGATTCTAATTAAGATATATGCATATTCATGCTGGCCAATTTGCATAATTAATTATTTCAAATCTAAGTTTAGTGATAGCTTTCGCTTAAGAAACGATACAAATAATATTGTTCAATGTTATTCTTAGTTATAAGCAGACTTGGTGCCAAATTATGCTTTAAGATTGAATGAGCAAAATTTGGACGAAAATAAATAAAAATAATCAAAAACATAATATGAACTAAGTTATATGAAACTTAGACCAGCATGTGTTAGACTAGTACGGGCATTTATAATACTTGAGAAACTTTTGAGTTTTTTTAATTATTGCTTTCAAATCAAAAGTATCTAATCAACGTTTCAAAAATAATGTCGATTTTCAGATTCTAATTTAAACTCGTTAGAGCTAATTTGCATAATTGACACATGACCATAGTGATCATTCAATACCAACTAATTGATTATCATTTTTACAATTCTGTCTTCATATTATTATAACCAAGTATAACCATTTTCTAAACATACCCTCCTATTAAAAATTAATGACGTTTGCCATGGAAACCACTAAACCATTAGTTTTCATATAGCACTGATGATTTTCATTTTAGTACATTAAAGATTCTATTTCTAGACATCCTAACGAACATTTTGAGACCCATGAAAAAAGCTCTATGGGTGGAGGCGGCGGGGGCGGGGCGCGCGACCTTGCAATACCTAGCTGCCGGATTAAACTTGGACCCCTGTGACCTCTGACCACAAACCTAACAAAGACAGACGATAAATAACTGAACTAGATGTTCATTGTTTTGTTGTGATCTATTGTTTGTATAACACTTACACGCATTGGTGCTACCACTCTGATGTTAGTTTGTGTTGGGAAAATGTCTGTTGTTATTGCTTGATTGGATAAGATGTCCTTG
The DNA here is from genome assembly GCA_007844125.1 of Sinonovacula constricta. NCBI lineage: Eukaryota > Metazoa > Mollusca > Bivalvia > Cardiida > Solecurtidae > Sinonovacula > Sinonovacula constricta. Next base: position 67,391,735 of record CM017560.1, on the reverse strand, counting down.
TACAAGTTGTGTAAGAATAAAAACGGGAATGGTAAATGTACATGTAATTATGATGAGTTTAATAATGGAGAAGACTTGAGAGATGATGATGATGATTGAAATAAAATCACAACCACCATGCTCGCAAAGTCGCGCGGGATTTATACTCGATAGTATGATAACCGGAAGTTTAATGACAGTAGCTAATATAATTAATTTAAGTTTGTAATTTAATCATTTGCTATTTGTATATAAGTTGTGTATATAAAGGAAAATTATGTTTACTCTGCAACTTTTAATCACCTTCTGTATGACATCACATGGAATTTATGGTACGTGTATTAGATCTACTTATGAGATTATTGTTTGCTAATTAAAATTCAGATTGTATTTCATAGTGAATCATAAAATACACACGTTCAAAGTTAAAAACTACAAGTGTAACAACATGCAGTTGTTATTATGTATATAAATTGCCAATTAAAGGTGGTATCCGATCATTTGGATTTCTTATCTTGTCAAACAACCATACGTTTTTTACCTTAAAGATCCGGAAACGTGCTGTCATTTCCTTCAACATTTTTATTTAGACTTAAGCATGACTTTAGGCAGCAAGTATGCCAAAATTCCCAAAAACAGGAGTAAGGTTTGGTTAAATGTGTTTTATATGGGCAGACTGTGGGGTACTACCTTTAATTTGTTAATTTATTCATAATTTACAATTGCCAAAATAATAAGTACCTAACGCATAATTAATGTAACCAATGATAAAATGAAACCCCAAAAGTAGATTGTAAGTGTGTAAGGATGGTGGTCACAAACTTACAACAAGCAATGCTACAGACCAACATCTTGCTTTCCTTTAGAAACTACTGGGATAATATGATGCGGACCTCGAGCTTTAAGCTGACGTCCGAGATGGCTACCAGTTACCGCTTGTAAGGTTAAAATATTGTTTAAATGCAAGCATTTTTCATACAAATAATTCAAATTAATGTTTTAACATTTTTGCCACTAAATTATAGTTTACAATCATGCAAAATAGGCCACCTCATGGTCAAGTTCTAAGTCATTTAAGGGGCGCCGTAGCCGAGCTGTTAGAGTCGCCGGCTTGATTCAGTCCCTCACCGCGATAGTTCTAGTCAGTGTAATAACTTTTATGTAGAGAGGTTTTCCAGCATATCTGTGGTGCACCGGTGGTTTTACCCTGACTGAGATCTTCATCCACCATTAATTAGCTGGACGTCTTTGACGAGTCGGTGCAAAGTAAAAACAACATTGACATTTAAGATCCAAATTTAAAAAATGACCAAATTCAGAAGAACATTCAGAACAAAACGGATTATGATCAACATTATACGTTGAAGAAAGAAGGAAAAACATTGTTTCTCATATGTGAAACTACAAGGATAGCCAGATATGAAAAGGTCTTATCTTTTGATCTTAAGCTCCACTCTTATTTTAATACTTACATTCATGTCAAAGTAATGACCCGCAGTATATCTCGGTGTATGTGTTATATGTCTTATATTTGATTATGAACAAGGTATTCATGTATATTACTAATGTATTTTCTAAATAATGAAGAAATTTAGCAGTTTAAATAAAATCGGATTACTTCAAATGTTGTATTCATATGTAATCATTTTAAAAAGAAAGCATTTGTTTTAAAGCATGAAATCTGAATTGAAAAGAGTTTTTAAAATAAACTGAATCTACGACTGTTATGACAATTCATATTTGTGATAACAAACTCATTCGTATAGTGATCATGGACACCACACCAAAGTAATTACATAAGTTTTACATACAAGCGCGACGTTTCTTTTATATTATACTCTAGTTGCACGCTGTTAGTCATGCGGCCTGGGGATCACGAGCTCGGTCCAACAAGACAATAGGTAGTTTCAGGCTTCATATCGCCTATCGTTAGCATAAGTTTAGTAAGATGGTAAACCTTTAATTTTACCACTTTTGTAATCAGAAAGCTTAGATGATCAGAAGGAACACTTTCTTGTAAAAGTAAAATTATATTTTTTCCGTCACTTTCAACATTTCAAGAGAAGAGTCATTTAAGTACCAAAGTCATATAAAGTCATGCAGCACTATATCGGCTTTAAATGGACAGTGTCTCCAGATAACTGAAATACTGCTGGTGGGACGATCAACCCAACAAACACACAACAACAAACACAATGCAGTTTTCTTCGTGCCGCGACGTCATTGTGTTAGGTCTAGGCGCTCGGAGGCTGCTGGTGCAAGGAACGGGCACGACTGGCATGGGCGAGTCAGTGGGGCCACGTACGTGACGAGGCACGTGCCCGACTGACTAGAAAAATATATGGGGTCAGTGAAAAGGCACGTGTGAAACTGACAAGTTGCACTAGGTTGTCAGAAACAGGCACGTATGCGCCTGGTTTTGTCTGTGCATCACGGGAGTGTGTGTGCAAAGAGTGAGTGCGACACACTTGCGTAAGGCTCGGCTGAGTTAGTTGTCTGATGGGTATTTGAAGCTCGCAAGCTCAGTTTACTCCCGAGGTTCGTCCGAGACTATGTTTTGTCCGTTACCCCTGCTTACTACGATTGCTACCCCCCCCCCCACACACACACACACAAACACATACACACCCCTCCTCCCTACGCTCTCCTCTTCGGCTCGGGTACGTTACACTTCTTACGACCGTTGACAAAAGGAAGCCTCTAAGTTATTTTCTTGCCGCTAAATTTTACCCGAGCGCTTAGTTAAAAAACATGAAGACAAAACTCAATACATTTCTGTTACTGAATTTCTGTCCGCAACAGGTTCTAGTTTCAACGTGTCATCAACTACAGCTAATTGGACGACAGCCAATGCCACGTGCTTTCTGGCACTTCCACCGGTCACGTTTGATGGAGATAATATACACGTTGATGACATATTTGGTGACGTCATGGCAAACAATTCGTGGCTCGGCTACTTTAGATACGGCTACATCTTGCAATACTATGGTACTTATTTTAGATATGCTGTTCTGATATGGTTTTGTATATTTAATATCGAATGTTAAGTCTGTGTCTGGTGATTATTTCAACATTTTACAAATTATGTTCCTCCACAATTGCCTAATGTATAATGCTACATAGATCTACGAATTTACGTTTTTACCAAAGGTTTTGATACTGTAAGACTGCAAACCGATAGTTTTGTTTAACCCACCCATATAACGCATGTAGATAATGGGCTGTTACTTTCCATCAGATATGAAAGCTTTTATGATAATATCGGATCTTGTTGAAAATTATAATTTTGTTCTAAACCTAGTCATATTTGGAGCAAATACGTACTTATATAAGCACTGGTTAAGGCATACTTTTTTTTCAAACAATAGTTGAGACATATTTCTACTTTATATTATCATAACCGTAAGAGTCTATTAATATAGCTATTTCTATAGCTTTACAATCTTTTAGATAGCTTTCTTCGTCTAGTAACCGTCAAGTTTATTATTTATTTCAATAACCTTATAATGCTGCTTTTAGTCCACTTTGTAATTTGCCGATACGCCAATTTTAAGCTTTCAAATCTATATTTCTATCTTTGTTGGATTATTTTTTACATATGTGTCTGTTTCGAAATGTAAAAAGCGAACAAACACAATTTCTGTCGATTTGGTAATTTGCTGATAAGCCCATTTCGGCTTTTATGCCGAGTTGGTTTTGGTTAAAATGATATTTTTAATGATCCATAACAGCAACAAATGCATCAAAAGTGATATTAGCCGTTTAACAAAGTTTATTTCAAAACGGGTTATAGTTTGTGACATAGCTGCTTACTTCAATGTTCTAGGATGTTGTAATATGGGTGGTGTGGCGTTCAATACAACGACACTGACGGTGGCTGACTGTTTGGAATACTGTTACAGCAGAGACAAATATTCTGTTATCGCAGTAAAGGTTAGTAATTATTGTGTCCTTCTGGTTAACTTTTTGCTAAAATACATTGAAAATCTTTGTTAGGTGTACATTCATGCTAATAATGTGCCGCTTCGAAATACTTGAGCTGTAAATGTTCATTATAATATTGCCATGCAGCAGTTCACGACAATTACAAGAGTAAGTTCAGCAGTATCTTAAGTTAAGCAAAGGAACATCAGTATTGCTATTTCTTTTTTAGAACACGTCATGCTATTGCATCGTCAACTATCATGGATATTGGGATTTTCTATTATGTGACCAGAGATGCCCAAAAGAAGGTTTTACTTGTGGATCGACAAAGTACCAACATGCTTCTGTATACGCGAGGATAAATGGTACGTTTAAATTGTGTGCATTCATTTGTTGTTTTATTAGACAAGTCTTACAATCACGCGTATGTTAACGGCTTTGAAAGTGGTAGAATGTATCCGACAAAAGTCTGGATAGAGCCTCAGATTCCGGGACAAATGTCTGGATAGAGCCTCAGATTCCGGGACAAATGTCTGGATAGAGCCTCAGATTCCGGAACAAATGTCTGGATAAACCCTCAGATTCCGGGACAAATGTCTTGATAGAGCCTCAGATTCCGGGACAAATGTCTGGATAGAGCCTCAGTTTCAGGGACAAATGTCTGGATAGAGCCTCAGATTCGGGGACAAATGTCTAGATAGAGCCTCAGATTCCAGGACAAATGTCTGGATAGAGCCTCAGATTACGGGACAATTGTCTGGATAGAGCCTCAGATTCCAGGACAAATGTCTGGATAGAGCCTCAGATTACGGGACAAATGTCTAGATAGAGTCTCAGATTCCAGGACAAATGTCTGGATAGAGCCTCAGATTACGGGACAAATGCCTAGATAGAGCCTCAGATTCCAGGACAAATGATTGGATAGAGCCTCAGATTCCGGGACAAATGTCTGGATAGAGCCTCAGATTACGGGACAAATGTCTCGTTAGAGCCTCAGATTCTCGGACAAATGTCTGGATAGAGCCTCAGATTCCAGGACAAATGCCTGCATAGGCCTCAGATTACGGGACAAATGTCTGGATAGAGCCTCAGATTCCAGGACAAATGTCTGGATAGAGCCTCAGATTTCAGGACAAATGTCTGTATAGAGCCTCAGATTCCTAGACAAATGTCTGGATAGAGCCTCAGATTCCGGGACAAATGTCTGGATAGAGCCTCAGATTCCAGGACAAATTAAACACCGTCTTACATGAACGCCTTACGCGCCGACAGAGATTCAAATCCGCAACACAGTTAAGTAATCATTTCAATAGTCGGATTTTTTTATCATGTGCATTTACATTACCTTTCTTTAATAGGATTTCTTTTGTTTATTTTATACCGCTGTTGTAACAAATTACCTTTTATCAGTGTACTTGAAATCATAATGTGTATATTTCTTTTGTTTGTATGCATGAATAAATTGCTGAATGTTCAAACATACATTTTACACTTTTCTTATTTGTAAGACCAGATCATTCCTGACAATGATCAGAACAATCACGAGTGTCTTGCTGTTATTGATGGACAACGTCAATGGCGCCCATGTTCTGAGAATCGTTCGCTTGACTGTTCAACGGAGTACGAGTCAGGCTTAAAAGGTATCTTTGAAGCGCTACATATTGAATAATTCTAGGTAATTTGCTAAAAGTTCTCCCGCTCAGTGATTCGGAATAGATGATAAATGTAGGTGTAAAACAACAACAAGTACAAAAACAGAAGTCATCTTACTCTTAATATTATCTTGAATTACGAAGGCACACAAATTCAACAATATCTTACCATCATTTTTTTTAGTTTTACATTATGTCCCAAAAGGGCAAACTTACGTGTAATATAGCTACCTCAAAGCAATAAGTTGGTCAAATGCAGTTTTCTTCTGTTTTCAGTTGTTTTGGTGTAGGTGTAACAGGCCAGATTAGCATTGCCTAGATTATACTTGAGAATAGTCCAAGATAGGCCACTGGTTTCTTGTAAACATTCACATTTACGTTCATCTTTTAAATGATATTACCTAAAACGTCTACTATTTATGAAGTCAGGATAAAGGTCCATGATATACCGAGTTGCTGTTGTAAAGTTAACGTTCATAATCATAGTTCATTTAGTGATTTCCAACTTTTATTTATTGAAAAATACAACAATTATTTGTCTGGATGTGATTAAAAAGAATTTGATTGGAATTGTGGCTGGTAGACACTGATTTATGTAATAATTACTATCATTAAGTGTTAACATTACTAATCGCATATCTCTAATTAAAAAATGTCACAGATAAAAACCGAGTAAGTGGTACAAGGAATCATAAGTCAAATACTGCTTATTTCCAGGAGACTGGAAAAACTATCAAGACTGGTGCCTACCGTTCTCGCATGGCAGTGACTCATGGACGAACATTGTCAGAACTTGGTCAACATTCATTCATAATCACAGTACGTACACGATCATAACAAGCCAATTGTAATTGTTGTATTGTTCCTTTTAAATAAAATTAATGATTGCTGCATATCGTTTTATTAAATAAAACATTTTAAATATACGCAACTTTCTTATCCCCAATGAAGTGTTTAGTTTTTTATGGACACTATTAGATAGCCGGGCCAAGTATTCAAAGCTCAAGTACACCGTGCGATAATTTTGGAATGATTAACCTTAACAACAACAGCATGAACTTGTATCTTGTCAGGATTCAAAATAAACTGTACTGGTCATTATCTGACGACCAGTTAATAACTCACGCGAAAATATTTTCATGCAATTGTTACGCATTGTTGTAAACAGAAACAATAAGTTGGTGTTGGTGTTTTTATATTTGTAAATGAATATTTTAGCTGATACTGCGAGTGTTGATAGTGCTAGGTTGGTGGAATTTGGATTCTTGGTCCTTCGAAACAACCTGACGTATTTGGAGTTTGCACCTGGCACGACGGAAAAGCAATATATATGTCAGTTCAATGCGGGTATGGTGACTTACCTTAATGACATACATGTACTTTTCTACTTACATTTAGTTTCTCTTGTAAATTATTATCGCCGAGGTTTTTTCCTTATAATCCACCGCGTGGATAGGGTCCCGATAAACGCGGTCTGTCTGCTGACATTTGGTGCGCCGGTTGTTTTTGTCAGATACTTAAATGGTGCATTCACCCTCAATTAATCTCAGTCGCAAAAAATGCTAAAAATGTATCGGTCCGATGTAGCTATTAAGCAAAAATGCAGTCTCTAAGATTTTGCCATCACGAAATTAATGTAGATAAGTGTTTATGGTTCAAACAAAATATTTAGTAAGAACGCAAGTGTCTGAATTGTTTAATTATTTTACTTTGTTATTCCATAGGTTAGTTTATTTTATTTACATTTATACTTTTTTGCCAAACTAAATTCCGTTTTTGATCAGATACAATGTACTGCGTGTCTGCAGCCAATGACATAGATTTAATTCAATCCACAGAGACAACAACGCCTACAACCAATTGCAAGGGGTTAAATCAAGGTTCGTAAATATTGTTTTCATTCGATGCCTTGTAGTAATATGTAAATATCATCAATCAATTATAATTTCTGATGTAAATTTTATTTTTATTTCAACAAATGGTCAGCAAGAACGGGTAAAATACACATGTGCATGTTTTGCTGCCCATTATATCGATCTAACTCCAAAACAATTCACTCTTTAAATGTAACTAAAATTGTTCATATCATTTCTTTTGTTTTTTCTGTGTTCAGCTTTTTAAGCTTTTAAGGAAATGATATGACATAAATATTTAGCAAAATATGAATGGCGTATTGTTTTATTATTGTTGTATGGTTTAAATCTTTAATGATTTTAAGTTAATTTATGGCTGAACAGTTTAACTGTAAGGCAAACCTTGGAAACTTTAGGCAATGTGGAATCCAAAACTTTAAATTATTTGTCCAGATATCTAAGCTGAAATTAAAGTTTTATATAAAAATGCAGGTATATAATTTGATTTGTTTTGTTAAAGATACAGTACTGAAAATCACGAAATTGACAATTTTCCCGTTTCCACTCCGTTTCGTTTCCATTTCAGTTGGAAGCGTTTGCCGCTCCGTTTCCATTCCGCTTCCGTTGCGTTTCCGTTTCGTTTTATTCGCTTCCAGCGCTGCATTTCAAACGCTTCCAGCGTTTCTTCCGTTTCTACCGTTTCAAGCGTTCCATTTCGCTCCGTTCCGATTTTGATTAAAAATTTCGTTTAATAAATTTCTAAAGGTAAAGTACTTCCGGTGTGTTTGCAAAATGACGAAAGAAGTAAACATTCTAGGGAGAGGCAAAAGTCTTCCATCACATATAAAGGAATCGGCAGTAGATTGTTTGCGACGAGGATATTCAGTGTCAGTCACCCGGAGGGAAATTGCAGACAAAAAATACCGTAAACAACTAGCACCTGCAAATAATCCTCAAAATTCAGGGAGTGCAGTATTGAGAAGATGCCTAACTACTTGTCGTCGCCAGACGTCATATCCCGGAATAAACAAACAAGAAATAACTTTCAAATATGGTCCACACACACCCAGTATCCTAAAAAGTTACTTCTCTGTGACGTGTTAATCCGCAAAAAAGCGTAATGGTGATCCGACCTTAAAATAAGACGATATCACACGCAATTCTTTTTTAAAACTTGCCCCCGGACGTTTGCCTCCCGCCCCTATAAGTGCAGACCGGACGTTTGCCACCCCCTCTCCCCTTCAAATAAAAAGGTCCTTCAAATAAAAAGGCCCAGCGTTTACCCCCATCCCCACTGCCAAAATAAAAAGGCGAATGTTTGCCCCTTTCCGATATTTGTTATATGGCGGACTTTAGATTTAACGTCTCGCTGATAGTAACGTGTAATATCCAATAATTTTAGATAAGTATTACTCACTACAGTCACATTTCATGGTTAAAATGATTATCTCACATAAACATGAACATGTTGTTTTGTCGAAAACAGGCACATACATAAAGTCTCATAGAACAAACAACTTCCTTAGAAACAAGTGTGTGTTATTGTGTTTTCGGTTTGCACATATTAGCGCCAATTAACGGCTGTTAACAATATTGTTCACGCACTTATAACATGAAGTCGCTAATTATATCAATGTGATTTTAATTTCTCCAAGGTTGTAACAAATAAATGCGGTGAACAAATAAATCATTAGATGCGGTGTAATTTCTTTCTGGAGGAAGGGCTCTCTGGCTAACACTGCAACATCAAAGAATATTTTGGGAAACAATCGCCGGTCACTATCATTTGAAATCGCCGAAAAGAATTTGTTTCAAATTGACCGACCTATTATTTCTCTCAATACTGTGCAACATGATATCGATCGATAATTGTCTTCAAGCTGCCATTTAGAAGAGAGAGAGGGTGTGAACGCTGGGTACTGTTGAGGGATTAAAAATGGTAAGTACGCGTGAACGGCGTGTGCTATGAAAAAATATGCAACGTTATTGACGATTTACCTTCGCGGCATAAATATAAGTTCTAAAGGAATGAGAGTGGAGGGAGGAAACTGTAATATGTAGTAATATTTCAGACTGCGCATGTTTTTACTTATATAAATGTCCTTACAAAAACTTTTTAGTCCATTGAATGATCATAAACACTTTTATAAAGGTATTATTTATACTTAAGGTATGGATTAACTACAAAAGAATAGGCGAGCTATTGAAATAATGCATTTGCAATAAACACGAGATGAAAATATACATTAGACTGTGTTCCTTGATGTGTCTTCTCTTGATAACATTATTTACAAAAAAACACGACAAGTAATGTAGTATTTACTATAAGAAATTCCCAATCCCCACATCCACGTTTCCTCTTCTTAAACTAAATAATAGTGGGTGGGGAAAGGGTGCACCATTGTGGGTACTACTAAATATAGCGTTTGGTCCTTTTATGAGCCAAAAAAGATATCGTGCACCTTAGTGTTTTGTCCTTTTTGTTGTCCTCGCGTAAGTCAATGCATATTGCTCTTTAAAAGGTGAAGGTCATAAACCACGCGACTGCCATATGGTGACATTTTCAAACACAGCTGCATAGAGGATGCATGTGTTCTTGCGAAGTGGAAAAGACGCCAAAACACGGTCACACTTCCTGTCCACTAGACAAACAAGGTGTCATAAAACTGCCAATTAGCTTAATTAGTTGGGGTGTCCGCTCATGTCTTAAAATTAGGGATTCAATTAGAGTAGAACTTTATGATGGTATGAACCCTACCCACGCGCATGGAGAAACATAATATCAATTTACAAAACGATATATTTTAAATTAATATATTTCTATCTTTAAATGGGTACAAAAATTAAGTACCCGTTAGGGCCCTCATTAGACCACATTTTGGCATAGAACATTCAAGCCATGAATGGGAAAATGAGCCGTAGCCAGGCCTCATTCAAATAGTTGCAAGTCAAGTAAAGTCAAAAGTTGTATGCAGATTCTTAATCGCGGTCCACGAATTCCGATTAATCCTATATATGTAACAGCGCATTATGGGAACTATGCATTTAGAAATAGGAATTTTGATACTATTGTCCAAATTTACAACATTGTTCATTATAAGATATATAACAATTAAGATTAGAAGCAGAAGAAACTTTGCTTGACAAAGAGGCAAGATAAAATAAAATACATATCCATACCCCTGTAACTAAAGTAATGATGATGCAAATGACGGTGCTGCTGCTGCTACTGCTGCTTCTGCTGATAATGATGAAGGTGATACCGATGCTGTTTATGATTATAATGTAAATGGTAATAACGGTTACGGTGATGCTGATGCTCATGACGATTATGATGTAGATCGTGATGCCGGTGATGCTGCTTTTGATGATGATTAGTGGTGATTATATAAGTAATATGGGATCCTGATGATGATCATGTGTGATCAGGTGAATTTAATGGCGGTAATGATTATTATGTCTTTAATATTTATCATGTAAATGGACGTTATGTAAGTTTTTATCACGGTTGTTTCATTTAACTGTCAATCGATGATTGTATACGTGCACTATTTGGCAATCTATGGTTATTCAGACTTTGAACTTTAAAATCATACTAGTCATTGGCTCAGTGTGCCGGGGAGGATGTTATTGGTTCTTGATTGGGTCACACCTTGCAATAATACATAGCATTGTTTGTTTGTTTTATGTGTAGTTGTTTTATGTTTTTTGTGTTATATGAGATGTGTTACCTTCTTTTGGTTGAGGTTTAATTTCATTAAGTAACTTTATTTTGTACCACGCAATGCATTCTTTGTAAATGAAAAATACTTTAAGCAAGTATGTTCACACAAAAATGATAGGCGTAGTTGATCCGGGGACAGACCATGCAGCTACAAAGTAATTAGCGAAAATTCAAACTCGGGAAATGCTGCGACATTGCGCGCGCATACGTGTAATGACAGCTGTGTACACACTATCTTCATATGCCAAACAATGAAGACTAAGAATGTCGATCCAAGGCGGATGTTAAGCTATTCATTGAAATTAATTAAAACATCAGTTTCGACAGAAACGCAATATTATAGTTAAATTGCGTGTTTTATCGTGCGGAGTGATTTTTAGTGCAGTTTCTGTTTTAACGGTACACGATGACTTGGACAACTCGTGCGGTTTCGGAACTGTAATGTACGAGTTTGATAAATACGATTTTTGATAATAATTTATTTGTTATTTCTTTCTGCAGAGTACATATAAAAGCGCGTTTGTGTTGATAATTTGAAGCCAGTTATTGTGTTCGTTTAAATTTATTTCGTACCAAGAAACGGTTGAAATGTTACTATAAATAATCGGGTGACCTAGAAACGTTTGAAGCGGTAGTGAAAATAACTCTACCGTTACGAGCATTCCGATTTTTCCGTTTCTACCGTTTCTAGCGTTCCAAGCGCTCCGGTTATAGCGTTTATACCGTTTACACCGTTTCAAGCGTTTCTAGCGCTCCGTTGCATTTCCATTTCGAAAGCATTCCGTTTCCGTTTCAACAGGAAACGAAAAACGTTCCATTTCCATTGCCACTCCGTTCCGTTTGTCAATTTCATGGTTTTCAGTACTGTATGCGTTATTTAAAAAAAATGTCTGCAATTATTCACATTTTATAGGAGTTCAAAATTTTACTAACCACTATGTATTTTTCTTTTGCAAAACATGACTGCATAAATTGTACTAGACTAGTTTGCATTGATATTAACTACACATACTTGTCCGTCCATTGCAGAGTATATTGCGGTCGGAGTGAGTTCAGCCGGACTGTGTTTGGCCTTAATCGTGTTCGTGGTCTTCAGATGCAGAAATCGGACGAAAATATTGCTGACACAAACCCCAACATCTCAACGTAGTCGATCCAGAAACGGGTTAGTTTTATAATTTCTGGTTTGCTTACAAACTTACATCTTGCTTATGTCTGTTGATCTGCTTAGCGCCTGAAACGGCTTTTGCATCATAAAAAAAAAGAAAACGTAAAACTGTGTTTCACCATAATGTAAGTATGTACGACATTGTTAATTGCTGATACATTAATTTGTTCATTTCTTTTATTTATAGAATAAACAAACGTATTATAAAAGTTTTCCAATTAATTAAGCAATAATAGCTGCATCCGTGTCGCTTTATTGTGCCTTCAAACCAATTGGATTGAGTTTATATTGTGAAAATACGTTCATTTGATTCGTTATAACGTTTAAAAGTAGAACTTATTTTTGCTTCATGGACTAGTTTATTTTGCGTGTTATATTTTCTATTTGAGAACTACTTGTGTATTTTTACTTAGAAAACACACTTAATTCTAAATGAATCGACCCCAGGACTTCCTTAAGGCTAGAGAGCTGAATCTAATTAATCGTTATGGATTATTAAGGTCTTTTATTTCGATACGCCATAAGCAGTTGCATTCGATATAACGAACATTTTATAAATATTTGTTGTAATTCCAACATAATTTTAACATATTCTTTGGTCTCCAGCAATTGTACTAAGTATACAAAGGGATAGTGAGGACTATAAACTATCATAAACTATAAGCGAAACAAAAAAAACCTGCAAAACAATTTCTTACCTAAAACAAGATTAATAGGTTACACATATTGATTCTGCAAAACACTATAGTATCTATGAAGCCTCATTTTTAGCTAAACTTAAATTTATTGCAATCTATTTGTTCATCTGCCTATTAATAATAGACTATTATAAGTAAGATGCCTTCAAACTGGCCCAGTTATTTGGCGTAGAATTAACATAATGGGAAAGATTTAATACGAATATCACAGGCCAAATGAATATGTCAATATAAATCATCATTTTAACAGTTGAATCTATAAAAATTGATGACTTCTCAACATTAAAGTAAAGATTGGACGTAAAGTTATCCTAAACACCTTAACATTACGTAAGGATATGGTCAATATATAGAAAATGTGTAAACAAAATACAATATGGAAGTTTTATTTATTAATATGTACACATTTACCATTTAAAAAATTGCAAAAAATCTGAAGCAAAATGTTATACAGGCACATGATTAAAACTTTTGAGAAGAAAATTGATCTTGAATCTGTCTCAGAAAGCAACAATCAGCTGCCTAATTTGAGGACAGACTCTGATGATTAAATGTCGTTACATGATAAACATTCAAAGCTCAATCTTTAGTTGAACCAAATACAGATGACTGCACAGACCTAGACAAATGTGCTAATAAATCACAGATTCTAGACTTAAACATGAACACCAGCACATCACTTCCAGTCCCAACATTTCTCCAAATTTCGCAAGTCACCCGGTCAAAAACACAACTATCTTCGCAATTTTATGGCGCTTTTTTCAATGTCCAGAATTTCAATGTCATCAACAACTAAAATCCATGAGCAACTAATGTATTTATGTACTAATGTACTTGACTCACATACATTTAGACAAAACATAAAACTAATGGAAATAAGTCATCAATTTAGCAATATTGGAAGTTTTGGAGCCATTTCTCCCTTTATGCCATCTAGATTATTTACATTCTACTTTACCACTAATAAGCCATTCACGTTTAAAACCCTTGTTCTACTGTCATCTACATTTTTCATTTCGAAATCTTAACATCGATTTATAAGCCATTAATTAAAATGTCTTTAGACAAATGGTGCCTTGCTCGGAACCTGAAGTTACCCCTAACAACAGAGTGACGCCTATCTACAACGAATATCTGCACGCAGTTACTGCCGAAGTTGACTACGAGACCGTTATGTGAAAAAGAGTTTCTTTGAACAACAGCTTCATCAACATGACCATCCCATCAACAGAAGCAGCGATATTTAAAGAGACGGATATTATATGCATATCTTTAGACACCTTCAATTATTATTTATAAGGGGCGGTTACAGGTCGTTGGCTTGAGATTAACCACCATTTATTGGTATTTGTATAAAGAATCGTATATTCTTTACATGTCTTTTTCGTAAAAGATACAGTCTAAATATCGTATATAAATATTATGTAAAATCATTTTATTTAACATAAATAATTATTGTATTGAAAATGTTAGCATGGGATTGATGTAATTGTCCTGTCTGTTAACCCTGTATGTGAAATGTGTGTGTTAAAAAGACATTGTTCTGATTATTAATATATGTTACAAATGTTTATGTTAAGTGTAGATATAAATTCTTAACTCTACAGACTTTGAAAAAAGAGTTTATTTTATGTTAAAAATGCAGTCATGAACAAGAGAACATTTAAATTTCTTATTTGTTTAAGTCGCGTGTCCTATTCGTATAAGGTATTCATGTCTTTATGTTCCTCAGAACATTTCACAAGCTTTTACATATGCAATTTATCTATCTTAAATGTTTTTTCCAGCGAATTTCTACGTGGTTTCAGTAAAAACTGTGTACATCTAAGGTAATGTGCAGTGTATATTTATACATGTAAGTGCATGCATATATATGTTCTTGAGTTTTATTTTTATTCCTGATTATTCCTGACAAGCATTATATTTATATTTATATTTGTCATAAAGTACAATACTTTTTATTGTGTAGGTACGAAGGTCGCTAAGTCTCTATAGCCCCACTAAACCGTTTAATGTCACTTTTTGGTAACAAGCTATATCCAGTAACTATCAAGTCCAACATTGACAAATTTTAAAAGATGTCAAATCGATTGTGTATATATAAACTTTGTTTTCTTCCATGCTTTGAAAAGTAGGTCTGCCGATCCTCGTGACAGGTTTATCGCATTGGTGGGTGATAAACAGTAAATGATATAACATAAGGTCTTGTATATCTTATATACGGTGTAATTGTAGGATAATAAAAACACTATATAAATTTACGGTTCCTTCTTTTAAATCATTTCATTTACAATAAGTTAACTTTATTATTTATAGAAAAGAATTGATATTCATGGATTCTTTATTATTTGTTCTCTTTTAAATAATTTCCTCAGATGAATCAAGTTGATTTAAAATCAAGTGTATGTACACGAGTTTTTGTCATAAAAACAAAGTGTACCATTGTTACTTGGGTAAGGAGAATTGTTATTGTTCAGAATCTATTGTGGTTTATTATTTTACTAATATAAAGCCAGTATCAATTGCTTGACATTAATTTGGAGACATAGGCATGTTAACATTTATGCCGTACGTGTATAAAAAACAGTTTGTGGTTCGATTTTTACATGAGCATTTTTCTGTAGTTTTCCTCTAGTTATAAAAAGTTGACAATATGAACATATTTGTGACGCATCATTGCAAAAAAGCAAAACCACGTATAACAATAGTTCAATTTGAAATAAAGATTAATTTTTGTTTAAAATATAAATATTTTCCACTGTGGCGAGTTTTAGCATAATGATTTGTGATCTGTTTAAAAAACTGACTCGGTATTGTAAACGACAAGTAAATTCAAAATGAATCATAATAAAACTATTGTAAATCTTTATTGAAAAACGGCTTACTTTGTTTTCAAATTAACGAGAACACGCTATTTTTTGTGCATAAACAATTTATTTTTCATTTTGTTTTATGCGATATAATATAATCCCTGTTATAACATGTATAACACTGGTGATTTGGTAGTAAACCGTATTTCATCGATGTTATATTATTATGACCTTCTTACAGATGCTGACGCTAAGCAAGCCCAAATGAATATAAAAGTGACTCTCGTTTGTATGAATTAAAGAGTACATACAATATCGCGTATTGTGCCATAAAACACCTCCTAGGTGTAACAATTTTAATAGGAACTTTTATTTAAGTAATAGACATCCAGAAACAACTACAGACTCTACTGTTGTGTATAATACATAATAAGAAAATATGACAAAGTCCATGAGCATTGCAACATATATTACAATTCGACAAGGCACAGAACAAATGTCTTCACATGCGAGCCAAATGTAAAAGTAAGATCCTAAATATACTACATCATAAATGAAATCTCTATAAAAATTACAAATAACATAACTCACGACCTTACTGTCCAAACTGAATGGATCGATAAATTTAGATTTTTGAACTAGTTATCATTTGTTGTTTTTGTGTGACTTTAACTAAAATCTATAAGTACATTTGTGTTTTATATGACACTATTACTAAATAAGTATTCTAATATTTAGCACTCATTTACTTTTAGTTTCGGGTGCATTTTTTCCCTGTGTTTATAGACTCTTGTAGTTGCAATTATATTTCAATTACTAGATTGTCATTGTTCATATTGTTTACCCACAATGCTCACTTCCACTTTGCTAGCTGAAAAATGAGGTCCATATAACTACAGCACCTATTCGGGTTCATGCCAAAATTTCATCCCAATTGAATACAATCCGAGAACTGTTTGTTTATCTCCTGTTACAAGTCTTTATACCAATCTTTTATTAGGTTGATTTAGTGAGATTTAGTAAGATTTAGTGAGATTTGAATAAACATTGTATTTTCCCAGCGTTCGATAGAAATATATTTCTTCAATCAATTTCTACGTTAGGTCGTCAGTGTCAAAATCTTGTATCAATATGTATGATTTACCTTGCACGGTACAATTGTCTGACTAAGCCGTTGTGTTCCACAGCATCTACAGCATCAATTATAGTCATTGTTGAGACGCCCACTTCATTATAACTTAAGGAAGACCCCAGACACGTTTTGCTGATAAGGTAAGACGATGTGCATTTTAAAATTATTATGACATAGAATGTATTACAATCGAGTATTTGTTCTAGGACTAGGATTGCTGCTCTTGAACTCTTCCCCGTTGCGAATGCCTCGAAGTTTACAGACCTGGAGCATGAGCCTTAACAGAGATATGAAGTACAATGTATCAAATACTAGTTTGACATTCAATCGGACTTAATGAACCTATTCAGGATTTTTAATCTTATGAATCAGTTTAGTTAAACTGAAAGGAGGAAGATAAAAGTAACGTTAAAGAATAGAGACGTTTCAGACGCGTGCCGGAGGACAATAACGCTAAATTACAATAGAAGAATATTTATTCATTTGACTGAATGATTTCAATATTTAAAAATAGTTTGTGAACATTTGAGATGTGCCTTACCAGCTATTGCAGATCTTTATTCCAGGAATGAAACAAACCTGACCATTCTCTACTTATCTTAAATATAATGTCACAAATCATGACAAGAACAGTTAAGCTTAATGAACTGAGAACAATTAATATAATCTTAAAAGTGCTACTTTCCATTTTCATCAAAATGACTAGAATTATGTCATTTCCTGTGTATAATAAACCCCATAACAGAGCATTCTATATATATCATAATATATATTATATAAATTTATATTTATAGCTTTGTGGGGCCCAATGCAGCATTGATACATATACCCCATACAATGCACTCTTCATTCAAAGACATTATAATTCCAATAGATCTGCACTTTACATGTATCTGCCATATTGTATTTAATTACCCAGGTATCGGCTTAGGCTGTGAGACCAGGGAGAAGGTTTTCTAATTTTAGGGAGAAGTATTGGAACTTTTTATTTTCCTATAAGAAAAAATTGAGGATAAAGCTTATGTCTTGGCTCAGTAGCGGAAGAAGTTTAGAAAATTTGGGAGACTATTAGCCTTAATACATATACAGTGGAACCTCAATTATAAGACCACCTTTAAGACCAAGCAATTTGGCCTCATTGGCAAAGTGGCCTTAGAATTGAGTTTAGATACAGAGAGAAACCAGAAATTGGGACCAAGCCTAAGTGGCCTTATTAGCGTGGAGACCTTAATATTGAGGTGCCCTTTAAGTGAGGTTCTACTGTACCCCATAAAATGCACACTTTATTCAGAAATCGACCTCCACTTAATATGTATCTACTGTATTGCATTCATACCCCAGAGCATGGAACATTACAATATTAACCTCATAACATGCATGCAATGTATGTAAGTCCATTTCAGTCACTGTATTATTTTAGATTCTTTTAACATTAATCATGTCCACAGCATGCTCAATCAGTACAGCCATGGGAGTGTGGTTTTATGATTGCGGGTTCAAGCCCCATGAAGTAAAACTCTTTGTGGTAATGTTCGTCAGACATGGTTCTGACTTTTTTATTTTATTTATTGCACACATGTACTTGTTTTGGCTCATTTGTCTTTTGTATAGCACTACATATAACCTTTTATGCCCAATGCAGCTTTGATATATACCCTATAAAAGGCAAAATATTATAATGTTCAATCTAGAAGGGCAGAGGGTATGGCATTTGATTTTGACGAAACACATCTCACGAGCGGCAACGGTAATGAAAGGAGCACAGACATTTTTTTTAAACTACAGGCAAATATATTATTAATGTCAAACAAGATGGCGTCACTGACAGCTACATCCCCCGCCACGGGAAAACTGTTGACTGAATAGGAATGGGCATACCCATCTTTGAAAAAAATGCCCAACTCTAGACACAATGGAAAACCAGCAAAAGAAAAAAACAGGTGTTTGACTCATCTCTTTTACTACCTGTGTTGGTGAGTCAAGTGGTAATCATGTCAGCCTACCAATCTGAAGGTCCCGGGTTCGAATCCGGGTCAGGGCAGAGAAATTTAAGAGATACTATATACTGTTTCTCTGCCATCTACACTGTGGGCATTGATTACTGGTTCACGCTAGGAAAAGTGCAGGTAGTGGTTCAACCCAGGGAAAAGGCTACTGGACACCTATGTCTCATATGTCTCATTGACACCGTTCAGTAGCCGTCTTGGGTTCAAAATTGTCTGAATGCAACTCCATTTCGATTCTAACTAACCAACCATATACTCCCTGTATACAAAGTTTGTAAGCTGTATGATAAAAATTACTCAAGTTATGGCAGCACATAGAGAACGTATACCTACCGACAAAGAAATGCCTGTGACCTTAACCTTTAATCTCCTGACCCAAGCAACTATGGGTGTTTGCCTTATGTCATATACTAGCTGTACGCAAAGTAAGAACATTGTAGGGTCCCTATGTGTCGTTACAACATGTTCTTAATTGGTCAATCATATTTGGGAAACACTATTAGTTAAGTTGGTTTCATCATAGGTTATATGCGCACACGTCGCAAAAAGAGTGTTCATTCAGATTGCAAACATTTGATTGGACCGGAAAATCTAAGGAACACTTACAAATAAAATTGTATCCCATAACTCATACGACAGCTTTTGAAGCTTAGTCAAAGTGCTGAATGTGTCATGTCAAACATATTGGGTAGATAATGCTTAAAACAATGACAAGAAATAAAAAGGATTTGAACTGAAACAAACAAGCTTTCATTAAAGGTTAGTTGTTTTATTTCTGCTAAAGATCTACTAGACCAGCGAGATAGCAAGGGTTAGGTTTGACTTGACGAGACCAACATTGAACTAGCCATGGCCTATGGTTTAGCATTAATGTTGAATCCTGCATGTATATATGGTCACATTGTAGATACACATTGTACTGTGGTGTTTCAGAGAGCTAGACAACTTTTGGGGACAGGTACCCGTACCCTCAAGAATGAGAATTTCGCGTCGTTTTAAGACAAAAAGGGGATGTACATATATTGTGTCATACATATTTATAACTCTGTTTTCTACCGTCAAGTTTAATAGCTAGTACATTTTGTGACAGTAGACTCACAAATAAAACAAATGGCAATCACATTCACGTTGTTTTAGGCTATCTTTCTTCTTGAACTTTCATAGATACTTCACCAAAGTTAATATTTCATTTTAAAAAAGAAGTTATATTGCATTTTTACGCATTAAATTACACAGGTAACTTATGAACATCGTAAACAGCGTGTTTCGTTAATCACAAAAGTCAAATTCTGATCACCAAATTACACTTCTAAGTTTCAATTCAATTCTTTAATGCGGTTTACATATAGATTGTACCTCTTTAGCATATGATGGATCATAAATAATTTTAATTAAATATTAAGAAGTAATTTTGCAAAACTAAGTTTTTAAACTCATCAATGATGCATTCAGTTCAACACCGAAATAAACAAGCAACCACCAAAATACACTTGTGAGATGTTTAAAAACCGAAATACATGTTTAAGCACTACAATACATGTTTAAGCACTACAATACATATTTAAGCACTACAATACATATTTAAGCACTACAATACATGTTTAAGCACTACAATACATGTTTAAGCACTACACTACATGTTTTAGCACTACAATACATGTTTATGCACTACAATACATGTTTAACCACTACAGTACATGTTTAAGCACTACAATACATGTTTAAGCACTACAGTACATGTTTAAGCACTACAATACATGTTTAAGCACTACAATACATGTTTAATACATGTTTAAGCACTACAATACATGTTTAAGCACTACAATACATGTTTAAAACACTAAAGAATCAGGAGCCCTTGATAAATTTCAACAAAAACCGAAATCAATAAAAACAAGCGGCAGTGCGAAATATTTCAAATATGGAAACCGAACATAAACCGTATATAACGCGCGAATTCGCAGCAACTTCAAATTGAAATGACGATTTATACATGAACCACCTTACTGATAACAATACTTGTATATGTAATAATTAAATAGATAATGCAGAACATTTCTTCTGAAGATGCCGACTATATCTACCAAAAAGAATAAAAATGATTCATGCTTCAAGACAGTTTCATCCTCTAAACATACAAACCTTACAAACAGAACAACAATATATTAGAGACACTAAACGATTTTGAAATAATTAAAAGCTTTCACTAAAATTTATAGATGTTTCGTATACACAGACAATCGGACACTTTATTACTTTACTTGAATTCCTTGATTTGACATAGATATTTGGAACAACAACACTGTCATGTTATATAAAATCTTTAATATAAACTTTCATAAAATTACAATAGCCAATAAATTATGTTAAAACCTTTAGAGGTGGGGGATATTATTAACGTGGTACTAAATACTTCTTGCCCAAACCTTGTTGCTTTTTATGGCAAATAAAATATGTTTAAACCAACAGATACCGTGACACAAAGCTGTGGCAATTTTCTATGACTGAAATGGCTTTTGACACGGACTGTTCTCTATTCTTCGAAAAGGAATGAGTTCCGAGACAAATAGCAACGTTGAAAAAAGCTCTTCAATGGTGAGAGATTGTCTCCTCAGACTGAACGCTTTCCTCAGACCTTCTACCTTAATATTTATAACTCGGTAGACGAAGGATGTGGCTTTAATGTATCGCATGTTTTAGCTTATAGACCAACACTTGTCAAAATACTTTCGAAATAAATATCCGGTCGTGACAGGCGGACAACCAGAGCTTACAACTTAAGTTCTAAAATACACTGGCCTTTAGAACGGACATTGAACACTTTTTAATACGGCGACTTTTAAAAAATTAATCTTCTTCATGACAATATATTAATGGTCACATCTTTTAGTAACGTATACTGTATTGTGGTGTACTCTCGTGGCTGCACACATATGATTTTGAACTCCATCATATTCTGACTCGTGATCAAGCAATATTCTGTTGTAATTTTTTTCATGGAAAAAGGCCTCTTCTGCTGCTTCAAAATGCAGAAGTGATATGTGATAAGGTCAAAAACTTGTTTGATGTACTATAATAAACGTTTGTTTCGCTTTGCCTCCTTCTATATAGTATTTATTATGTAGTAGGGTATATACGCCCAGACTGGTCTGCAACTTTCCCGCCTTTTTTGAACATGTCTCTAGGCTATTGCCTCACCCAGTCTACTGAAAGGACAACGTTGTCTAAGGGCGAAAACATGAATAAAAATTTGATAATAAAGCGTGTTAAAGAAGTCAGATAGTGCATTGAAATGACAGTCATTTTAGCGGATATAAAATATATATATATAATTGTATAGAACCTCACAGCAAGGGCATATATATATATATTTATCAATCATCCTACATTTGATGACGATTTCAATATGGTATCTGCCCAATTCTACCATTATCATATATGGAGGTGTTGACTTTTTTAGTCCAGTTAAATATCTCATAAAATCAGTATGTAGTTTTCCGATGACATTATTATCCCGAAATGACCTCAGATGAATATGTTAATATTGGTGTTATTGTGTGATAAAATAATTTCATGCTAAATTTATAGGAAGGGATATGTTGTTTATTCTAATATTCATGAAGTACATGGCTTTGGTTGCTTGTTCTAGGTAGGTATTTGCGATGTGGAAGCTTCCAGATTTAGACAGATAAGTGCCAATATATTTATAATGTTGTAAAATTTCCTGCAGAAACTGTTAGGTAAAGACCCGGAACAACCATTGAAGACTGTGAAACACTTTAAGCTTTAGGATGAATGTTCATCTGCAGTATTTAGGAAGAAATACTACCAAGGAGGAAGAAACTTGGCACGTGACGTGAGGCTGATGATTTACATAGTCTATCCCACAAAGAACTGTACGACAAGGAAAGAGACAAACTATGGCAATGGACAATATGGATGTCTAGACCGGAAAAGTTTTCGCACAGCCATTGTAACATCATGACAATAGTAATTGTTATCATTGTTGTTGATACAGCATGCCGTGATAATCGTACAATGTGGTACTCTAATGGTTGACCATTCTTGCTAAAGAATATTGACTATGTTTGCGATCGGTAAGTGGGTCTTCAATACGCATTTTCCTGGCCACGGGCCGATGGGAGAACACTTGCTGTGGATATCTGGACCGTGAATACGAATGGGCAGTTGTGTCGTATTCCTTGACTGTCATACTGTCATTATCGCAACTTTGAAATGACCGTTGCAGTTCAGCTAGCGTATTATAAGTATGATACGCTTGTGAGTAGATGTAGTCAACATTGGTATCTAAACCTTCTTCTTTAGAGTGATGTATTTTTATACTAAGTGGAGCTTTTGTCGTTGATTTTGACCTCGTTGTAACAACAGCTGCTGCTGCTGCTGCTCCTTGTGGTGATGTTGATGCAGATACCGTTTGATGCAACGTGAATGTTCTTAGACCTAAACCTGACGTATCAGAAATAGTCTCGTATTGTTCTATGGTTGGAATTGTTATGTCAGCATGATTGCTGACCGGCGTTACACTTTGTCTAGTGACACCCACAGATTGCGAATCTAGAAACGCGTGTCTGAAATTAAAATGCAATAAAAGTTTTGGGTAAATCTTCAAAATGCTTATGAAACAAACAAAGAATGTTATAAAAAAATAAATAAATAAAAACTTGTGAAAATATTGCCTAAATCTGAAGTACATTTATATTTCATATGTAGACAATGAAGAATGGCTTGCATCGACAATTATACTGATCACAAATAGAACAATATATTTGAAAATGAAAAATACTATTAAAAAAGGCACATAAGGACACATACAAACAGATGTTTTGCCTATGGAAAATAATACTTTAAAGGGTCAAATTCGTAAGATTTTTATATTGTGTGTTATAATGCATACTCTTCACCGCTGGTATCAAGTTTGATTATGGGTTTAACTTGAGAAAATCCGGGTCTGTTCGTCGAGAAAGGGCCACAGCGGGAATGGAGGGAAGACACGGTTTAATAAGCTGATAGCACAATAAGAATATAAGACAAAGTCAACGCAAGTATTAAAGATTTGCCAAAACAGCAAAAATACACGCTTTGACGGACACAATAAAACAGTATGAATCATTGACCATATTCTAATGTAATTTTAAGGTGCAAAGAATTACTTTAGGTCCAATAATTGCTTAAATTGTTGAAAAACCATCAAGGTTTATAGAATAAACTGTTAAAATGATGATTTAAATTGACATATTCATTTGACCTGTGATATTCGTATTGACTCTCTCCCAATATAATAATCTACGCCAAATAACTGGGCCAGTTTGAAGGCATCTTACTTATACCAGTTTATGATTAATAGGCAGATGAACAAATAGATTGCAATAAATTCAGTGTAGCGAAAAATGAGGCTTCATAGATACTCTAGTGTTTTGCTGAGTCAATATGTGTAACCTATTAATATTGTTTTAGGTAAGAAATTGTTTTGCAGGATTTTTTGTTTCCCTTATAGTTTATGATAGTTTATGATTAGTGTTATAGTCCGCACTATCCCTTTGTATACTTAGTACAATTGCTGGAGATCAAAGAATATGTTAGAATTATGTTGGAATTACAACAATTTTTTATAAAATATTCCTTATATCGGATGCAACTGCTTATGGGGTACCGAAATAAAGGACATTATTAATCCATAACTGTTAATGCGATTCAGTTTTCTTGTCTTAAAGAAGTCCTGGGATCGATTCATTAAGAATTTAGTGTGTTTTCTTAGTAAAAATACACACATAGTTTTCAAATAGAACATACAACACGCAAAATAAACTAGTCCATAAAACAAGAAGTAATTTCTACTTTTGAACGTAATAACGAACGAAATGAACGTATTTTGCCAATATAAATGCAATCCAATTGGTTGGAAGGCACAATAAAGCGACATGGACACAGCTAATATTGCTTAATTGATTGGAAAACTTTTATTATACGTTTGTTTATCCAAATATATAAATAAATGACATGATCAAATTAACGTATAAGCTAATATCATTGTTACATTAAGATTTAACACGGTTTGACGTTTTCTTCATTTTTATGATGCAAAATATACCAACATTGTATATGCCGTGTCAGGCGCTAAGCAGAGCAACAGACATAAACAAGATGTACTTTTGTAAGCAAACAAGAAATTATAAAACTAACCCGTTTCTGGATCGACTACGCTGAGATGCTGGGGTTTGTGTCAGCAATATTTTCGTCCGATTTGTGCATCTGAAGACCACGAACACGATTAAGGCCAAACACAGTCCGGTTGAACTCACTCCGACCGCAATGTATGCTGAAATGGACGGAAAAGTATGTGTAGTTAATATCTATGCAAACTAGTCTAGTACAAGTAATGCAGTCATGTTTTGCAAAAGAAAAATACATAGTGGCCAGTAAAATGTTGAACTGGTAGAAAATGTGAATAATTGTTTACATTAAAAAAGCATATCTTAAACAAAACAAATCAAATTATATACCTGCATTTTTATTTAAAACTTTAAAGTCAGCTTAGATATCCGGACAAATAATTAAAAGTTTTGGATTTCACATTGCATAACGTTTCCAAGTTCCAAGTTAAACTGTTCAGCCATAAAGTAACTTAAAATCATTAAAGATTCAAACCGGACACCAATAATAAAATAATACGCCATTCATATAATGCTTAATATTTATGTCAAATCTTTTCATATATTTTAAAAGAAAGCTTAATACAGAAAGATAACAGAAATGCTGTGAACAATTTTTAGTTACATTTAAAGAGTGAATATATATTTGTTTTGGAGTTTGATCGATAATGGGCAGCAAAACATGCAGTATTTTACCCGTTCTTGCTGACCATTTGTTTAAATACAAATAAAATTTACATCGGAAAATATAATTGATTGATAATATCTCACACATTGCTACAAGGCACCGAGAGAAAACAATATTTACGAACCTTGATTTAACCCCGTGCCATTGGTTGTAGGCGACGTTGTCTCTGTGGATTAAATTAAAACTATTTCATTGTATGCAGATACGCAGTACATTCTATCTGATCCAAAAACAGAATTAAGTTTGGCAAATAAGTATAAATGTAAGTAAAATAAACCAACTTATGGAATAACAAAGTAAAATAAACAAACAAAACAAACACTTGCGTTCTGACTAAATATTTTGTTTGAACCATAAACACTTATCTACATTAATTTCGTGATGGCAGAATCTTAGAGACTGCATTCTTGCTTAATAGCTACATCGGACCGACATATGTTTTTGAAATTTTTGCGACGGAGATTAACAGAGGATGAATGCACCATTAAAGTATCTGACAAAAACAACCGCCGCACCAGATGTCAGCAGAAAGACCGCGTTCATGGGGACCTGATCCACGCGGTGGATTCTAAGGAAAAAAACTTCGGCGATAATAATTTACAGGTGAAACTACATGTAAGTAAGAAAGTACATGTATGTCAATAGGGTAAGTCACCATACCCGCATTGAACTGACATATATATTGCTTTTCCATCGTGCCAGGTGCAAACTCCAAATACGTCCGGTTGTTTCGAAGGACCAAGCATCCGAATTTCACCCACCTAGCGCTATGAACACTCGCCGTATCAGCTAAAATATTTATTTACAAATATTAAAACACCAACACCAACTTATTTTTTCTGTTTACAACAATGCTTAACGAATGCATGAAAATATTTTCGCGTGAGTTTTTAACTGGTCGACAGTCAATGAACAGTCCTGTTTATTTTGAATCCTATCAAGAAACAAGTTCATGCTGTTGTTGTTAAGGTTAATCATTCTAAAATTATCGCTCACTTTACTTGAGCTTTGAATACATAGCCGGGCAATCTAATAGGGTCCATAAAAACTATACATTTAACAGGGAATAAGAATGTTGCATATATTAAAGTTGTTTTATTTAACAAAACGATACACAACAATCATTAATGATATTTAAAAGGAAAAAACAACAATTACAATTGGCTTGTTCTACTCGTGTACGTACTGTGATTATGAATGAATGTTGACCAAGTTCTGACAATGTTCGTCCATGAGTCATTGCCCTGCGAGTCCGGTGGGCACATGTCTTGGTAGGTTTTCCAGTCTACTGGAAATAAGCAGTATTTGACTTATGATTTCCTGTACCACTTACTCGATTTATATCTGTGACATTTTTAATTAGAGATATGCGATTAGTAATGTTAACATATATGTTATAGCTAATTGTTCAATACATAAAAGTTGGAAATCACTAAATGATCTATGTTTATGAACGTTAACTTTACAACAGCAACTTGGTATATCACGGACCTCTATCATGACTTTATTTATATTTACACTGTTTGCCTTAGTCTAGAGGTAGTTTTAAATTTAAATATCTCTGGAAATTTTGATAGGACCTTTTCTTATTAACCTATTTCTAAGTAGTAGACTTTTAGTTCTTAGTTTCTTTATATATCATTTGATAGATGAACGTAAATGTGAATGTTAACAAGAAAACAGTGGCCTATCTGGGACTATTCTCAAGTATAATCTAGGCAATGCTACTCTGGCCTGTTACACCAACACCTAAAACTGAAAACAGAAGGAAACTGCAGTTGACCAACCTATTGATTTGAGGTAGCTATATTTCATGTAAGTTTGCCTTTTTGGGACATATTGTAAAACTTAAAAAAATACAGTTATATATTTTTTAATTTGTGTGCCTTCGTAAATCCAGATAATATTAAGTGTAATATGACTTCTGTTTTTGTACTTGTTGTTGTTTAACACCTTCATTTACCATCTATTCCAAATTACTGAGCGCGAGAACTTTCAGCAAATTACCTAGAGTTATTCAATATATAGCGCTTCAAAGATACCTTTTATGCCTGACTGCTGCTCTGTTGAACATTGACGCAAACGATTCTCAAAACATGGGCGCCATTGACGTTGTCCATCAATAACAGCAAGACACTCGTGATTGTTCTGATCATTGTCAGGAATGATCTGGTCTTACAAATAAGAGAAATAAAAAATGTATGTTTGGAAATTCAGCAATTTAATCATGCATACAAACAAAAGTAAAATGCACATTATGATTTCAAGTACACTGATGAAAGCTGGTTTGTTACAACAACGGTATACAAAAGAAATCCTATTAAAGTAAGGCAATGTAAATGTACATGATAAAAAGTCCGACTAATGACAGGATTATTTAACTGTGTTGCGGATTCGAATCTATCGGTGCGTAACGCGTTCATGTAAGACGGTGGTAAATATGTCCCGGAATCTAAGGCTCTATCCAGACATTTGTACAGGAATCTGAGGCTCTATCCAGACATTTGTCCCGGAATCTGAGGCTATATTCAGACATTTGTCCCGGAATCTGAAGCTCTATCCAGATATTTGTCCCCGAATCTGAGGCTCTATCCAGGCATTTGTCCCGGAATCTGAAGCTCTATCCAGACATTGTTTCCGAATCTTAGGCTCTATCCAGACATTTGTCCCGGAACCTGAGGCTCTATCCAGACATTTGTCCTGGAATCTGAGTCTCTATCAAGACCTTTTTCCCGGAATCTGAGGTTCCATCCAGACTTTTGTCCCGGAATCTGAGACTCTATCCAGACATTTGTCCTGAAATCTTGAGGCTCTATCCAGACATTTGTCCCGGAATCTGAGTCTCTATCCAGGCATTTGTCCCGGAATCTGAAGCTCTATCCAGACATTTGTCCCGGAATCTGAGGCTTTATCCAGACTTTTGTCCCGGAATCTGAGGCTCTATCCAGACATTTGTCCCGAATCTGAGGCTCTATCCAGGCATTTGTCCCGGAATCTGAGGCTCTATCCAGACATTTGTCCCGGAATCTGAGGCTTTATCCAGACATTTGTCCCGGAATCTGAGGCTCTATCCAGACATTTGTCCCGAATCTGAGGCTCTATCCAGGCATTTGTCCCGGAATCTGAGGCTCTATCCAGACATTTGTCCCGGAATCTGAGGCTCTATCCAGACATTCGTCCCGGAATCTGAAGCTCTATCCAGGCATTGTCCTCTAATCTAAGGCTCTATCCAGACATTCGTCCCGGAATCTGAAGCTCTATCCAGGCATTGTCCTCTAATCTTAGGCTCTATCCAGACATTTGTCCCGGAATCTGAGGCTCTATCCAGACATTTGTCCCGGAATCTGAGTCTCTATTCAATTCAGGCATTTGTCCCGGAATCTGAAGTTCTATCCAGACATTTGTCCCTGAATCTTAGGCTCTATTCAGATATTTGTCCCGGAATCTGAGGCTCTATTCAGACATTTGTCCCGGAATCTGAGGCTCTATCCAGGCATTTGTCCCGGAATCTGAGGCTCTATCCAGACATTTGTCCCGGAATCTGAGGCTCTATCCAGACATTTGTCGGATACATTTTACCACTTAAAAAGCCGTTATCATACGTGTGATTGTAAAACTCGTCTGATAAAACAACAAATGAATACACACAATTTTAACGTACCATTTTTCCTCGCGTATACCGAAGCATGATGGTAGTTTGTCGATCCACAAGTAAAACCTTCTTTTGGACATCTCTGGTCACATAGTTGAAGATTCCGATATCCAGGATAGTTGACGATGCAATAGCATGACGTGTTCTAAAACGTAAAGAGCAATAGTTATGTTCCTTTGCTTACATTTACTTACTGCTTAACTTACTGATGTAATTGTCGTGAATTAACTGCTGCATGGCACTACGAGTATTATAATGAACATTTACAGCTCAAGTATTTCGAAGCGACACATAATTGGCATGAATGTACACCTAACAGAAATTTTCAATGTCTTTTCGCAAAAAGTTAATCAAAAGGACACAATTATTGCTAACCTTTACAGCGATGACAGAATATTTGTCTCTGTGGTAACAGTATTCAAAACAGTCAGCCACCGTCAGTGTCGTTGTATTGAACGCCACACCGCTCATATTATAACATCCTGGAACATTGAAGTAAGCAGCTATGTTACAAACAATAACCCGTTTTGAAATAAAAAAAAACATTAAACGGCTAATATCACTTTTGATGCATTTGTTGCTGTTATGGATCGTTATAAATATCATTTTAACCAAAAGCAATTCGGCATGAAAGCCGAAATGGGTTTATCAGCAAATTACCAAATCGACAGAAAATGTGTTTGTTCGCTTTTTTACATGTCGGAAAACAAACATATATGTAAAAAAAATTCCAACGAAGATAGATATAATGATTTGAAAGCTTAAAATGGGCGTATCGACAAGTTACAAAATGGACTGAAAGCAACATTCTAGCTCCAGATATGACTAGGTTAAGAACACAATTATAATTTACAACAAGATCCGATATTCTCATAGAAGCTTTCATATTTGTTGAAAATTAACAGCCCATTATCTACATACGTTATATGTGTGGGTTAAACAAAACTATTGGTTTCAATCTTACAGTATCAAAACCTTTGGTAGTAAAGTAAATTCGTAGATCTATGTAACGTTATACATTGGGAAATTGTGGAGAAATATAATTTGTAAAATGTGTCAATAATCACCAGACATAAACTTATCATTCGATATCAAATATACAAAACCATATCAAAACAGCATATTTAACATAAGTACCATAGAATTGCAAGATGTAACCGTATCTAAAGTAGCCGAGCCACGAATTGTTTGCCATGACGTCACCAAATACGTCATCAACGCGTATATGCTCTTCATCAAACGTGACCGGTGGCAGTGCCAGAAAGCACGTGCCGTTGGCTGTCGTCCAGTTAGCTGTAGTTGATGACACGTTGAAACTAGAACCTGTTGCGGACAGAAAATTCAGTAACAGAAATGTATTGGGTTTTGTCTTTATGTTTCTTCACTAAGCGCTCCGGTAAAATTTAGGGGCAAAACATAACTTAGAGGCTTCCTTTTGTCAACGGTCGTAAGAAGTGTAACGCGGCTGAGCCGAAGAGGAGAACGTAGTGAGGAGCGGGGGGGGGGACGGGTAGGCAATCGTAGTAAGCAGAGGGTAACGGACGAAACATTGTCTCGGACAAACCTCGGAAGTAAACTGAGCTTACGAGCTTCAAATACCCATCAGACAACTAGCTCAGCCGAACCTTTCGCATGTGTGTCGCACTCACTCTTTGCACACACACTGCCGTGATGCATAGACAAAACCAGGCGCATACATGCCTCTTTCTGACACCCTAGTGTAGCTTGTCAGTTTCACACGTGCCTTTTCAATGACCCCATATAGTAAGTCAGGCACGTGCCTCGTCACGTACGTGGCTCCACCGACTCGCCTGTGCCAGTCGCGCCCTTTCCTTGCACCGGCAGCCTCTGAGCGCCAAGACCTAACACAATGACGTGGCGCATCGAAGAAGCTGCATTGTGTTTGTTGTTGTTTGTTTGTTGGGTTTAGCTAATCGTCCCACCAACAGTATTTCAGTTATCTGGAGAAAGTGTCTACTTGAAGCAGATATAATGCTGCATCTTTGTATTTACCACACCCAGGCCCAAAACCTGACACCGGGCCAACCGTTTGTGAAACTACCCTTACATTTGCTTGAGCGTAAGCTAGGGAACTATGCCACTACATTTTTAAATGACTTTGGTATGTTGCGGCTCGGGATCGACCCCCCACCCCCTCCGCCCGTTCCTGGAGCCGACGCTCTCACGACTGCGCTTCCAGGTCGGGCCAAGACTGCATTGTGCTTTTCGAATAGTGTGCATTGACTTTCTCCTAAATACCCATTAAAGTGTAGGCCAGTTGCCTTGGTATACACGGACAGCCTTTGGCACAAACCAAATCTCTCAGATGTATTGTGTAGACATCGAATGGTTTTAGTTATCCTCATCTTTTACCCATAGGCATATGGCAAGCACATGTATTGTGTCCTGTTAAGCTGGGATCTTATGTCCCAGAATTATCTTAAAGTTCCAGTAACAGTAACATCTGAAAAATATGTATATTAACTAACTTTGGCACAAACAAATAACAAAAAATACTGTCACCGAATAGAAAAGTAGCCTAAAATACATATTATATTACGCTGAAGTTGCAAGACAATCTAATCTGTGTAAACTGAGTACTTAACAGCATTGAAGTTTCTAAAGTAAGTATCGTTTTTTTTTATTCTCAAGGGAAGTAATTCTATTCTTCAAGTGCTGTTTTAAATTTTCACTACAGTAAGATCTTCTCTTGAAGTACTGAAGGTCACAGAAAAAGATAATTCCACTTTTACTAGAAAGTGTTCCTAAGTTAAATTAAGGGTTTACCATCTTCCTAAACTAATGCTAACGGCAAACGATATATATGAAACCTGAAGCTACCTATTGTCTTGTTGGACCTAGCTCCTGATCCCCAGGCCACATGACTAACAGCGTGCAACTAGAGTATAATATAAAAGAAACGTTACGCTTGTATGTAACACTGAGGTAATTACTTTGGTGTGGGGTATATGATCGCTATACGAACGAGTTTGTTATAACAAATATGAGCTGTCATAACTGTCTTAAATTCAGTTTATTTTAAAAACCCTTTTTAATTCAGTTTTTATGCTTTAAACCCGAACATGTTTTCTTTTTAAAATGATTACATATGAATACAACATTTAAAGTAATCGGACTTTATTTTAACTGCTAAATTTCTTCTTTATTTAGAAACTACATTAGTAATAAACATGAAAACCTTGTTAATAATTAAGAATTAGAGATATAGCGTATTACACCGAGATATACTGCAGATCATTACTTTGACATGAATGTAAGTAACAAAGTAAGCATGGAGCTTAAGATCAAAAGATAGAACCTTTTTATATCTGGCTATCCTTCTTTCACATATGAGAAACATTGTTTTTCCTTCTTTCTTCAACGTATAATATTGATCATAATCCGTTTTGTTCTGAATGTTTTTTCTAAATTTTGCCAATTTTTAAATTTGGATCCTAAATGTCAATGTTGTATTTTTTACTTCGCACCGACTAGTCAAAGACGTCCAGCTAATTAATGGTGGAGGAAGATCTCAGAAAAACCACCGGCGCACCACAGGTTTGCTGGAAATTCTCTCCACATCAAAGTTATTACACTGACTAGAACTTTCGCGGTGAGGGGCTGAATCAAGTCGGCGACTCTAACAACGCGGCTACGGGCGCCCCTTAAATGACTTACAACTTAACCATAAGGTGGCCTATTTTGCATGATTGTAAACTATAATTTAGTGGCAAAAATGTTAAAACATTAATTTGGATTATTTGTACGAAAAATGCTGGCACTTTAACTATATTTTAATCTTACTAGCAGTATCTGGTGGCCATCTCGGACGTTAGCTTAAAGCACGAGGTCCGCATCATATTACCCCGGTAGTTTCTAAAGGAAATTAAGATATTGGTCTGTAACATTGCTTGTTGTACGTTTTTGACCACCATCCTTACACGCTTAAGAATCTACGTTCGGTTTTCATTTTATAATTGTTTACATTAATTATGCGTTAGGTACTTATTATTTTGGCATTTTGTACATTATGAATAATTTTACAAATTAAAGGTGGTACCCCACAGTTTGCCCATATAACACACATTAAACCAAACCTTACTCCTGTTTTGGTGAATTTGTCATACTTGCTGCCTAAAGTCATGCTTAAGTCTAAATAAAGATGATGGTATACTCCACTTTTCACAAAGTTGAAGGAAAGCAATAAACACCACCTTTCAGGATCTTTAAGGTAAAAAATGTATGGTTGTTTCACAAAAGAAATCAAATGATCGGATACCACCTTTAATTGGCAGTTTATATACATACTAACAACTACATGTATATGTATAAAAAAGAATACTTGTAATTTTTAACTTTGAAAGTGAGTATTTTATGATTCACTTTGAAATACAATCTGAATTTTACTTATTGCAAACAATAATCTCACAAGTAGATTTAATGCACATACCATAAATTCCATGAGATGTCACACAGAGGGTGATTAAAAGTTGCAGAGTAAACATTATGTTCCATTATTTATACACAACTTTACAAACAGCAAATGAATGAATTACGAGCTTAAATTGATTTTATCAGCTCCTTTCATTAAACTTCCGGTTATCATACCATCCAGTATAAATCCCGCGCGACTTTGTGAGCAAGGTGGTTGTGATTTTATTTCCGTTGTATTGTGTTTTCATTAAAATATGCATATATTTTTCCTCCTCATCATCATCATCATCGTCGTCGTCATCGTCATCATCATCATCATCATCTTCACCATCAGCATCAGCATCATCTCTTAAGTCTTCTCCGTAATTGAACTCATCATTAATTACATGTACTTTTACCATCACCGTTTTTATTCTTACACAACTTGTACTAGGACATCGTATCAAATTAAGCAGTAACAACAGACATTTTCCCAACATAAACTAACATCAGAGTGGTAGCATCAATGTGTGTAAGTGTTATACAAACAATAGATCACAACAAAACGATCAACATCAAGTTCCGTTATTTATCTTCTGTCTTTGTTAGCTTTGTGGTCAGAGATCACGGGTTTCCAAGTTTAGTCCGGCAGCTAGATATTGTTAGCGCGCACCGCCCCACGCCGCCCCCGGCCGCCCCCACCCCGCCCCCACCCCGCCCCCACCCCCAACCCAAAAGGTCTCTTTCAAAATGTTCGTTAGGATGTCTAGAAACAGAATCTTTAATGTACTAAAAATTATTATAACTTTTCCCAAAATTCAGACAGAAGTATAAAATTGGTAATCAATTAGTGGGTATTGAATGGTCACTATGGTCATGTGTCAATTATCTAACAAGTTTATAAATTTTAATGAGAATCTGAAAATAGACATTCTTTTTAAAACTTTGGTAAGATACTTTTGATTTAAAAGCAATAATTAAAAAAACTTAAAAGTATCTAAAAGTAGTTTCTAAAGTATTATACATACCCCTACTAGTCTAACACATGCTGGTGTTAGATACATATAATTGAGTTCATTTTATGTTTTTTACGCTTTTTATTTATTTTCGTCGAAATTTTGCTCATTCAATCTTAAAGCATAATTTGGCCTCAAGTCTGCTTATAATTAAGAATAACATTGAACAATATTATTTGTATCATTCCTTAGGCAAATGCTATCACTAAACTTAGATTTGAGATAATTAATTATGCAAATTGACCAGCATGAATATTCATATATTTAATGAGAATCTAAAATTGGACATTTTAAAAAAAATCTAGATCTAGAACCTCCAATGAAATAATCCAGCTTTTTTTACTGTTGCAGCATTGCACTGTTTACCTTCAGTATGTTTTTCTTACCACCATTTAATATAGCTGACAATCAGCTTCTTTATATTGTGTTAATAACCTACTAATATATGTATACATATAAAATTCAGTCAAGACAATGTGTCTATTGTAGTTTTAAGTTTTATTGACAATTATATCACAAGTAAACTGGCAAGACTAAACTAGACAATTTTGAAGTATTGCATTTCTACCAAATTTCTGCAATATCGGCCGCATGAATTAAACTTTATATCACAGTTTATTGAATAATGAAGAACCAAGTTATAACCAGTGGTGGTCAGGCAACATTGGGTGTTCAGTTACAGCAATATTGACATTCTGTCCGACATTGGAAACCCTCAGAAATGGCATAGAATGTTAATATGTCTTGAATTAGAATTTTACCCCTCACGTACTCGGAATGTTCCTCCTAACATGAATAAGGAAAACTTTTGCTGGATATTTAAAACTCACAGCATTTATGGAAATAATCACATGGCTTTACTGTCTGGAAACATATCTGGTGGCCACTGTGATGTGCTTGGACAGACAGTCTGTATATAATATAAATTAAATTATAATACATATATCTTGCACTGTAATGTAGATGTGACACCATCTGGACGATTTCAGTTATTTATCTCAGTTGTTCAACACATTATGGACTATCAGGTACACCAGTAATTCGGTAATCAGTTTCATTGCTATCAATAAGTTTTAACAAGGAACATTTTCATCTGATTTGCAAACTTACATTTTGTGAATCATATATCAAATAATTTGCTAGTGAATCTTCTTTGTAACGCGTGTCAATGCATGTACAGTATGACTTGGTCTAATTTGGTTAGTATATTTAGGTTACCCTTAGAGTAATTAATGGCTCATATTTTACTTTGTAGAACATGCATTTGAGTAGTATAGATCAAGAATATTTAATACAAATTCTAACACTATCAATATTTTACCTCTATAAACAAAGAAGCATTCTGCCATGATAAAATAAACGAGATATATTGGCATAAATCGGAACTTTTTTACCCCAAAAAAAATAGCTGTTCCTTTAACTTTCCCTACACATTTTGGTATTGTTGAACAAGCTGACATACGTTGTTCTTTTCGTTGACATGAACGTCAGCTGCAACTTCAACCTATCTTGGAAAGAAACGGTTTTGTAGTTAAATTTAGTTTAATTTGACATTACTTATCACATAAGTACTAAGCTGTGATAAAAAAAAATCAATAAAATATGCAATTTCGTCGGTTTTTGATATTATTTTAGAAAATATATGACCAGGAAGTACGCGGGGGTGAAATAGAACAGCCAAACAAGGGAAACAACCTAACAACATTGCGTAAATTGTGGTGCGCATTTGTGTCCCTTCTAAGTAAGCATTTCTTGTAGAACGTTTTAGAATGGAAATAGATTGTAGGTTTGCGTGATCTAACGCCCAATATATCACGGTCTCGAGTTCAGATCACGAAGGCCGTATTTTTAGATTTTTATTAAGTTAAATGAATATTTATTTTCGCTAGTTTGCATAATTAATTATTTCAAATCTAAGTTAAGTTGTAGCTTCCATTTAAGGAATTATATAAAAATATTCTTCAATGTTATGGTTAGTTATAAGCAAACTTCTTGCCAAATTATGCATTAAGATAAAAATTAGTTAAATTTGGACGAAAATAAATTAAAAAGAAGTTAAAAAGAAGAATTTAAAAAAAAATCATATGAAAATTAGACTCAAATGTGTTGGACTGATGGGGTGATAGGGGTATGTATAATATTTTAGAAACTGTTGAGTTTGTTTGATTATTGCTTTTAAATTAAAAGACTCTAACCATCTTTTAAAAAATAAAGTCTATTTTAAGATTCAATGTGCTAATATGCATAGTTGACATATAGCCATATAGCCATAAAGGCCATTCAATAGTTTAAATGAGTACCAGCTTTATACTTCTATTACCATTCTTGGAGAATTTTGCCAAAACTCGATTATCGGATAAAACGTTATTTTTCATTCAGAATTTATCCTAATTCTTTTTGTTATTATCATTTAATTTAATTAACACATAAACTTCTTCAATAGCCTGTTGCGATTACTTTGTGGTTGCAAAAATGGTTTCAGCATAGCTCAGTCTTTAATAAACTTTTTGCAATTAAATGTCTTCCTTAACTTTCACATTTAGTGATGCGGCATAAGATGCCCCGTCTCCACCACAGTGAGCTGTCTCCGATCATCAAGTCACACCGACTTAATGTGTATGGAGTCCCGTTAAGGTCATTATATAACCGATGTTCTGAAATTTGACTGACTTTCTCCTGCTTAACAAACTTCCTGCCATTAAATGTCTATATTACTACCCGAATCAGTGAGGCGACCCATGATTGGCTATCTCCGCTACTAGGAGCTGTCTCCGGCCCCATTCAGCAATCACCATACGAGCGTAAATGTATCACCCTACCAATATTACCAAGTCCTGTGAGTATTGCAACATATATTGAAATTTAAAAAAGCCACAGGATAAAAGTTTTACATGCAATGAAATATAAATCAAACTGTAAGAATGTGCTTTGTGTGGATCACTTTGACACATCCTAACAAGTTCTTTAAACTTTTAATTCATTATTCTACATAACGAGTTATTCCCCTTTGTAAGAGCATTTTCTGGATAGAGTTGAACACTATGAAAAGGTTATTCTTTGTTTTAAATGTTATTTTTATTGCATTTTGTCGGGGTTGTTGGGAAGGGGAATTGTCTTCGTTTTAACTATCTTACCTGTTGTATATGTGTTTTCATGCTGAAGAAATGCTCAAGAAAACCGAATCTCAATTTATGAAACGAGCATTTTAGATGAGGGCAACTAAACTAATTTAATTGTTGTTGTCGTATTTTATTTTCTTCATAGTTCATAACGATATCTTGCAGTTGACGTAACTCATATTTTTAATAAATATCAATTCTTGATAATATTGTCATAGTTATGAAAGTTGTCATTATTAATACGTTTAGATTTGTTCGTTTATTGGGTTTGTCGTCCCACCAACAGTTTTTCAGTTATCTGGAGACGGCGTGCACATGAAGCAGATGTAGTGCTGCCTTCATTGTGTATAGCATGCCGTGAACACCTAGCATGATACCACACCCAGTCACATTATCCTAACACAGGGCCTACCAGTCGTGGAATTACCCCTATATTTGCTTGAGCTTAAGCTACATTGCCATTTTTAACGACTTTGGTATGTCGCGCCCTGGATCGAAACTGGGGCCTCCCGTTTGATATAAGCATTATATAAAAGCTTAAATGGGATAACATTTCTTATTAGTCGTAGTATTTTTCCACTGGATTTAGAAAACCAGCCGTTTGAGTAACACACAAATATCTATGTTACAATTACATATAATTCAGTAACAGGTGCATTTCTGTTTAAGTTTATGCCAAGGGAGAGTAATGCGCTATTAAAACTACCAGAGTTATCGAAGAAGTAATTCACTGTCGACACAGTAGACCGTAACAGTGTAAGCCGAACAGGTTGATGTTCCCCTAGAAAAAGTGAGAATATGGAGCCGGATATTAATAGTTAGCAAGCTTCAGCAAGTAGGTGAGCAATGTTGCATTATGCTTCTAAAAAAATTCGGCTGACACATTATGCATATAACCATTATTTCTTACAGAGGTTAAGAAGAAAAGGTTTGGTATTTGAAAATTGTATTCACTAAAACGGAATATGCGTATAACCGTTATTCGATTAACTGGAATCAACTGTATATATATTGTTTCAGGTAACTTATTTTCATGGTTACTTTCATTATTATTACTATTATTATTACTGATTCAATTAATACATTGTTTCATGTTCATATTGTTATTAGAATTTATACTTGTTGAATACGCTCATAAGTATTTGTTTTCTTTAATATTGAATTGTAAGTAAAACCCACAGCTTCCGACATATTGTTTTTATCCACTAGAAGAATCAGTTAACAAAGCTTGCATTCAATGTATTGTTAATGTAATAATTTTAATCATTTGTATTATTTTTATTCTTCCATTGGCAGCCGTTTGAGTAACACACACGCATGCACGTACGCACGCACACAGATATATTATAATTATATATATATATATGCCCAACACTGACAACTGTGACAATACGTTCTTCAGTGTACTGTTTATCATTGAAATACATGGCTCATGCCATTATCAGTGTTTATACTGAAAGGAGAATAATGCTGTGTATTATCACATAGATACTGTGCAATGATTATAAGCATTAGGCTCGACGAAAAGAATCGGTTTTAGATTTCAAGACTGACCTTTCTGTGTATGTCCGCTTTATTGAAGAGGAGTTCTATTTGTTGAGACTGAATAATAGTTATCAGCTTGTCAATACGTGAAGTTACACATACTTATTGCAGTTACTTTTATAAGATTAGAGCAGATGTTTTAAAGAAGGATAACTTAATTGCTTACGATCAAAAAACGATTTGTTTTCATTCTAATTTTGTTTCTAATTTACGACGTGCCATGCCATATAAATATTACTTTGGAAATATGTTAAAAATAAACAACTTTATTATTGCCTGCTTGCTTGTTAGCTTTTGTATATTGTCATATATGTCTTATTTATCATGGTTTTATTGAACTCAAATAAAATGCAGTTTGATCTATTGTCAAGCAAGGTTTATCACAAGTTTTCCGGACCATGGATGCACACTGACACACAACGGTGTTAGTCAAAATATTTTATTCAAATTTAACGTGTTAAATGAGAGAAGTACTCGTGATAAATACGCATTTGATACAAATGATGAATGAAAATGTATGAAAGACTTTGTTGTTTTACAATACAAAAATACAATTCAAAGCACGCTGTATAAGGTCAATAATCGTAAAGAGAATTTTCAAACCAATAATATGTATATATATATATATACACATGAAATCCTGTTCGAAACGCATTGAAAATTGGCTTATTTTGTGGAAGAATAAATATTCACGAAACTATTTACACGAAACGTAAACTGTATGGGTTTTAAGTTAAAACTTTTAACACTTCTTGTATTTATTGTGTGGTGTCTTTGAGATAGCGTCACTTTGATTATATAATTGTATATTTAATAACTAATATTTATTATATCGTGATAATAACGAAAATAGAAATTATAGAGAGAATCTTAAATTAATATTAAACGTATTAAACGAGCTGGATAAGACCATGTAAATACGGCTCTGTCGAGATTGTATCGTTTCATCCATTTAGTTTAATATTGAGAGTATCCAGTGAACACGAATGTTGGATTCTTCAATAAATCAGCAATTTTTGCTGACTATATATCCCATTTGAGCCACCTTTGCTACTCGATAACTAACTAGTTGGTTATAAGCAATAACCAATGACCAGTGCTATTTAATGAACATAAGTTATGTGACAAAATTATTAACTCAAAAAATAATTATACAAAAATGAAAGAATGTTCATAATGGTTAACACACATCTATAAATGTGTATGATGTATTCGATTTCAATTATGCATTACATCCACAGTGTCAATGTTACGAAATTTCAATATATAAAAATTTCTTAAGTGGTAATGACGCTTTTTACTCGCCTTACTTTATGGAGAACAATACTGTTTGTCACAACACGGAGCCAAAAATAAAAGTCCAACTTAATTACTTTTGACAATCGTAAATTCAATATTTATAGCACAGAGGATTGCTTAACAGATTATTCGTCGTATCCAACTCTGACTGAATCAAAATTATGGAATGACAACTTTTTTCTTAAATTTTAAGACTCGATGGCTACTGTTTATGTAAATATACGGATCTAAGCAAATAATATGAATACTTGCTTAACCGAACATACTGTGTATTGTATATTAATAATGATCAATGCAGCAAATATGCAGTTCTATTTGATAAAGAAAACATCACAAAACATAATGCAAATAATAAGCAGGTTTGTCTGGGACTAATGACGCTTCATGACCTTCATAGAAGCTAAATACATTAAATAAATATCAGATTGGTCAGACCCATCTGACTGTGCATGTAACACAAGATGTAAATGCATGGTGAAAGTAAGCATTTTGTTTAGTTGGAGATGGACATACATTCATTACACATACATTTAAATATTCATATTCACGCATCTCTAAGAAAATACAAAACAAATACATATACAAACATAATCATGAAAAAATTGCATACATTGAGACAGAATAAGATTGCAAAGAAAGACCAGAACCTTGCATGTATCAGCAATAATTCTGGCTCAAGCAAGTAGACTTTAATAGATATGCATAGGTGCAATACGTAATGTCTGTTTAATAATTGCAGGCAAAATACACTCAAACCCACGTTATCGCCTTTTTTCCAACATGATAAATTGTTCCCTGATATTTCATTATAATGATAAATGTGTTTTGCTGTGTTTGTTTGGTCTTTTCTTCTGCAGCATCACACCCAAAGACTAATGGTCATATTGGCGATGGCCAGCTAATAATTGGAGGAGAAAGGCCACCAACATCTGTCTGGGTAAAACCACCTGCATACCCAAGGTAAGCTGAAAAACTCTCAACGTGGCAGTTCTAGCCCCAACCGGTCTCGAACCCACGCGGTGAGGAATTTATGAGTTACAAGTCGGCGGCTCTAACCGCTAGGCCACGGGCGCCCCATTCTCAAAGTTTTTTTTCGCCTGTTCTCTAAAATGAGAAATGCTCATATTATATTATCATGGTATTATATTGTATGGACATCGGTGATGATCATACTAATTAAAACCCGCTAAAGGTTGCACTTACTGAGAAAACAGCAATATTCGTAAGAATAAACACATAAAAACCTTTTGCTAAACACAGGATATGTCCATATACAACTACATGTATCTTACAAACATATAATGGACACCAGCATTAAACGAAATAATCATGTTATTGTTCAGCTGTAAACTTGGACTTCATGGCGGCTACATCAACAACTTTAGTCAAACCTTATGCCCACTTTATACAGGATTCTTCAGTGATATATAACCACCGTCTTTAACCTACAACCTATGAACGTCAGCTATATCACGTGTGTGTGTGTGTTCTTCTACATGTTCCTCTACATCGACGTAAATTGACGTCAATCTGTCTATGGTTTGCACGTGGAGGTCGTGAGCACCAATTTTACGCGTTCCGACACTTGGCGAGGAACTCCGACCAGCAGTAGAGTGTTTAACTGCCGCATTGTTTGTATTCACCGGAGATTCATCCTCCTCAGCTATACTGCTGAACGACCGTCCCCGACTAGAGTTACTTTGCTCACTAATTCTCCGCGTGTCACTGACGTAGTTTTTTAACACCTCCGAGACATGATGTGCTTGCACAACAGATCTCTCCCCGTCCTGATGCGTGCCCACATGTCCTTCAGTTTCTCTGTACGCTAGATTGTTGATCTGCCGATGTGAATCGTGCCCATAATTGATGTGCCAGTTGACCGGTCGCTTAAGACCCGGTGAGTCGCTGCGGTTAGGGTTAAGCTGTAAAAAAGAATGGGTATATTGATGCTGTTCTTGTCTAGATTTGCTTTCTCCTTCTTCGCATAAAAATGAATATATATATATATAAGAAGTATAAGAAGCAAAACTCTTCGGTATCGGTTGTAAGAGGTGAGAATCTCGCATATCTTATAGAATTTGCACTACCGAACCCTTCTAATGTTGTTGTTTTTCTAATTATTTTTATATACATATAACAGACACAAATGTGGTAATTTTAGCGACACCCAGCCGTATTTTGTGGACAAATATCGCAAGCAAACATGTGGTCTGAATCACATACGTCATGCAGGTCAAATGAAAGACCTCTTGCATAAAAAAATTCATCATGGCTTTGCTTTTAAAAAATCTCGCCTTGAGCTTTAATGGAATAATAGTTCGACTTCGACTGACCAAGGTTGCAAACATGCACAACTTTTACATTTTAAAATACCAACAAACTATTGGAAAGATTCCAGAGACAACTTTGTGTCCCAGTAAAAACAAAACCAATCCGACTATTGTCGTCAAAATTCCTGAAAACATGACAACGTTTGTAATAGATGTATACCATTATCCTATATTCATTTATGATAAAATTTATATCTATCTTCATCAAACACACATACGAAAGAAAATTTCAATTTAAAAACTAAGCCGAATAGCACTACCAGATACTCGTTTAATTATTGTTACTCCATTACAATCAAGTACAGCCGAACTTATTAAGCAATGACATATGTGTACGACTAAATTAATATTGACTTAAGTTTGTGACGGCACTCACCAAACACGAGCACAGACCAGAAGCACCATCCGTAATACAGCGAAAGGTGTTCTTCTCCGCACGACATCCTGATTGGGTACTGGGGGCTCAGTAAGTGATAGGTCACTGACGTCGTTATCATAGAAACGCCGCACAATGTCAGACATGCGGCACCATACCAGATGACACTGCACAGTAACACATTACTCGCTACCCAAAAGGCGAAGGAAGTCCTGGAAAAGTGTTGACAGTTTATTATTTATTGATATTTCTTTATTTTAGTTTATTTTGCCTAACTTTGACGAAGCTATTTTGTAAACGTGTGTAAAAGTTCTTCGAGATAAATGAAAATTGTTTACGGCGACATAGTCACATTTTGCAGTAGATACATGACACACATAAAACCAAACCATTCGTAATGTTTATGCAAATCATTGCTTTACTTTCAAGCACAGTCAAACAGATATGGGAACACTTGTGGAGTTTATGTCCACATGCACTATTCCGAGATATACAATGTAGCTGAGCTTAAACTAAAATGTTGTTTTTAAAACCGGTGCAATGCTTTTTATACTTCCACTTTTGTGCACATACATATGCATTAGTAGTATTTGCAGTCATTATTTATTGTAGTTTAACAAGGATTCTTAAAG
This sequence comes from Sinonovacula constricta, assembly GCA_007844125.1. Taxonomy (NCBI): domain Eukaryota; kingdom Metazoa; phylum Mollusca; class Bivalvia; order Cardiida; family Solecurtidae; genus Sinonovacula; species Sinonovacula constricta. The sequence continues at coordinate 67,347,549 of CM017560.1, read as the reverse complement.
CAAATATGAGCGAGGTAACCGATTGACTTTAACAATTCTTCCTCTCTTGCATCCAGACACAAAATGAATAAGAATATAATGCTCTTTTTAATAACCGATCTATGGACGAAACACAGAACCAAGGGAAAATCAGCTTCTCAGTATTTTTTTTTTCAATTTGCCTTAAAGTCGAGTTAACTGTTGTTGCAAATTTATTATGATAAAGAAAGCGTTGAAACCTGTATTTAATATATTTTCCCGTCAATTTTCATGAAAATGAGCTGACGGGTTTGTATCTGAGCAAAATTTAAAAATAGCTAGGTGTTCAATAATGCACTATGCAACCTGAGTTACTTCCCTTGTCAAAGTTATTCGTAAGCAGCATGCAGTTCTAGACTGGAGACAAAGCACAGAAGAAATAAATTCACCACAGGAGTATGTTTGCGATATACCCATCGAACCAGACCTCTCGACCAAACCGGAGACCTGCAGCATCCACGTAGAAGAAGTCCAGCACGGACACAAGGGGCTGTGGTAGGCCCCTGTCTAAAGCCTTCCAGAGACGGTCGTGCTCTTTTAACATTGCAAAATATAAATTGATTAGTTTTTTGTTTATATTCTGTGTGACATAGGATTACTTTGAATATAAAATATATATTTTCTGGTAATGATTTTTTAATTCTTATTTTTAAAAAGTGATGTTTTTTTTCTTCTCTGTAACCTTATATTCATCATACATATTCTATTTAATATAAATAAGTGTTATATAATGCAAACGATAAAAGAAGTATTAGAACGGAAGATATATTCTGATAGTGTCACATTTTTCAAGTTACTTCCAGAATACTGGTTCTACCCAAGCTGGCAGACGAGATGAATTCATACGAGCAAACGGATTTATTTCGCATTCCATAAATAAAAGTATTCAATCTCTAAACAAAAAGATTTAAACAAACTAAACAGGTGCTGAGGATTTACGAGCCGGTGACACTAACCGAACGGTAAATTTTCGATTCCGCTGTTTTGCATCAAACAACATTGTCATGTTAGAATACTTTTACAAGCTTATTCTCAATAAAGAAGATTGAACACAACCAGTATGGTCGGTATTTGAGAAGATTCACACACACGTCAACATAGGGTTCATACTCAGTTAATGATGCCTGCTCGATAAATCATTAATACACGTTATCGTCACATTATGTATAACTAGCAAATAATCCAAATAAACGTCAGTATTGATTTACCATCTTCGAGGATGAGGTCTTCGTTGTACTTAAAACCACTGCCATCAGCATTGAATTTTCCTGAAACAAACAAAATTAAACACTTTAACATATATATATTTATTTATATACATTCTGACTATATTTTATATGCTTTTCTGAATTCGCTTCATTTGAAATAATAAATTTAAATAGCTTTTTGTTGTTAAATCAATTAAATTCTCTAATACAAGGTACATTTTATTTCAAGGGATAGTCTCCCTTGTCTGTCTTTATTGCTTCATAAGCAGACAAAAATGAAATGTTTGATGTAATATCCTAACAGAAGTTTAGTAGTTAAAAAACACTGTGTTTGTTGGGGGTTTTTTGCGCTTGACGTCATACGTTCACGAGTGTGAGGTTCAATGACATAGGACATATCGGCTATGAAATATAGACGTCAAATTTAATCAGCAAGTAATTGTCAATATCGTCTCTATCAAGTTAAATTCAACCTACCTGAGAGTGTGATGTTGACTGTTTTCACGCCCACCCGGATTCCAAGTGACCCATCCATCTGACCTGACTCCTGTAGATACAGGGAGCGCTTACTGTGACGTCACCAATCTGCCAACAGTAGCCGAATACACTCACTGCAATATAACATATAAAGATATAGTAAATATCAAATTGTGTGCGTGTTACAAGTGCTTCAATTGTTCTTTTTACTAAACTTAATCAAATTCTCATTGATAATTGCAAATCTCATACATTACATCAAAGCCATTCACAATGCATATGTGTCTTTGTTTAAATGTTGCATTATATAAATAGAACAACTTGCCTTAAGGTCTATGGATGTTTTTAAAATACTAAATTTATAAGGACCGCAGAAAGCAGACCTGCATCAGACAGCTTGAATAATGGCCCCTTCGTTTTCAGCAGCAAGCAATTGGTATTAAAACTGAGTGTAAAAATATTAACAAGTAATAAAAAGACAGATGAAATCCTATATGTTACTGACCTGCTATAACACTTCCAGCAGCCAGGCTGTAACTGACCCGAATCAATGTATACCAGCGCTGCAAGTAGAGAAATATTATTAAAAGTGTATATAAATGGCGGTAAATGGACAAACTATGGCTCTCTTTACTGGCTATACATCAAAATAATCACCAGGATATATAGGCTGGAGTTCAGTCATTCGATGGGACAACATAAAAAAAAATTCTACTTGGAATTTTTTGTGGCTTAAATTGTGTTGTCAAAGTTATATTTCAATTGGATTACTTACTGGAATTAATAAAAATAAAGATTAAATTGTTGTTCGAAATTTCGATGTACTGAAAATTAAAAATGTTAGTCTTTATGCCGAAAAGAAAAGCAAATACGCGTTCTTCGCTACACCAACATCTGATAACATGGTACATGGTACATACAGGATGGACATTTTGTGTAGAAAATAAGAAATCTAAGCGAATCACAACGCTTTTTCTTTGTTTCAGTACAGTTATATGTTCATGTTTTTCAATTATAAATTAATTGTCAATTAGAATGCGATTCGCAAAATTTGAATTGCGGCTTCTAGACAATATTTGAACCATACACAGGTCAAGCAGTTTTTGCCTATGAATGCAAATATTAGTTTTATCGCCGATAAACTTCATCACATACTAATACAGTCTTACTAAACTTATTAACACAAGAAGCAAAAACATATATGCTTTATATCAAGGAAATTCTGAGTGAAATTAACGGTGAAACATAAATGATCTAATGACAAATAATAATGCTATAATACTTTAATGAGGCGAACTTAGTTGCTCACTCACCCTGTGTGCAATGTGTAACTTTTTCTGTATATATATTCAAAACCTTTATGTAAACTTTAGATAAAACATCAAGAAACACTTTAACAACAATTAAAATGTTTAAAAAACCATAACAATTTGACTAAAACTAACAATGTTATGAATGCCACATCACTAACCTGCACTTTATAAGAAGTGTCGTAAGTTAAATCATTGATTCGTTGTTTTATCCATGATTATTTCTATTAATTATATATCGTGTAGACAATATTAATCGTATAAAATTCGCTTCTGGCATTGGGAGATAAAGTATGAGACATGCTTCCACATAAAAGTTCGCATGTACAAAACAACAACATTTATTGTGTTTACCCGGAAAGGACCTGCTTTAAAATACGCTTCCAGTCAAATCCAAGACAAATGCGCAGTGACCTAGCCGAGACAACGTACACTTTACACTTTACGTTGGTAGGGTGATACATTTATGGTGATTGCTGAATGGGGCCGGAGACAGCTCCTAGTGGCGGAGATAGCCAATCATGGGTTGCCTCACTGATTCGGGTAGTAATATAGACATTTAATGGCAGGAAGTTTGTTGAGCTGGAGAAAATCAGTCAAATTTTCGGAACATCGGTTATATAATGACCCAAATGGGACTCTATACGCATTAAGACGTGACTTGATGATCGGAGACAGCTCACTGTGGTAAAATAACATTTAATCCGATAAAAGAGTTTTATCAAAAATTGGTCAATATTGACAATTTTATTCAGAAGCGACTGTAATGGTTGAAAATGCCTAAAGCTTAATAAAAATGGTCTTAGCAAAGTTCAGATCCGATGCGAGCTTCAGCCATTTGGTTGCATGATGGGATTATTGTAAAAACTGTTGACATGAGCAATAGTGCAGTTTTTTTTTCACAAAAACAAATGTTGATTAAACAAACACACAAATGCAAAGTTAAATGCCGATTTTAATTAATGAACAGGTTTGGGCGAAACTGCTGTTGCACAAGCAACCGTTTTGCAATAATCACTGCATTGTCCAACAATTGTTGCAAACGTGTCTGCAAATCGGACATCTAAACATAGGAAGAAATAAAGTTGCTTAGAGCATGTTTTCTATAAAGCTTTAGTCACTTTTGACGATTGCAATGGCTTCTAAACTACATTTGAAACATCGACCAAAACGTCAATATACATCCTTAATTTAGCATACCTGCTTTGTTTTTATCAATTTACTTAGCAAATAAATATTTTTAAAGAAATACACTTTTTTATTTTATTTCAAAAGCAGTTATTGCAAAGCGGTGGACATGACAACATTTCTTCCAATGCCACAATTGTTGCAATTTCTGTTTTTCTTGTATAAACGGTTTCAGCAGAGCTTTTCATATGAATCTAGACCAATTTCAGTAATAACCAGGGTGGTAAGGGCTTGACGTACCGTTCGGCTTCGGCGATTTTATGTGAAAGTTATTAAATAAGGCGTAAGATTAATGTGTAAAAATATTTATTTCAGTCTTAACTACACTCGCTCTTACACCAAAGCAATCTAAAACATCAGATGGGACATAAAATGTATGATAACGTGAACACGTTTGTTGCAAAACGATGTCATCGTCTTGTTATTTTATAAGGAATATAAGTAGCCATAAAGGTATGAAATAATATTTGAATTGTGCTATACTACAATAAAACAGAAAAGAAAAAAATGAAGACACAACCTAAACGTCCTTTAACATAACCAATCAAAAGTTTTGTAAATACTATCAAATTATATTTACAGAATTGTTTTGGAGTTACTTACAAGGCTAGTCGCAACATGAAAAAATTGAAACAACAAATTTCAACCTTATTTTCGCCACAAAAATCAACGATATATTTAAAACCTCTTCTAACATAGAGGGCTCTGGCGTGCTAAACTTCTTTACATATATTTTAGGCAGAAAAAGTGGCATACAAAGCAAGACTTACAAACCAATACAATAAAATATTGATTAGTTAAACTGTCCATTTTGCCCAATAAAAACAAATCAGCCCATAACCAATATGAAGTGATTTTTCTTTCATGAAAACAGTATAAATTAGTAAGAAAATAAAGCAAATTATTATATGTCTATCCATTGATTTAAAGCTAATATCCGGATATCCCTAGGCCGTGGGCGGGCTATTTTAACAGAAACGAGTTATGGTTCTGTTACTAATATCTAAACATAGTAAGAAGGAAAAGATTGTACTCTGTCAAACAGGAATATCAAACTCTCCATCGCCATACTTTCTCGCGTCAACACTGACATATATGTTCCTACTGCAGTAAATATAACATTTAACATACTGTAGGAAAACATATATGGCTTTGTTTTGGTCGGCAATCGCATGTACACCCTACGTCTATTATAATTCGAACTAAACATTCAACCAGAAGTATACTTATAGTCCGGCAGCTAGGTACCTCGCATCCCGCCCCCTAGACTTTTTTCATGGGTTCCAAAATGTTCGTTAGGGTGTCTACTGTCTAGACATTGAACCTCCTATGCACTTAAAAAATAAACTCATTTGGGTTATATGAAAACTAATGGTTTTCATGGCAACCGTCATGAACATTTGATAGGAGGGTAAAAAATGGTAAATAAAAATGGTAATAGAAGTATATAGCTGGTGCTCAAATAATTATTGAATGACCTTCATGGCTATTTGTCAATGACTTCTTTTTAGTTATTATCGTCTTAATTTAACTAATTTAATCTTAATGCATAGTTTGGCAAGAAGTCTGCTTATAACTAACCATAACATTAAAGAATATTTTATATATAATTCCTTAAGTGAAGGCTACCACTAAACTTAGATTTGAAATAATTTATTATGCAAACAAGCCAATTTAAATATTCATTAAACTAAATGAGAATCTAAAAATACGGCCATCGTGATCTGAACTCGAGACCGTGATATATTGGGCGTTAGATCACGCAAACCTAAAATCTATTTCCATTCTAAAACGTTCTACAAGAAATGTTTACTTAGAAGGGACACAAATGCGCACCACAATTTACGCAATGTTGTTAGGTTGTTTCCCTTGTTTGTCTGTTCTCTTTCACCCCCGCGTACTTCCTGGTTATATATATTCTAAAATAATATCAACAACCGACGAAATTGCATATTTTAATGATTTTTTATCACAGCTTAATACTGATGTTACTAGTAATGTTAAATTAAACTTAATTTAACTACAGAACCGTTTCTTTCCAAGATAGGTGGAAGTTGCGGGTGAAGTTCATGCCAACAAAAAGAACAACGTATGTCAGCTCGTTCAACAATACTAAAATGGGTAGGGAAAGTTAAAGGAACAGCTATTGTTTTCCAGTAAAATAGTTCATGATATCTCGTTTATTTTATTATGGCAGAATGTTTCTTTGTTTGTAGAGTTAAATATTGATAGTTTTATAATTTGTATTAAATATACCTGAACTATACTTCTCAAATGCATGTTCTACAAAGTAAAATATAAGCCATAATTACTCTAAGGTTAACCTAAATATACTAACCAAATTAGGTCAAGTCACACTGAACATGTATTGACGCGTGTGAAAAAGAAGATTCACTAACAAATTGTTTGATATATGATTCACAAATTTAAGTTTGCAATTAAGGTGAAAATGCTCTTTGTCAAAAATTATTGATAGCGTTGAAATTGATTAACGAATTACTGGTGTACCTGATGGTTCATAATGTGTTGAACAACTGAGATAAATAACTGAAATCGTCCAGATGGTGTCACATCTACATTACAGTGCAGGATGCATTTATTATAGTTTAATTTGTATCGTATACAGACTGTCTGTCCAAGCACATCACAGTGGCCACCAGGTATGTTTCTAGAACGTAAAGCCATGTGATTATTTCCATAAATGTTGTGAGTTTTAAATGTCCAGCAAAAGTTTTCCCCATTCGTGTAAGGTGAAACATTCCGAGTACGTGAGGGGTAAAATTCTCATTTAAGACATATTAACATTCTATGCCATTTCTTAAGGTTTCCAATCTTGGACAGGATGACAATATTGCTGTAACTGAGCACCCAATGTTGCATGACCACCACTGTTTCTAACTTGTTTGTTCATTATTCAATAAACCGTGATATAAAAATTAATTTATGTAGCCGATATTGCAGAAACTTGGTAGAAATACAGTACTTCAAAATTGAATAGTTTAATGTTGCCATTTTACTTACTGAAGGTAAACAGAACGATGCTGCAACAGTCAACAAAGCTGGGTTATTTCATTAGTGATTCTAGATCTAGATTACACGAAATGTGTACAATTTATAGTTTTCATTTATTGAAATGAATGATGTTATCAAAAGGGTAAGATAGACATGATGTCATTACGGATTAAAACTTTACAAGACAAACAATCTTAAAAATAGAATTCAGTTAAGAATTGTTTGCTGACAGAATCAATATGTGAATTCTTATAGCAGAAAACAGAACTTGACAGAACAAATTGTTACTAAATATAACATGATGTGGGGAGGTGGCAAAGATTTTGAATAAGTAAAATAAGTGGAGCATAATAAGGCAAATTTACTGTTTCATGTGACAAGGTATTACCATCAAATAAATTGTTCAGTCTATAAACCCTGATTTCCTGTTGCAGTTTGAGCTTTAATAAAAGTGAAGATTTCCCCTCCTAACTCTAAGTCAAAGAATAAGATGATACAAATTGGCAAACGTAACAACATTGTTCCAAATTAAAACGACATGTCTGTTGCATTATATTGTTTTGCCTACCTAAGAAATATCTCCGAAAGATTCTCTAAAACATGCAAAAGAGTTGTCTACAAATGTTTTAAAGTGTTGGATATATCAGATCAAAATGAAAAAAAAAAAAAAAAAAAAAAAAATGGGGTGGCAAATAAAGATGCCTGTTCTTGGTAATATTAAGGAAAAGGTCAAGAAGATGTTTTGTTAAACTAAAATTTAAATTAAGACTCAGAAAAAAATTAATTAAAAAAATCATACCATTTAGAAAATGGACAAATTCATACAAAACTAGCACGTCTTTGGGGCCTATTAAACTTATAAAACAGTACAGTTTGTTTAATTATGGCATTTAAATGAAATAAATTAAGTTTAGTGATAGTCTCCACTTAAGGAACGATATAATATTATCCTTTAACGTTATGGTTAGTTATGAGCAGACTTCCAGCCAAAGTATATATTAAGATTGCATAAGAAAAATAGGACAAGAGTAAATAAAATATCATAAACATTATAAAATGAACCACATCATATTAAACTTACACCAACATGTGTTCGAATAGTTGGGATTTGTATATAAATTTAGAAACTGTTAAGTTAAATTGAATATTTCTTTTAATTAGAAACAATATAATCAACTTCTTTTTAAAAAAAAAACAACATACTGTACAAATTTAGATTCTAATTAAGATATATTAATATTCATGCTGGCAAATTAGCATAATTAATTGTTTCAAATGTAAGTTTAGTGATAGCGTTCGCTTAAGGAACGATACAAATAATATTGTCCAATGTTATTCTTAGTTATATGCAGACTTGAGGCCAAATTATGCATTAAGATTGAATGAGCAAAATTTGGACGAAAATAAATAAAAATCATAAAAAACATAAAATGAACTAAGTTATATGAAACTTAGACCAGCATGTGTTAGACTAGTAGGGGTATTTATAATACTTGAGAAACTTTTGAGTTTTTTTTAATTATAGCTTTTAAATAATCTAATCAACGTTTCAAAAATAATGTCGATTTTCAGATTCTCATTAAAGTTTATAAACTCGTTAGAGTTAATTTGCATAATTGACACATGACTATGGTGACCTTTCAATACCCACTAATTGATTACCAGTTTTACACTTCTGTCTTCATATTATTATAACCAAGTTATAACCATTTGTCTAAACATACCCTCCTGTTAAATATTCATGACGGTTGCGATGGAAACCATTCAACCATTAGTTTTCATATAGCCCAGATAATTTTCTTTTTAGTACATTAAAGATTCTATTTCTAGACATCCTAACGAACATTTTGAGACCCATGAAACAAGTTCTATGGGTGGGGGCGGCGGTGGGCGAGGCGCGCTAACAATACCTAGCTGCCGGACTAAACTTGGACCCACGTGACCTCTGACCACAAACCTAACAATGACAGACGATAAATAACGGAACTTCTGTTCATTGTTTTGTTGCGATCTATTGTTAGTATAAAACTTGCACGCATTGGTGCTACCACTCTGATGTTAGTTTATGTTGGGAAAATGTCTGTTATTACTGCTTGATTTGATAAGATGTCCTTGTACAAGTTGTGTAAGAATACAAATGATGATATTAAAAGTACATGTAATTAATGATAAGTTTATTGATGGAGAAGACTTAAGAGATTATGATGATGATGATGATGATGATGATGATGATGATGATGATGGTGATGATGATGATGATGATGAGAAATATATGCATATTTTAATAAAAAACAATACAATGGAAATAAAATCCCAACCACCATGCTCACAAAGTCGCGCGGGATTTATACTGGATGGCATGATAACCGGAAGTTTAATGACAGGAGCTAATATAATCAATTTAAGTTCGTAATTTAATCATTTGCTGTTTGTAAAGTTGTGAATTTATAAAGGAACATAATGTTTACTCTGCAACTTTTAATCACCTTCTGTGTGACATCACATGGAATCTATGGTATGTGCATTAGATCTATTTGTGAGATTATTGTTTGCTAAGTAAAATTCAGATTGCATAATTAATGTAAACAATGATAAAATGAAAACCCTAAAGTAGATTGTAAGTGTGTAAGGATGGTGGTAACAAATGTACAACAAGCAATGTTACAGACCAATATCTTCCTTTCCTTTGGAAACTACAGGGATAATATGATGTGGACCTCGTGCTTTAAGCTGACGTCCGAGATGACCACCAGATACTGCTAGTAAGGTTAAAATATAGTTTAAGTGCCAGCATTTTTTCATACAAATAATTCAAATTAATGTTTTAACATTTTCGCCACTAAATTATACTTTACAATCATGCAAAATGGTCAAGTTGTAAGTCATTTAAAGGGAGCCCGTAGCCGAGCTGTTAGAGTCGCCGACTTGATCCAGACCCTCACCGCGATAGTTCTAGTTAGTGTAATAACTTTTATGTGGAGAGGTTTTCCAGCAAACCTGTGGTGCCCCGGTGGTTTTACCCAGTCTGAAATCTTCCTCCACCGTTAATTAGTTTGACGTCTTTGACGAGTCGATGCTAAGTAATAAATAAAACATTGACATTTAGGATCAAAGTTTAAAAAATGACAAAATGCAGAAGAACATTCAGAACAAAACGGATAATGATCAACATTATACGTTGAAGAAAAAAGAAAAAACAATATTTCTCATATGTGAAACTACAAGGATAGCCAGATATGAAAAGGTCCTATCTTTTGATTTTAAGCTTTACGCTTATTTTAATCCTTACATTCATGTCAAAGTAATAACCCGCAGTAAATCTCGGTGTAATGCGTTATATCTCTAATTCTTAATTATTAACAATGTATTCATGTTTATAACTGGGGGCATTAGTGTCTTTGTTCGAAACAAATTGATAATGTCAAACTTTTTTATACATATTAGAAAAGACATATTAGATGCTGTTGTTTTATTGATTAAGAGTTCCAAATTTAATGGAAGGAAAGATATTATATTGTATATTGCATATGTTTCCCCAGAAGGATCTAGTATTTATAGTAACAGGCAAGAGGTTAATGGTATAATATTATTAGAGCAAAATATTGTATTCTTAATATCAGAGTATCCTGACTGTTATCTGTATTTAGCAGGTGATTTTAATGCAAGAACAAAAACATTTTTAGATTACATACCCTTAGATAATCTGATTTTTTATATTTGTCACAAGTAGATTGTGCTTGTGATTATTATGACCTTCCAAGAAATAATCAAGATATAAGTAAATTTAACTCTTTTGGAAAATCGCTTACAGAATTGTGTTGCACACGTGATATACATATTGTAAATGGCAGGTGTTATGATAATATTAATGGTAATTTCACATGCATAGCAAATGATGGCCAAAGTGTAGTAGATTACCATATTGTATCTTCACAATTGTTTGACGTCATTTCTTATTTCAATGTATAACTACGCACAGAATGTGACCATTTGCCTCTTCTTGCAAGAATGTCTTTTAATGAAGATATTGGTTCTAAATATATGTTAAATATCACTCAAAATGAAAATGAAACTTTATTCAATATTACATGTGAATACTGTACTAAGACTTTTTGGAAAGATAGATATAAGGATGTGTTTAAGGCAAAGTTTTGTAATCAGTTGGACCTAAATAGGGAAAGCATAGTAAATGCTATAAATATAAGCATAAATGAAGGTGTAAATAGTATAATACAACTATATAAAACATCTGCATGTCCTCATATTTTAAAAACAAAAGATAAGACTCTACAACCGCAATGGTGGGATATGGAATGCACTATTGCCAAAAAATTGAAATATTGCTTATTACGCAGATTTCGTCAAACACACAATTTAGACATATTGATAGAATACAAAATAGAAAAGAAAAGGTTTAAAGATCTTTGCACTCGGAAAAACAATGTCTTTTCAGTTTTCAAATAGACAATCTTTGTTAAATGCGCGAAAAGATCCCCAACGGTTTTGGTCACTTATAAAATTTAACAATAAAGCTCATTCTGTCAATAACGAGATAAAGGCATCTGCTTGGTTACACTATTTTGAATCTTTGTTGTATAAAGACAATCAGGAGATTTTGTCGGTGTTAGATTTAAGTAATTTTGACATAAACTCAAACCCAGATTTACTATTAAATAGTCCTATATCGAATGAAGAAATACTTAGATCAATATATAAGCTAAAAGAGGGAAAAACTCAGGGCATAGATGGTGTTGGTGCGGTATTTTATAAACATACATGTCTAGAAATAACGCCAATTTTGTATATACTATTTAATACAATACTAGCTAGTGGAGAAATTCCTGATTCTTGGTGTCAAAGCATTATTGTTCCTTTGTATAAGTCAGGCTCAAGGAACGATCCATCAAACTACAGAGGAATCTCCTTGTTAAATGTATTGTATAAAATATTTCTAGTATTATTTATTTATTTATTTATTTGGTTTATCGTCCCACCAACAGTATTTCAGTTATCTGGAGAAGGTGTCCACTTGAAGCATATATAGTGCTGCCTTCACTGTGTATAGCATGCCATGAACACCTGGCATGATACCACACCCAGTCACAATATCCTGACACCGGGCCAACCAGTCGTGCAACTACCCTTATATTTGCTTGAGCGTTAGCAAGCGAGCTATACAACTACCATTTTAACGACTTTGGTATGTCGCGGCCCGGGATCGAACCCGGGGACCCCCGTACCTGGAGCCGACGCTCTACCGATTGCGCTACCAGGTCCGGTTTTCTAGTTTTAAACCTCATAGATTAGATACATGGACCGATGAGTATAATGTTATTTCGGAAGCACAAGCGGGCTTTCGAGGGGGTCACTCAGTCATTGACAACATATTTTCTTTACAGTCTTTTATTCAAAAATATATCACAAGATCATATGGTAGAGAGTATGTATTGTATGTCGACTTTCAAAAGCGTTTGATTCTCTAGTGCACGTTCGCATGTTCTCATTTCTCTACTTAAAGCTGGGACAAATGGGCAAATAATAAAAGTTCTTATTTCTATGTACTAAAAACTTGAAGCATATACAAAAATCCCACAAACAGGCTTAATAAGTAATAGTAATAACTTGAATCTAAATGAAAACTATAGCAGAACATCTTGCAGAGTCAGATCTTTAAATAAAAACAGTACACCGGAAATCTCTCTAGCAGGCCCTATACATTGTAATACTTTGCCTGCTGCGCAGACACTGTTGTTAATCTGCAAAGACAGTTAAACGCTGTATCAACATTTTGTGAGGAAACTGGCATGACTGTTAATCTAAAGAAGTCGGAAATTATTGTTTTTAGAAATGGTAGTCCGTTACGTAATAATGAATCTTGGACATATAATGGAAAAACAATTAAGGTAACTAATATGTATAAGTATTTGGGTCTTTTTGTTTAACACCAAAATTATCATGGTCACAAACGAAAAAAAAGTTAGCTGCCCAACCTAGAAAAGCTATTTGTTGTTTTAAACTTTATCATAAACCTTTCGGCTATTTTAGCCAACATGAAATGTTTAAGCTTTTTGATTCTATGGTAGTTCCAATATTGACTTTTGGATCTGAAATTCGGGGGTTTAGTTATTCTGAAGAAATTGAAAGGGTGCAAACGGATTTTTGTAGGTACTTCTTAGGTGTTAACACATCAGTGAATAATTTTGTAATTTTAGGCGAGTGCGGACGTCTGCCATTGTGTTCTATATATTTTGTTAAATGCATTAAATACTGGTGTACTCTTCTGTATATGCCTAATACAAGATATCCAAAAAATTGCTATAAAATGTTTTATTCATCAGATTGTTTTGGACGTAGAAATTGGGCTACGTATATCAAAGAGATTTTATTCAGATATGGTCTTGGCTAAGCATGGATAGCACAGGAAGTTGGTAATGTTGACTCATGTGTTTATATTTCTAAACAACGTATAAAAGACTGCTTAAGCCAACAGTGGATATCTGTAATTACAGACTCTACTAGATGTGACACATATAAATTGTTCAAATCAAATTTAAACCCAGAGAAGTATATTTCTATAGACTTACCATCCCATTAAAGAAAAGCCTTAGCAAGATTTAGATGTTCAAGTCACAAACTTAAAATTGAAATAGGAATACCTCGAGAATTAAGGTTTTGCAATTATTGTTCAAATAATAACAATGTTCAAGTTTTGGAGGATGAATTTCATGTATATTTTGTCTGTCCAAAATTTTCTGATTTAAGAGAAAGGTATATTTTTAGCTGGTATCATGAAAGAACCGAAAAGATAGATTTTATAAATATCATGAAATCTGAAAATGTAAACAGTATTAAGCAAATTTCATTGTATATTCATAAAATGTTCAGGTAATATAAAAAAGTTTTAAATAACAAGGTTTTATATGCTGTGATCTACTCTGCTTGAGACAAATTCAAAAATCACATCAGACGTTTGAATTGTGTGTCAATATATCAAATTGACAATGGTATATCTATCTTTATTTATGGATATAGATAACTTGTTACAGAATTGCAACTCATGAATTTTATATTTTTACATGTTTATTTGTATTTTGGGCCGGAGGCCTCTATACGAGAAATAAACTTTCTGTATTCTGTATTCTGTATAACTAATGTATTTTCTAAATAAAGAAGAAATTAAGCAGTTTAAATAAAGTCCGGTTACTTTAAATGCTGTATTCATATATAATCGTTTTAAAAAGAAAAAACATTTTAAAGCATGAACACTGAATTAAAAAGAGTTTCTAAATTTACAACAGTTATGACAGCTCATATTTGTGATAACAAACTCGTTCGTATAGCGATCATGTACCCCACACCAAAGTAATTACCTCAGTGTTACATACAAGCGTAACGTTTCTTTTATATTATACTCTAGTTGCACGCTGTTAGTCATGTGGCCTGGGGATCAGGAGCTAGGTCCAACAAGACAATAGGTAGCTTCAGGTTTCATATATATCGTTTGCCGTTAGCATTAGTTTAGGAAGATGGTAAACCCTTAATTTAACTTAGGAACACTTTCTAGTAAAAGTGGAATTATCTTTTTCTGTGATCTTCAGTACTTCAAGAGAAGATCTTACTGTAGTGAAAATTTAAAACAGCACTTGAAGAATAGAATTACTTCCCTTGAGAATAAAAAAAAACGATACTTACTTTAGAATCTTCAATGCTGTTAAGTACTCAGTTTACACAGATTAGATTGTCTTGCAACTTCAGCGTAATATAATATGTATTTTAGGCTACTTTTCTATTCGGTGACAGTATTTTTTGTTATTTGTTTGTGCCAAAGTTAGTTAATATACATATTTTTCAGATGTTACTGTTACTGGAACTTTAAGATAATTCTGGGACATAAGATCCCAGCTTAACAGGACACAATACATGTGCTTGCCATATGCCTATGGGTAAAAGATGAGGATAACTAAAACCATTCGATGTCTACACAATACATCTGAGAGATTTGGTTTGTGCCAAAGGCTGTCCGTGTATACCAAGGCAACTGACCTACACTTTAATGGGTATTTAGGAGAAAGTCAATGCACACTATTCGAAAAGCACAATGCAGTCTTGGCCCGACCTGGAAGCGCAGTCGTGAGAGCGTCGGCTCCAGGAACGGGCGGAGGGGGGGGGGGGGTCGATCCCGAGCCGCAACATACCAAAGTCATTTAAAAATGTAGTGGCATAGTTCCCTAGCTTACGCTCAAGCAAATGTAAGGATAGTTTCACAAACGGTTGGCCCGGTGTCAGGTTTTGGGCCTGGGTGTGGTAAATACAATGATGCAGCATTATATCTGCTTCAAGTAGACACTTTCTCCAGATAACTGAAATACTGTTGGTGGGACGATTAGCCAAACCCAACAAACAAACAACAACAAACACAATGCAGCTTCTTCGATGCGCCACGTCATTGTGTTAGGTCTAGGCGCTCAGAGGCTGCCGGTGCAAGGAAAGGGCGCGACTGGCACAGGCGAGTCGGTGGAGCCACGTACGTGACGAGGCACGTGCCTGACTTACTATATGGGGTCATTGAAAAGGCACGTGTGAAACTGACAAGCTACACTAGGGTGTCAGAAAGAGGCATGTATGCGCCTGGTTTTGTCTATGCATCACGGCAGTGTGTGTGCAAAGAGTGAGTGCGACACACATGCGAAAGGTTCGGCTGAGCTAGTTGTCTGATGGGTATTTGAAGCTCGTAAGCTCAGTTTACTTCCGAGGTTTGTCCGAGACTATGTTTCGTCCGTTACCCTCTGCTTACTACGATTGCCCCCCCCCCCCCCCCCCCGCTCCTCACTACGTTCTCCTCTTCGGCTCAGCCGCGTTACACTTCTTACGACCGTTGACAAAAGGAAGCCTCTAAGTTATGTTTTGCCCCTAAATTTTACCCGAGCGCTTAGTAAAGAAACATAAAGACAAAACCCAATACATTTCTGTTACTGAATTTTCTGTCCGCAACAGGTTCTAGTTTCAACGTGTCATCAACTACAGCTAACTGGACGACAGCCAACGGCACGTGCTTTCTGGCACTGCCACCGGTCACGTTTGATGAAGAGCATATACGCGTTGATGACGTATTTGGTGACGTCATGGCAAACAATTCGTGGCTCGGCTACTTTAGATACGGTTACATCTTGCAATTCTATGGTACTTATGTTAAATATGCTGTTTTGATATGGTTTTGTATATTTGATATCGAATTTTAAGTTTATGTCTGGTGATTATTGACACATTTTACAAATTATATTTCTCCACAATTTCCCAATGTATAACGTTACATAGATCTACGAATTTACTTTACTACCAAAGGTTTTGATACTGTAAGATTGAAAACCAATAGTTTTGTTTAACCACGCATATAACGCATGTAGTTAATGGGCTGTTAATTTTTAACAAATATGAAAGCTTATATGAGAATATCGGATCTTGTTGTAAATTATAATTGTGTTCTAAACCTAGTCATATCTGGAGCTAGAATGTTGCTTTCAGTCCATTTTGTAACTTGCCGATACGCCCATTTTAAGCTTTCAAATCATTATATCTATCTTCGTTGGAAATTTTTTTACATATATGTTTGTTTTCCGACATGTAAAAAAGCGAACAAACACATTTTCTGTCGATTTGGTAATTTGCTGATAAACCCATTTCGGCTTTCATGCCGAATTGCTTTTGGTTAAAATGATATTTATAACGATCCATAACAGCAACAAATGCATCAAAAGTGATATTAGCCGTTTAATGTTTTTTTTATTTCAAAACGGGTTATTGTTTGTAACATAGCTGCTTACTTCAATGTTCCAGGATGTTATAATATGAGCGGTGTGGCGTTCAATACAACGACACTGACGGTGGCTGACTGTTTTGAATACTGTTACCACAGAGACAAATATTCTGTCATCGCTGTAAAGGTTAGCAATAATTGTGTCCTTTTGATTAACTTTTTGCGAAAAGACATTGAAAATTTCTGTTAGGTGTACATTCATGCCAATTATGTGTCGCTTCGAAATACTTGAGCTGTAAATGTTCATTATAATACTCCTAGTGTCATGCAGCAGTTAATTCACGACAATTACATCAGTAAGTTAAGCAGTAAGTAAATGTAAGCAAAGGAACATAACTATTGCTCTTTACGTTTTAGAACACGTCATGCTATTGCATCGTCAACTATCCTGGATATCGGAATCTTCAACTATGTGACCAGAGATGTCCAAAAGAAGGTTTTACTTGTGGATCGACAAACTACCATCATGCTTCGGTATACGCGAGGAAAAATGGTACGTTAAAATTGTGTGTATTCATTTGTTGTTTTATCAGACGAGTTTTACAATCACACGTATGATAACGGCTTTTTAAGTGGTAAAATGTATCCGACAAATGTCTGGATAGAGCCTCAGATTCCGGGACAAATGTCTGGATAGAGCCTCAGATTCCGGGACAAATGCCTGGATAGAGCCTCAGATTCCGGGACAAATGTCTGAATAGAGCCTCAGATTCCGGGACAAATATCTGAATAGAGCCTAAGATTCAGGGACAAATGTCTGGATAGAACTTCAGATTCCGGGACAAATGCCTGAATTGAATAGAGACTCAGATTCCGGGACAAATGTCTGGATAGAGCCTCAAGATTTCAGGATAAATGTCTGGATAGAGCCTCAGATTCCGGGACAAATGTCTGGATAGAGCCTAAGATTAGAGGACAATGCCTGGATAGAGCTTCAGATTCCGGGACGAATGTCTGGATAGAGCCTCAGATTCCGGGACAAATGTCTGGATAGAGCCTCAGATTCCGGGACAAATGCCTGGATAGAGCCTCAGATTCGGGACAAATGTCTGGATAGAGCCTCAGATTCCGGGACAAATGTCTGGATAAAGCCTCAGATTCCGGGACAAATGTCTGGATAGAGCCTCAGATTCCGGGACAAATGTCTTGATAGAGCCTCAGATTCCGGGACAAATGTCTGGATAGAGCCTAAGATTCAGGGACAAATGTCTGGATAGAGCTTCAGATTCCGGGACAAATGCCTGGATAGAGACTCAGATTCCGGGACAAATGTCTGGATAGAGCCTCAAGATTTCAGGACAAATGTCTGGATAGAGTCTCAGATTCCGGGACAAATGTCTTGATGGAGCCTCAGATTCCGGGAAAAATGTCTGGATAGAGCCTCAGGTTCCGGGACAAATGTCTGGATAGAGCCTAAGATTCGGAAACAATGTCTGGATAGAGCTTCAGATTCCGGGACAAATGCCTGGATAGAGCCTCAGATTCGGGGACAAATATCTGGATAGAGCTTCAGATTCCGGGACAAATGTCTGAATATAGCCTCAGATTCCGGTACAAATGCCTGGATAGAGCTTCAGATTCCAGGACAAATGCCTGGATATAGCCTAAGATTCCTGGACAAATGTCTGGATAGAGCCTCAGATTCCTGTACAAATGTCTGGATAGAGCCTCAGATTCCGGGACATATTTACCACCGTCTTACATGAACGCGTTACGCACCGATAGAGATTCGAATCCGCAACACAGTTAAATAATCCTGTCATTAGTCGGACTTTTTATCATGTACATTTACATTGCCTTACTTTAATAGGATTTCTTTTGTATACCGCTGTTGTAACAAACCACCTTTTATCAGTGTACTTGAAATCATAATGTGCATTTTACTTTTGTTTGTATGCATGATTAAATTGCTGAATTTCCAAACATACATTTTTTATTTCTCTTATTTGTAAGACCAGATCATTCCTGACAATGATCAGAACAATCACGAGTGTCGTGCTGTTATTGATGGACAACGTCAATGGCGCCCATGTTCTGAGAATCGTTTGCGTCAATGTTCAACAGAGCAGCAGTCAGGCATAAAAGGTATCTTTGAAGCGCTATATATTGAATAACTCTAGGTAATTTGCTGAAAGTTCTGGCGCTCAGTAATTTGGAATAGATGGTAAATGAAGGTGTTAAACAACAACAAGTTCAAAAACAGAAGTCATATTACACTTAATATTATCTGGATTTACGAAGGCACACAAATTAAAAAATATATAACTGTATTTTTTTAAGTTTTACAATATGTCCCAAAAAGGCAAACTTACATGAAATATAGCTACGGCAAAGCAATACGTTGGTCAATTGCAGTTTCCTTCTGTTTTCAGTTTTAGGTGTTGGTGTAACAGGCCAGAGTAGCATTGCCTAGATTATACTTGAGAATAGTCCCAGATAGGCCACTGTTTTCTTGTTAACATTCACATTTACGTTCATCTTTCAAAAGATATATAAAGAAACTAAGAACTAAAAGTCTACTACTTAGAAATAGGTTAATAAGAAAAGGTTCTATCAAAATTTCCAGAGATATTTAAATTTAAAACTACCTCTAGACCAAGGCAAACAGTGTAAATATAAATAAAGTCATGATAGAGGTCCGTGATATACCAAGTTGCTGTTGTAAAGTTAACGTTCATAAACATAGATCATTTAGTGATTTCCAACTTTTATGTATTGAACAATTAGCTATAACATATATGTTAACATTACTAATCGCATATCTCTAATTAAAAATGTCACAGATATAAATCGAGTAAGTGGTACAAGAAATCATAAGTCAAATACTGCTTATTTCCAGTAGACTGGAAAACCTACCAAGACATGTGCCCACCGGACTCGCAGGGCAATGACTCATGGACGAACATTGTCAGAACTTGGTCCACATTCATTCATAATCACAGTACGTACACGAGTAGAACACGCCAATTGTAATTGTTGTTTTTTCCTTTTAAATATCATTAATGATTGTTGTGTATCGTTTTGTTAAATAAAACAACTTTAATATATGCAACATTCTTATTCCCTGTTAAATGTATAGTTTTTATGGACCCTATTAGATTGCCCGGCTATGTATTCAAAGCTCAAGTAAAGTGAGCGATAATTATAGAATGATTAACCTTAACAACAACAGCATGAACTTGTTTCTTGATAGGATTCAAAATAAACAGGACTGTTCATTGACTGTCGACCAGTTAAAAACTCACGCGAAAATATTTTCATGCATTCGTTAAGCATTGTTGTAAACAGAAAAAATAAGTTGGTGTTGGTGTTTTTATATTTGTAAATAAATATTTTAGCTGATACGGCGAGTGTTCATAGCGCTAGGTGGGTGAAATTCGGATGCTTGGTCCTTCGAAACAACCGGACGTATTTGGAGTTTGCACCTGGCACGATGGAAAAGCAATATATATGTCAGTTCAATGCGGGTATGGTGACTTACCTTAGTGACATACATGTACTTTTCTACTTACATTTAGTTTCTCCCGTAAATTATTATCGCCGAAGTTTTTTTCCTTAGAATCCACCGCGTGGATAGGGTCCCGATAAATGCTGTCTTTCTGCTGACATCTGGTGCGCCGGTTGTTTTTGTCAGATACTTAAATGGTGCTTTCACCCTCAATTAATCTCCGTCGCAAAAATGGCTAACAATGTATCGGTCCGATGTAGCTGTTAAGCAAGAATGCACTCTCTAAGATTCTGCTATCACGAAATTAATGTAGATAAGAGTTTATGGTTCAAACAAAATATTTAGTAAGAACGCAAGTGTTTGTATTGTTTAATTATTTTACTTTGTTATTCCATAGGTTGGTTATTTTGTTTACATTTATACTTATTTTCAAAATTTAATTCCGTTTTTGGATCAGATAGAATGTACTGCGTGTCTGCAGACAATGACATAGATTTAATTCAATACACAGAGACAACACCGCCTACAACCAATTGCAATGGGTTTAATCAAGGTTCATAAATATTGTTTTCACTCGATGACTTGTAGTATTGTGTAAATATTATCAATCAATTATAATTTTCGATGTAAATTTTATTTTTATTTCAACAAATAGTCAGCAAGAACGGGTAAAATACGCATGTCCATGTTTTGCTGCCCATTATATTGATCTAACCTCAAAATAATTCACTCTTTAAACGTAACTAAAATTGTTCATATCATTTCTTTTTTTCTGTATTCAGCTTTTTAATCAATATATGAAAAGATATGACATAAATATTTAGCATTATATGAATGGCGTATTGTTTTATTATTGGTGTCCGGTTTAAATCTTTAATGATTTTAAGTTAATTTATGGCTGAACAGTTTAACTGTGAGGCAACCCTTGGAAACGTTATGCAATGTGGAATCCAAAACTTTAAATTATTTCTCCGGATATCTAAGCTGAAATTAAAGGGTTTTTTTTAAAAAATGCATGTTTATAATTTGATTTGTTTTGTTAAAGATATGATTTATTTTTTAAAAAATGTCAGCAATTATTCATATTTTCTATGAGTTCAAAATTTTACTAACCACTGTGTATTTTTCTTTTGCAAAACATGACTGAATTACTTGTACTAGACTAGTTTGCAAAGATATTAACTACAGATACTTATCCGTCCATTGCAGCGTATATTGCGGTCGGAGTGAGTTCAGTCGGACTGTGTTTGGCCTTAATCGTGTTCGTAGTCTTGAGATGCACAAATCGGACGAAAATATTGCTGACACAAACCCCAACATCTCAGCATAGTCGATCCAGAAACGGGTTAGTTTTATAATTTCTTGTTTGTTTACAAACGTACATCTTGATTATGTCTGTTGCTCTTCTTAGCGCCTGAAACGGCGTATACAATGTCCGTATATTTTGCATCATAAAAAAGACGAAAACGCCAAGCTGTGTTTCACTATAATGTAAGTATGTACGACATTGTTACTTGCTGATACGTTAATTTGTTCATTTCATTTATTTATAGAATAAACAAACGTATAATAAAAGTTTTCCAATTAATTAAGAAATAATAGCTGTGGCCATGTCGCTTAATTGTGCCTTCCAACCAATTGGTTTGCATTTATGTTGTGAAAATACGTTCATTTGATTCGTTATACGTTCAAAAGTTGAACTTATTTTTTGCTTTATGTACTAGTTTATTTTGCGTGTTATATTTTCTATTTGAGAACTACTTGTGAATTTTTACTAAGAAAACACACTACATTCTAAATGAATCGACCACATGACTTCTTTAAGACTAATGTCCTTTATTTCGATACCTCATAAGCAGTTGCATTCGATATAAGGAACATTTTATAAATATTTGTTGTAATTCCAACAGAATTCTAACATATACTTTGGTCTTCAGCAATTGTACTAAGTATACAGAGGGATAGTGAGGACTATAACGCTAATCATAAACTATAACCGAAGAGCGAAACAAAAAGTCCTGCAAAACGATTTCTTACCTAAAGCAAGATTAATAGGTTACACATATTGACTCAGCAAAACACACTAGAGTGTCTATGAAGCTTCAGTTTTCAATTAACTTAAATGAATGCAATCTATTTGTTCATCTGCCTATAAATAATAAACTGTTATAAGTAAAATGTCTTCAAACTGGCCCAGTTATCTGGCGTAGAATTAACATAATGGGATAGATTAAATACGAATATCACAGGCCAAATGAAAATGCCAATATAAATCATCATTTCAACAGTTGAATCTATAAACTTTGATGACACTTCAACATTAAAGTAGTTATTGGACGTAAAGTTATCCTAAACACCTTAAAATAAGGTAAGGATATGGCCAATGATTCATGGTGTTTTAATGTATAAGTCAAAGCGTGTTTAATTTTTTTGCGATTTTTAAAATACTTGCCTTGTGGTATCAGCTTATCAAACCGTTTCTTCCCCTCCATTCTTGTATTAATCCCCATGCTTTAGCTTAACAATTCGGTTTATTCCCCGCGTTTTTGTAAAGGCCCTTAATCGCTTCATACATTCCAATCCCCTATGAGCCATGTTACACCAGCTAATTAAATCTTTCTATTCCCTCCATTACCGCTTCTCGACGAACAGACCCAGGTTTTCTCACGTTAAACCCATTATCATGTACTATTGTCTCTACAAACTTAGTACCAGCGGTGTAGAATATGCATTTTATCCCACCATCTCTGTAAGTATCGGTTGGTATAGCCTGTGTGATAAAGATGAGCTTTATCAATCGATATTCACGCACCTGCTCTAAGCCGGACTAGTTTTTTGACAAGAGTATCAGGAATGTTTACGTGAACGAAACTCATTTATGGCGTAATTATGCTTGTGATCACCCCAAAAACGTCCATAATATAAAGATTGGTTCAATACAGCAACGAGGCCATTAAAAAATAGGGATGCGCGCGGTTTCGATCTCTGTCCTGCAGCATTGAAAATTTAAGTTGCGGCGTCTTAACCGACTTAGCTAACCGGAAAGTTCATCTTGATCTTCCAAAGATCTATTTAACAATGATATAGAAAATTTGTTAACAAAAATACAATATGGAAGCTTTATTTATCAAAATGTACACATTTACCTATTAAAAAATTGCAAAAAATCTGAAACAAAATGTTATACAGTCACATGATAAAAACTTTTGAGAAGGAAATTGATCTTGAATCTGTGACTGTCTCAGAAAGCAACAAGCAGCTGCCTAATCTGAGGACAGACCCTAATGATTAAATGTCGTTACATGATGAACATTCAAAGTTCAATCTTTAGTTGAACTTAATACAGCTGACTGCATAGACCTGGACAAATGTGCTAATAAATCACAGATTCTAGACTTCAACATGAACACCAGCACACTACTTCCAATCCCAACATTTCTCCAAATTCGCAAGCCACCCTGTCAAAACACAACTATCTTCGCAACTTTATGGCGCTTTTTTCAATGACCAGAATTTCAATGTCATCAACAACTAAAATCCATGAGCAACTAATGTACTTATGTACTAATGAACTTGACTCATATACATTTAGAGAAAAACATAAAACGTTCAAAACACTTGTTCTACTGTAATCTACATTTTTCATTTTGAAATGTTGACATCGATTGATAAGCCATTTAATTGATATATCTTTAGACAAATGGTGCCTTGCTCGGAACCTGAAGTGACCCCTAACAACAGAGTGACGCCTATCTACAACGAATATCTGCACGCAGTTACTGCCGAAGTTGACTACGAGACCGTACTGTGAAAAAGAGTTCCTTTGAACAACAGCTTCATCAACATGACCATCACATCAACATAAGCAGCGATATTTAAAGAAACGGATATTACATGCACATCTTTAGACACCTTCAATTATTATTAATAAGGGGCGGTTACAGGTCGTTGGATTGAGATTAACCCCGATTTATTGGCATTTGTATAAAAAATCGTATATTCTTTACATGCCTTTTTTGTAAAAGATACAGTCTAAATATCGAATATAAATATTGTGTATAATCATTTTATTAAACATAAATAATTATTGTATAAAAAATATTAGCATGGGATTTATGTAGTTGTCCTGTCTGTTAACCCTGTATGTAAAATGTGTGTGGCGAATTAGACATTGTTCTTATTATTAATATATATTACAAATGTTTGTGTTAAGTGTAGAAATAAATTATTAACTCTACAGACGTTGAAAAAAGGTTTTATTTTTATGGTAAATGTGCTGTCATAAACAAGAGAACATTTAAATTCCTTATTTGTTTCAGTCGCATGTCCTATTCGTATAAGGTTTTCATTTATTTATGTACCTCAGAACATTTCACAAGCTTTTACATATGCAATTTATCTAATTTGAATGTTTTTCCACCGAATTTCTACGACGTGGTTTCAGTAAAAACTGTGCACATCTATGATAATGTGCAGTGTTTATTTATACATGTACTTGCATGCATATATTTGTTCTTGAGTTTTATTTTTATTCCTGATTATTCCTGACAAGCATTATATTTTTTATACTTGCCATACAGTAAAATACTTTTTATTGTGTAGGTACGAAAGTCGCCAAGTCTCTTTAGCCCCACAAACCCGTTTTATGCCACTTAACGTTTTTGGTAACAAGCTAAATCCAGTAACTATCAAGTCCAACATTGACAAATTTTAAAAGATGTCAAATTGATTGTGTATATATAAACTTGTTTTCTTCAATGCTTTAAAAAGTAGGTTTCCTTTTTTTTAAATAATTTCATTTACAATAAGTTAACCTTATTATTTATAGAAAAGAACTGATATTCATGGATTCTTTATTATTTGTTCTCTGTTAAAACATTTCCACAGATGAAGCGAGTTGATTTAAAATCAAATGTATGTACACGAGGTTTTGTCATAAAAACAAAGTATACCAGTGTTAGTTGATTAGGGAGAATTGTTATTTTTCAGAATTTATTGTGGTTTATTATTTTACTAAGATAAAGCCCGTATCAAAAGTTGACATGAATTTGGAAATATAGGCACGTTAACATTTATGCCGTACGTGTATAAAAACAGTTTGTTGTTCGATTTTTACATGGACATTTTTCTGTAGTCTTTCTATAGTTATAAAAAGTTGACAATATGAAGACATTTGTGTAGCATCATCGCAAAAGAAAATCAAAACCACGAACAACAATAATTCAATTTGAAATAAATATTCACTTTTGTTTAAAATATTAATATCGTCCACTGTGGCGAGTTTTAGCATAATCATTTGTGATCTGTTTAAAAACTGACTCGGTATTAACAGCAAGTATATTAAAATGAATCATAATAAAACTATTGTAAATCTTTAATGGAAGACGGCTGACTTTGTTTTCAAGTTAACGAGAACTTGCTATTGTTTGTGCATGCACAATTTATTTTTCATTCTGTTTTATGGGATATAATATAATCCTTGTTATAAACATGTACAACACATGCGGTTTTGTAGTAAACCGTATTTCATTGATATTATAAACATGTTTAACACAGGTGATTTTGTAGTTAACCGTATTTCATCGATGTTATAAATATGTATAACACAATTGATTTTGTAGTAAACCGTATTTCATCGTTGTTAAAAACATGTTTAGCACAGGTTATTTTGTAGTTAACCGTATTTCATCGATGTTTTAAACATTTATAACACAGGTGATTTTGTAGTAAACCGTATGTCACCGATATAAACATTTATTATATATCTATTAATGTTTATCTTTAAAAATAGTTTGTATTTTCTTGTTGAATACATACAGTTGCATTCCACTCTCCGCATTTCATAAAACCCCTTGTATTTTACTTGTTGCTTGTGTAAACTGACAATGCATAATATGACGGACTACTTTTTCTATAAATAGAACAGATCGGTAATTTCCAGTATTGTAAAATAGGGAAAATAAAAAATACAAAGAAGTATTTTTACAACAAAATTGCAAGAAAATCTGACTTTTCCCTGTGTGATGAATGATGAAACAACAGCAACACCAGAGCCTCAAGAGGTAAAATCCACAGAGACTGAACTGTCAAACTCCAAAGCTCCAACTTTTGTAAATCACGCCACTCACGCAATCCGGGTATTACACAGCCACCTCAAACAGTACGGCTCGGTGGATCGCACGCTGACGTATTCATTATGTATAACACAGGTGATTTTGTAGTAAACTGTGTTGCATCGATGTTATAAACATGTACAACACAGGCGGTTTTGTTGTAACCCGTATTGCATCGATGTTATAAACATGTACAACACAGGTGATTTTGTAGAAAAAGGTATTTCATTGATTCCGATTTTCTGCATTTGTTT
This sequence comes from Sinonovacula constricta, assembly GCA_007844125.1. Classification (NCBI taxonomy): domain Eukaryota; kingdom Metazoa; phylum Mollusca; class Bivalvia; order Cardiida; family Solecurtidae; genus Sinonovacula; species Sinonovacula constricta. Next base: position 67,320,707 of record CM017560.1, on the reverse strand, counting down.
TAAATGTGTCTTCATGCTATAAAAACTCAATTTTGAATGACATTTGTCTTGACTAAGTTACATCTGATATGTAACCAATCTCTAGCCTATTTCGTTTTCTTTCAGCGAAACTGTCTACCAAACTTTTGACCTTCGTACAGATGCTGACGTTAAGCAAGCCCAAATGAATATCAATGAAGTGACTCTCGTTTGTATGAATTAAAAAGTACATAAAATATCGTGTATTGTGCCATAAAACACCTCCTAGGTGTAACAATTTTAATAGGAGCGTTTATTAAAGTAATAGACATCCAGAAACAACTACATAATCTACTGTTGTGTATAATACATAAAAAAGAAATATGACAAAGTTCTATGAGTATTGCAACATATATTACAATTCGACAAGATACAGAACAAATGTTAAAGTATGAACAAATCCTTGATGAGCCATAATCCTAAATATAATACATCATAAATGAAATCTCTATAAACATTCCACAAATAACATAACTCACGACCTTACTGTCCAAACTGAAAGAATCGATAAATTTAGATTTTTGAACTAGTTATCATTTGTTATTTTTGTGTGACTTATCCAAAATCATAAGTACATTTGTGTTTTATATGACACTATTACTAAACTCAGATTATATCATCGCGTGGGAAATATTATTTCAAAATCATAAGTATTCTAATATTTAGCACTCATTTACTTTTAGTTTCGGGATAGACTCTTGTAGTTGCAATTATAATGCCCATGACTAGATTGTCATTGTTCATATTGTTTACCCACAATGCTCACTTTCAGTTTGCTAGCTGAAGGATGGGGTCCATGTAACTACAGCACCTATTCGGGTTTATGTCAAAAGATCATCCTAATGGAATACAATCCGAGAACTGTTCGTTTATCTCCTGTTACAAGTCTTTTTTACCAATCTTTTTTAGGCTGATTTAGTGAGATTTAGTAAGATTTAGTGAGATTTGAATAGACATTGTATTTTCCCATCGTTCGATATTTATATATTTCTTCAATCAATTTCTACGTTAGGTCGTCAGTGTCAAAATCGTGTATCAATATGTTCTATTTGCCTTGCACGGTACAATTGTCTGACTAAGCCGTTGTGTTCCACATCATCTACACAAGTATAGTCATTGTTGAGACGCCCACCTCATTATAAGTGAAGGAAGACCCCAGACACGTTCTGTTGATAAGGTAAAACAATGTGCATTTTAAAGTTATTATGGCATAGAATGTATTAAAATCGAGTATTTGTTCTAGGACTAGGATTGCTGCTCTTGAACTCTTCCCCGTTGCGAATGCCTCGAAGTTTACAGACCTGGGGCATGAGCCTTAACAGAGATATGTAGTACAATGTATCACATACTAGTTTTACATTCAATCGGACTTAACGAACCTATTCAGGATTTTTTAATCTTATGAATCAGTTTGGTTAAACTGAAAGGAGGAAAAAAATAACTTTAAAGAATAGAGTACTTTCAGACGCGTGCCGAAGGACAATAACGCTGAAGTACAATAGAAGAATGAAGTATTGTTTCGCATAGAAACAAAAAGTGAAAGTCCAGTAACGTTACGGTTTAAATGTCAGAATTTCAAAAAATATAAACTATTAAAGTCCGGATTATATTACAGTGGCTGTCGTTGGTATAGATATAATACAACACTATATACAATATATATATATATATATATATATATATATATATATATATATATATATATATATATATATATATATATATATATATATATATTAATATTGAAATCTATATTAATAGTTATCCCATATCTAAAACTGAAAAACTGTAATTGTTGAAGTTTGGAGAAGCTGGTGTCAAATGTGCAAAAACATTATTAACTTTCCCAGTTATTAAATCAATTCGTCCATCATGACTGTTTTCATTTACGCCTGTATCTTTAATACCGCACACTAATATATACCCCATAATGTGTATATACATACAAAAGGACATAATCCTCATTTATCATGTTAATAGTGCTATCTTTGACATCAGTTATTAAAACTGAGCTAAATCATCACACAGGACTCATAGTTTAATAAAGGGTATATTTTAATGAATTGAGATATGTATTAATTTGACTGAATGATTTCCTTATTTAAAAATAATTTGTGAATATTTGAGATGTGCCTTACCAGCTACTGCAGATCTTTATTACAGGAATGAAACAAAGCTGACCATTGTCTACTTATCTTAAATATAATGAGACAAATCATGACAAGAACAAGTAAGCTGAATAAATTGAGAACAAGTAATATAATCTTAAAAGTGCTACTTTCATTTTCATCAAAATGGCTGCCTAGAATTATGTCATTTCCTGTGTATGATAAACCCCATAACAGAAAGTCTATATTTATCACAATATATATATTATATATATTTATATTTTTAGCTTTGTGGGGCCCAATGCAGTATTAATACATATACCCCATACAATGCACTCTACATTCAAAGACATTGAAAATTTCAATAGACCTGCACTTTACATGTATCTGCTATATTGTATTTAATTACCCATGGATCGGCTTAGGCTGTGAGACCAGGGAGAAGATTGTCCAAGTTAAGGGAGAAGTTTTGGAACTTTTTGTCTTCTTATAAGAAACTTTTAGGGAAAAACTTCTGTCTTGACTCAGTAGCGGGAGAAGTTTAGGAAATTTGGGAAACATATACAGTGGAACCTCAATAAATAATAATAATAATTAGATCACCTTTGGGACCAAGAAATTTGGCCGCATTGGCAAAGTGGCCTTAGAATTGAGTTTAGATACAGAGAGAAACCAGAAATTGGGACCAAGACAAAGTGGCTTTATTAGCGAGGTGGCCTTAATATTGAGGTGTCCTTTAAGTGAGGTTCTACTGTACCCTATAAAATGCACACTTTATTCAGAAATCGACCCCCACTTAACATGTATCTACTGTATTGCATTTATACCCTACAGCATGGAACATTACAATATTAACCTCATAACATGCATGCAATGTATGTAAGGCCATTTCAGTCACTCTATTATTTCAGATTCTTTTAACATTAATCATGTCCACATCATGCTCAATCAGTACAGCCATGGGAGTGTGGTTTGATAATTGCTAGTTCAAGCCCCATGAAGTCAAACTCTTTGTGGTGATGTTCGACACACATGATTCTGACCTTTTTATTTCATTTATTACACACATGTACTTGTTTTGGCACATTTTTCTTTTGTATAGCACTACATATAGCTTTTTATGTTTATGCAGCTTTGATATATACCCAATAAAAAGACAAAATTTTATAATGTTCAATGTAGAAGGGCAGAGGGTATGGCATTTGATTTTGACGAAACACATCTCACGAGCGGCAGCGGTAATGAAAGGTGCACAGACATTCTTTTTACACTACAGGCAAGGATATTATTAATGTCAAACAAGGTGCAGTCCCAGACAGCTACATCCCCCGCCACAGGAAAACTGTTGGCTGAATAGGAATAGGCAAACTCACCTTTTAAGTCAACTCTTTAAAAAAAATACCTATCTCTAGACACAAAGGAAAACCAGCAAAAAGATTAATATTGCGAGAATTACAGAAGCACATGTGCAATACATAAATCACATTAAGTCTTAACTTTATTATTTAATTATTTAACAAAAAGCACTGTTAGTCGTATTTTTAATTGACTTTAGAAAGCAACTAGAACAATGACTGAGTCAGGTAGGACCCCGCCACAGTAAACTTACAGTGACTGCAAGAAATATGACCTAAAGTGTGGACCATGTGGACAATAAATGCCTGTGACATTGACCTAAGACCTGCTGACCCCTCACCCCCAAAAAAACCATGTGTTTGACTCATTTCTTTTACTCCCTGTTTTGGTGACGCGGTAGTCATGTGGTAAGCATGTCAGCCTACCAATCTGAAGGTCCCGGGTTCGAATTCGGGTCACGGCGGAGAATTTAAAAGATAATATATACTGTTTCTCTGCCATCTACACTGTGGGCATTGAGTACTGGTTCACGCTAGGAAAAGTGCAGATACTACATTTCGATTCTAAAAAAACCCTTTAAGGTGCACACCAAGGAAAGCACACCGGGGTCCTCACATGGGCGGAGGGACCTTAAGCTGAAAACTAACCAACGATATACTCCCTGTATACAAAGTTTGTCAGTTGTATGACAAAAATTACTCAAGTTATGGCAGCACAGAGAGAATACATACCTATGGACAAAAAATGCTTGTGACCTTAAACTTTAACCTACTGACCAAAACAACTATGGGTGTTTGCCTTATGTCATATACTACCTGTACTCAAAGTTTGAACATTGTAGAGTCCCTCTGTGTCGTTACAACACGTTTTAAATTGATCAATCATATTTAGGAAACACTATTAGCTAAGTTGGTTTCATCATAGGTTTGATGCGAACACATGCAAAAAGAGTGTTTATTCAGAATGCAAACATTTGATTGGACCAAAAAATGTAAGGAACACTTACAAATAAAATTGTATCCCATATCTCATACGACAACTTTTGAAGCTTAGTCAAAGTGCTCAATGTGTCATGTCAAACATATTGTGTAAATAATGCCTAAAACATTTGACAGGAAATTAAAAGGATTTGAACTGAAACAAACAAGCTTTCATTACAGGTTAGTTGTTTTATTTCTACTAAGAATCTACTAGACAAACGGGATAGCAAGGGTTAGGTTTGACTAGACCGGACCAACATTGAACTAGCCATGGCCTATGACTTAGAATTTATGCTAAATCCTGCATGTATATATGAACACATTGTACATGCACATTGTACTGTGGTGTTTCAGGGCACTAGACAAATTTTGGGGACAGGTCCAATACCCTCAAGATGGAGAATTTCGCAACGTTTTAAGACTAAAAGGGGATGTACATTTACTGTGTCAAACGCATTCATAACAATGTTTTCTTCCATCAATTTTAATAGCTAGTACATTTTGTGACTGCAAATTGACACATAAAACAAATGGCAATCACATTCACGTTGTTTTAAGCGATCTTTCTTCCCGAATTTTCATAAATTTTTCACCAAAGTTAACATTTCATTTAAAAAAAGAAGATAAATTGCATTCGTACGCATTGAATTACACACGGTAACTTATGAACAACGTGAACAGCGTGTTTCGTTAATAACAAAATTGCAACTCAGATCACCAGATTAAACTTCTCAGTTTCAATTCCTTTCTAAAATGGGGTTTACATATATATTGTACCTTTTAAGCATATGATGAATCATAAGTAATTTTAATTTAATATTAAGAAGTAATTTTGCAATAATATGTTTTAAACTCATTAATGATGCATTCAGTTCATCACCGAAAAAAACTAGCAATCACCAAAATACACGAGTGAAATGTTTAAAAACCCAAATATGTATTAAAGCACTACAATATATGTTTAAACACCTGTCAAGACATTTAAAGTATTCACTGTAAATAAAAGCATATTAAATTATGGTAATAAGAGATGAAAAATAAGATTTTGCACTGGAATACCTTATTCAACACGTCAAACTTTTTTTTTAAATTTAGTAATTGTGCCCTTTATCCCACCGGCCCCATTTTCAATCCCAAACGTTGTTTTCACAGAAGTTACCTTTACAGCAATTTTCACCACAATATCTCATTCTAAACTAAAGTAATTGAGCAGAATTTTTTTTCTATTTTTAGTGACAGTGACATTGACCCAACTTTCCCCACTTTCAATCCCAAAGTGTCGTCTTCACAGAAGCTACATTACTGGAAGTTTCATCACAATATCTCATTCCTTACTAAAACATTTATATTTTATATTTAGTAACAGTGACCTTGACCACACCGGCCCTAAAGTCAAACTTGACCTGTATCTTGTGATGTTACACCTGTGTACCAAAAATTGTTTAAATCTGTGAAGCCTTTCATGAGTTATCGTCCGGAAACCATGAAAACCGACAGACCGGCCGACAAGCTCACTCCTATATACGCCCCCGCCCCCCAACTTCGCTTGCGGGGAAGTATAAAATCACCAATTATCTACATAACATGCAATATCAGATCTTCATTAAAATGATGTCATGTTTGGAGTGTACATATTGACAATGTATTGAAATCGGCATCGAAAATCTTAGGACTTTTGAAAGCAATCAAGTTTAAAGTTAAGCTTAACTAAATCTACATATCCTTATTGCGCCCCGTTCTTGAATATACATCTGTCGTATGGGATAGTTGTAAAGTTTATGAAAAATCACAACTCAAACGTCTGCAATAAGAGGCAGCACGCGAAGTGACCGGTCTCACTAGGTCTGTCTCAATAAGTAACCTTATTAAAGAGAAAGGCTGGGTTCTGCTATAATCTCGAAGAGAAATGCAAAAGCTAACGGTGATGCACAAACTTAAGAATGGAATACAGTCAAACCCCTCTATTAAAACCACCTATGGGACGGGGAAAATATTGTCTTAATAGGCGTGTTCTTAATTTCAGTGTAGAAAATAGTACAAAATGGTTAAAAGGGAATTGAAGTAATGGTCTTATTATTGAGATGGTCTTAATTTCGGGGTTTTACTGTACTTCCAAGCGGGTTTCCAGATATATTTCCACACACCGTCGCAGACGTAAATCCATATAACCTGAGGAATTCAGATCAAATAACTTTATACACTTTCGAGCACTTTTTTCTCACTCATTTGTAACTTCAGCTACAAGGTCGAGGAATAATCTATCAATGGACACTAAAGAATCAGAAGCGCTTGATATATTCAAACAAAAACTGAAATCAATATTTTAAAAACAACCGGATGTGCCGAAATATTTCAAATATGGAAACTGAACATTAACCGTATATCACGCGCGAATTCGCAACAACTGCAACTGCATGAACCACCTTACTGATAACAATACTGGTTTATGTAATAATGAAATTGAAAATGCAAAACATCTCTTCTCAAGATGCCGACTATATCAACCAAAAAGAATAAAAATGTTTCATGCTTTAAGACAGTTTCATCCTTTGAACATACAAACCTTGTTATATCGTCGAATCAATTTATTGTTTGAGTAAATATTTTACAATATAAAGCTGAACAACAATATATGAAAGACACTAAACGATTTTGAAATAATCAAAAGCGTTCACTAAAATTTATAGATGTTTCCTATACACAGACAATCGGACACTTGATTACTTTACGTGAATTCCTTGATTTGATATTTGGAACAACAACACTGTCATGTTATATAAAACCTTTAATATTACCTTATATAAAATTACAATAGTCAATATATTATGTTAAGTACTTTACAGCTGAGGGCTGCTATTAACGTGGTACTAATCACTTGTTTCCCGAACCTTTTTGCATTTTTATGACAAAAGAAATATGTTTATACTAACAGATACCGTGACACAATGCTGTGGCATTTACTTCCAATTTTCTATGACTAAAATGGCTTTTGACACGGACTGTACTCTATTCTTCGAAAAGGAATGAGTTCCAAGACGAATAGCAACGTTAAAAAATCTCTCCAATGGTGAGAGATTGTCTCCTTGGACTGAACGCGGTCCTCAGACCTTATACCTTAATATTCTTAACTCGGTAGACGAAGGTTGTGGCTTTAATGTACCGCATGTATTAGCTTATAGACCAACACTTTTCAAAATACTTTCTAAATAAATGTCCGGTCGTGACAGGCGGACAACCAGAGCTTACAACTTGAGTTCTAATATACACTGGCCTTTAGAACGGACATGGAGCGCTTTTTAATACGGCGACTTTTAAAAAATTAATCTTCTTCATGACAATATATTGATGGTCACATCTTTAAGTAACGTATACTTTATTGTGGTGTACTCTCGTGGCTGCACACATATGATTTTGAACTCCATCATAATGTGACTCGTGATCAAGCAATATTCTGTTGTAATTTTTTTCATGGAAAAAGGCCTCTTCTGCTGCTTCAAAATTCAGAAGTGATATGTGAAAAGGTCAAAAACTTGTTTGATGTACTATAATAAACGTTTGTTTCGCTTTGCCTCCTCCTATATAGTATTCATTACGTTGTGGTGTATACACAGGCCCAGACTGGTTTACAACTTTCCCGCCTTTTTTTAAACATGTTTCAAGGCTACTGTCTCACCCAGTCTACTGAAAGGACTACGTTGTCTAAGGGAGAAAACTGGAATAAAACTTCGATAATAAACTGTGTTACCAGATTAAAGGTTTTAGTACTTTAGAAGTCCAATAGTGCATAGAAATGACATTCATTTTAGCGGGGTATTTTATATACCCTGTAATTTTTAGAACCTCACAGCAAAAACTGTAATTGTTGAGGTATGGAGAAGCTGGTGGCAAATGTGCAAAACATTATTAACTTATTAACTTTCCCATTTATTAAATTAAGTCTATCATGTTTAAATTCCGCCTGTATCTGAAATTTCCACATTCAGCAAGTAGTAATCATTAAAAGGTGTCATGTCTGGGATTCGGTTGAATAAGTCATTGATGGAATTTTAAAGTAATATGCTATGATATGTATTATTGCTCGAACTTTGTTATTCGTCATAACAGAAGACGATCAATTATCTTCATAAAATCTCAAATGTCCATCAATGTTGCAGAACAGAACAAAACTTTATTATAACTCAAACTGTGAAATATACGGTGCATGAGTATACAAAAGAAATATAAAGAAACACGAGATGTAATATAAATGAGACACGTGACATGGTAGAAATTACACTTATAGCAATAAAAAGGTAAAATAATGAGAGTGCCCAAGTAACTTTGTCAAAAAATGGAGAATAGAATTTGCAGCTTATTGATTATGTCTTAAATATTCTAACACTATTTTTACATATCGGAAATCAAAACAATATTGAAAAGTTCTTCCTGAAACGGGCTATAGAATGTATATTGCGGGCGTGTGATTTAGAATTAAGTCACTCGTCACTGATTGATCGGCTGGATTATTAATTAGTAAATTTATATTGTGTGTAATAAATAAATTTTCAGGCTGTGTTTTGTTGGCTGAGTAAAGTAGGTCAATTGACTGGAGTGTGCTGGTTTTAATTTGTGGATGTTTATTTGAAAGTGTTGATTAAATAGTGTTATTCCATATAATTGGATATTATTGCATTAAATAGTGCTATTCCGCGGATATATTATTATAATTCCAAGGGTCGTCGCCCTGTGATGAGTAACTGAGTATTTATTTTGTCTGTGTCTAGCGTGTGATTTACTAAAGCTCTTGAATTAAATGTGTACATAATATTTTTTGTAAACTTTGTTAAGTTTGACAGTCTATTTATTGATGACTCGTTCATTATTTGTTGAGATTTAAGAATATTTGGGTGTAAATAATAGAATCTATGTATAAATGTTTGTTTTTTCTAATTTCAAGGAAAAACGGGCAAATTAATAGGTAATGCATTTCATCACCTACGTCATTTTTGTCACAGAGTGTTCATTTTCTGCCATGTAAAGGTGTGCCAAACCACCTACCAACCTCCACTGGTAGATGGTGATTTCCAGTTCTGAACTAAGCAAGAGTTTTATAATTATGTTTGTTAAGCTTCGTCAAATATTGTTCCATTTCTAATTTATTTTTGAAAATATTTCAATATAAGTTTCTCCCTTTTGATGATATTTGCAGACAGGTGTGTAAGTGTTATTGATATTGATCAACCAGTATTCGCTTGTTATTTTGTTTAAATGTAGATCTATGCTGAGGTATTAGGTTAAATTGATAATAACCGTTGTTCATTTTACCAGTCTCTATTAGTTTGTATATAGATATATTTATCCATTTTGATTCAAAGTTGGAAATAGATAGCATTGTGTTGTATATCTTTTGTGAAAGTTTACTGTTACTACCTGTAACCAGGCGGTACCAAACATTTATCATCATTCATTTGATGACGATTTTAATAGGGTATGCCCGATTCTACCATTAATATATATATATAGGTATAGACTTTTTTCAGTCCAGTTAAATATCTCATAAAATCAGTTTATACTTTTTCGATGACATTATTATCCCGAAATGACCTCAGATGAATATGTTAATATTGGTGTCATTGTGTAATTTCATGACAAAATCTAAAGGAAGGGAAATGTTGTTTATTCTAATATTCATGAAGTGCATGGCTTTAGTTGCTTGTTCTGCTAGGTAGGTCTTTGCGATGTGGAAGCTTCCAGATTTAGACAGATAAGTGCCAAGATATTTATAATGTTGTACAATTTCCTGCAGAAACTGTTAAGTAAAGACCCGGGACAACCATTGCAGACTGTGAAACACTTTAAACTTTAGGATGAATGTTCATCTGCAGTATCTAGGAAGAAATACTACCAAGGAGGAAGAAACTTGGCACGTGACGTGAGGCTGATGATTTACATAGTCTATCCCACAAAGAACTGTACGACAAGGAAAGAGACAAACTATGGCAATGGACAATATGGATGACTAGACCGGAAACGTTTTCGCACAGCCATTGTAACATCATGACAATAGTAATTGTTATCATTGTTGTTGATACAGCATGTCGTGATAATCGCACAATGTGGTACTCTAATTATTAACCATTTTTGCTAAAGAATATTGACTTTGTTTGTGATCGGTACCTGGGTCTTCAATACGCATTTTCCTGGCCACGGGCCGATGGGAGAACATTTGCTGTGGATATCTGGACCGTGAATACGAATGGGCAGTTGTGTCGTATTCCTTGACTGACGTACTGTCATCATCGCAACTTTGAAATGACTGTTGCAGTTCAGCTAGCGTATTATAAGTATGATGATACGCTTGTGAGTAGATGTAGTCAACATTGGTATCTAAACCTCCTTCTGTAGAGTGATGTATTTTAATACCAAGTGGAGCTTTTATCGTTGATTTTGACCTTGTTGTAACAACAGCTGCTGCTGCTGCTCCTTTTGGTGATGATGATGCAGATACCGTTTGATGCAACGTGAATGTTCTCAGACCTAAACCTGACGTATCAGAAATAGTCTCGTATTGATCTATGGTTGGAATTGTTATATCAACATGATTGCTGATCGGCGTTACACTTTCTCTAGTGACATTCACAGATTGCGAATCTACAAACACGTGTCTGGAATTAAAAAGCAATAAAAGTTTTGGGTAACTCTTCAAAATGCTTTGGAAACAAACAAAACATGTTATGAAAAAATAAATAAAATTAAAAAAAACTTGTGAAAATATTGTCTTAATCTGAAGAACATTTATATTTCATATGTAGACAATGAAGAATGGCTTGCATCGACAACAAACAAAAACACACGTTGTGCATGTAATAAAATAAGTTCTAAATAAAAATATTGGTTGAAACTGGACAAGTGTAAATAGAAACAATGAAAACAACGTTACACAAAATGTAAAGAAACCTTAAATGGAAACAGGGAACAAACAATATATTACACATAGTTATACCAATCACAAATAGAACAATGGATTGGAAAATGAAAAATACTATTAAAAATAAAAAGGCACATAAAGGACACATACATACAGATGTAAAGCCCATGTAAAATAATACTTTAAATGGTCAAATTCGTAAGATTTTTATATTGTGTGTTAAAATGCATATTCTACACCACTGGTATCAAGTTTGTAGAGACAATAGTTTATGATTATGGGTTTAACGTGAGAAAATCCGGGTCTGTTCGTCGAGAAAGGGCCACAGCGGGAATGGAGGGAAGAAAAACGGTTTGATAAGCTGATACCATAAGGCAAGTATGAAAAAAATTGCCACAACAAGAAAAATACACGCTTTAACGGACACAATAAAACAGAATGAATCATTGACCATATTCTGATGTAATTTTAAGGTGTAAAGAATTACTTTAGGTCCAATTATTACTTTAATATTGAAAAGTCATCAAAGTTTATAGATTAAACTGTTAAAATTATGATTTAAATTGACATATTCATTTGGCCTGTGATATTCGTATCGACTCTCTCCCAATATGATAATTCTCCTGGGCCAGTTTGAAGGCATCTTACTTATAACAGTTTATGATTAATAGGCAAAAGAACAAATACATTGCAATAATTTCAGTTTAGCGAATAATGAGGCTTCATAGATACTCTAGTGTTTTGCTGAGTCAATGTGTAACCTATTAATCTTGTTTTAGGTGAGAAATTGTTTTGCTGAATTTTTGTTTCGCTAATAGTTAATGATAGTTTATGATTAGTGTTATAGTCCTCACTATCCCTTTGTATACTTTGTACAATTGCTAGAGACCAAAGAATATGTTAGAATTATGCTGGAATTACAAAAATTTTTGTATAAAATATTCCTTACATCGGATGCAACTGCTTATGCGGTACCGAAATAAAGGACATTATTAATCCATAACTGTTTATTAAATTCAGCTCTCTTGTCTTAAAGAAGTCCTGGGGTCAATTCATTAAGAATTTAGTGTCTTTTTTCTTAGTAAAAATACAAAAGTATTTCTCAAACAGAACATACAACACGCAAAAAAAAACTAGTCCATAAAGCAAGAAATAATTTCTACTTTCGAACGTAATAACGAATCCAATGAACGTATTTTTACAATATAAATGCAATCCAATTGGTTGGAAGGCACGAAAAAGCGACACGGATACAGCTATTATTGCTTAATTAATTGGGAAACATTTATTATACGTTTGTTTATCCAATTTTATAAATAAATGACATGAACAAATTAACGTATAAGCAAGTAACAATGTCGTACATTGTTACATTAAGGTTTTACACAGTTTGACGTTTTCTTCGCTTTTATGATGCAAAATATACGGACAATGTATACGCCGTTTCAGGCGCTAAGCAGAGCAACAGACATAAACAAGATGTACGTTTGTGAACAAACAAGAAATTATAAAACTAACCCGTTTCTGGATCGACTACACTGAGATGTTGGGGTTTGTGTCAGCAATATTTTCGTCCGATTTGGGCATCTAAAGACCACGAGCACGATTAATGCCAAACACAGTCCGGCTGAACACACTCCGACCGCAATATATGCTGCAATGGACGGATAAGTATGTGTAGTTAATATCAACGTAAACTAATCTAGTACAAGGAATGCAGTCATGTTTTGCAAAAGAAAAATACACAGTGGTTAGTTACTAGTAGAAAATGTAAATAATTGCTGACATTTGTTTTTAAAAAAAACACATCTTAAACAAAACAAATCAAATTATATACCTGCATTTGTATATAAAGCTTTATTTTCAGCAAAGATATGCGGACAAATAATTTAAAATTTTGGATTAAGGGGTTGCCTTACAGTTAAACTGTTCAGCCATAAATTAACATAAAATCAACAAAGATTTAAACCGGACACTAATAATAAAGCAATACGCCATTCATATAATGCTAAATATATATGTCCTATCTGTTCATATATTGTTTAAAAAGTTGAATACAGAAATAAAAAGGAAATGCTGTGAACTATTTTTACTTACGTTTAAAGAGTGAATATATATTTGTTTGGAGTTAGATCGATATAATGGGCAGCAAAACATGCAGTATTTTACCCGTTCTTGCTGACCATTTATTGAAATAAAAATAAAATTTACATCGGAAAATAAAATTGATTGATAATATCTTACACATTTTATAAGGCACCGAGTGAAAACAATATTTACGAACCTTGATTTAACCCCTTGCTAATGGTTGTAGGCGGTGTTTTCTCTGTGAATTGAATTAAATCTATGTCATTGTCTGCAGACAGACCGTTCATTCTATCTGATCCAAATACGGAATTAAGACAAGCAATTTTTTATAAATGTAAGTAAAATAAACCAAGCTATAAAATAACAAAATAAAATAAACAATATAAAACAAACACTTGCGTTCTGACTTAATATTTTGTTTGAACCATAAACACTTATCTACATTAATTTCGTGATGGCAGAATCTTAGAGACGGCATTATTGCTTAATAGCTACATGGGACCGATACATTTTAGCCATTTTTGCGAGGGAGATTAAAAGAGGATTAAGGCACCATTTAAGTATCCGACAAAAACAATCAGCGCACCAGATGTCAGCAGAAAGACCGCGTTCAGGGGGACCTGGTCCATGCGGTGGATTCTAAGGAAAGAAAACTTCAACGATAATAATTTACAGGTGAAACTACATGTAAGTAGAAAAGTACATCTATGTCATTAAGGTAAGTCACCATACCCGCATTGAACTGACATAGGTATTGCTTTTCCATCGTGCCAGGTGCAAACTCCAAATACGTTCGGTTGTTTCGAAGGACCAAGAATCCAAATTCCACCCACCTAGCACTATCAACACTCGCAGTAACAGCTAAAATATTATTTTACAAACATAAAAAACAACATCAACGTATTGTTTCTGTTTACAACAATGCTTAACAATTGCATGAAAATATTTTCGCGTGAGTTTTTAACTGGTCGACAGGCAATGTTTACTGTACTGCTTATTTTGATTCCAAAAAGATACAAGTTCATGATGTTGTTGTTAAAGTGAATCATTCAAAAATTACTTGAGCTTTGAATACTTAACAGGGCTATCTAATAGGGTCCATAAAAAGACGAACTATACATTTCATTGTGGATAACAAAGTTGCGCATATTTAAAATGTTTTATTTAATAAAACGATACACAACAATCATTAATGCTATTTAAAAGGAAAAATACAACAATTACAGTTGACTTGTTTTACTCGTGTACGTACTGTGATTATGAATGAATGTTGACCAAGTTTTGACAATTGTCGTCCATGAGTCATTGCCATGCCAGTTCGGTGGGCACCTGTCTTGGTGGGTTTTCCAGTCTCCTGGAAATAAGAAGTATTTGACTTATGATTTCTTGTACCACTTACTTGGTTTATATCTGTGACATTTTTAATTAGAGATATGCGATTAGTAATGTTAACACATATGTGATAGTTGTTTATTACATTAATTAATTTCTACCAGCCACAATTCCAATCAAAGTCTTTTTAACCACATCCAGACGAATAACTGATGTATTGTTCAATACATTAAAGTTGAAAATCACTAAATTAACTATTTTTATGAACGTTAACTTTACAACAGCAACTCGGTATATCACGGACCTTTATCATGACTTTATAAGTAGTAGACGTTTTAGGTAATATTATTTGAAAGATGAATGTAAATGTGAATGTTAACAATTAAAACAGTTGCCTATCTTGGACTATTTTCAAGTATAATCTAGGCGGTGCTAATCTTATTGCTTTGAGGAAGCTATATTTCATGTTAGTTTGCCCTTTTGGGACATATTATAAAACTTAAAAAATGATGGTTAGATATTGTTGAATTTGTGTGCCTTCGTAATTCCAGATAATATTAAGTGTAAGATGACTTTTGTTTCTGTACTTGTTGTTGTTTTACACCTACATTAACCATCTATTCCGAATCACTGAGCGCGAGAAGTTTTAGCAAATTACCTAGAATTATTCAATATGTAGCGCTTCAAAGATACCTTTTGAGGCTGAGTGGTCCACCGTTGAACATCGAAGCGAACGATTCTCAAAACATGGGCGCCATTGACGTTGTCCATCAATAACAGCAAGACACTCGTGATTGTTCTGATCATTGTCAGGAATGGTCTGGTCTTACAAATAAGAAAAGTGAAAAATGTATGTTTGAAAATTCAGCAATTTATTCATGCATACAAACAAAAGAAATATACACATTATGATTTAAAGTACACTGATAAAAGGTGGTTTGTTACAACAGCGGTATAAAAAAGAAATCCTATTAAAGTAAGTTAATGTAAATGTACATGATAAAAATCCGACTATTGAAAGGATTACTTAACTGTGTTGCGGATTCGAATCTCTGTCGGTGCGTAACGCGTTCATGTAAGACGGTGTTCAATTTGTCCTGGAATCTGAGGCTCTATCCAGACATTTGTCCCTGAATCTGAGGCCTATCCAGACATTTGTCCTGGAATCTGAGGCTCTATCCAGACATTTGACCCGGAATCTGAGGCTCTATCCAGACATTTGTCCCTGAATCTGAGGCCTATCCAGACATTTGTCCCGGAATCTGAGGCTCTATCCAGGCATTTGTCCCGGAATCTGAGGCTCTATCCAGACATTTGTCCGGGAATCTGAGGCTCTATCCAGACATTTGACCCGGAATTTGAGGCTCTCTCCAGACATTTGCCCCAGAATCTGAGGGTCTATCCAGACAATTGTCGTGGAATCTGAGGCTCTATCCAGACATTTGTCTTGGAATCTCGGGCTCTATCCAGACATTTGACCCAGAAACTGAGGCTCTATCCAGACATTTGTCCCGGAATCTGAGGCTCTATCCAGACAATTTTCCCGGAATCTGAGGCTCTATCCAGACATTTGTCCGGGAATCTGAGGCTCTATCCAGACATTTGTCCTGGAATCTGAGGCTCTATCCAGACATTTGTCCGGGAATCTGAGGCTCTATCCAGACATTTGTCCCGACATCTGAGGCTCTATACAGACATTTGTCCCGGAATCTGAGGCTCTATCCCGACATTTGTCCCGGAATCTGAGGTTCTATCCAGACATTTGTCCTGGAATCTGAGGCTCTATCAAGACATTTGTCCCGGAATCTGAGGCTCTATCCAGGCATTTGTCCCGGAATCTAAGGCTCTATCCAGACATTTGACCCAGAATCTGAGTCTCTCTCCAGACATTTGTCCTGGAATCTGAGGCTCTATCCAGACATTTGTCCGGGAATCTGAGGCTCTATCCAGACATTTGTCCCGACATCTGAGGCTCTATGCAGACATTTGTCCCGGAATCTGAGGCTCTTTCCCGACAATTGTCCCGGAATCTGAGGTTCTATCCAGACATTTGTCCTGGAATCTGAGGCTCTATCCAGACATTTGACCCGGAATTTGAGGCTCTATCCAGGCATTTGTCCCGGAATCTAAGGCTCTATCCAGACATTTGACCCAGAATCTGAGTCTCTCTCCACACATTTGCCCCGGAATCTGAGGCTCTATCCAGACAATTGTCCTGGAATCTGAGGCTCTATCCAGATATTTGTCCCGGAATCTGAGGCTTTATCCAGACATTTGTCCTGGAATCTGAGGCTCTATCCAGACATTTGTCCCGGAATCTGAGGCTCTATCCAGACATTTGTCCCGGAATCTGAGGCTCTATCCAGACATTTGTCCCGAAATCTGAGGCTCTATCCTACCACTTAAAAAAGCCGTTATCATACGTGTGATTGTAAGACTTGTCTAATAAAACAACACATGAATACACACAATTTAAACGTACTATTTATCCTCGCGTATACCGAAGCATGAGGGTAGTTTGTCGATCCACAAGTAAAACCTTCTTTTGGACATCTCTGGTCACATAATTGAAGATTCCGATATCCAGGATTGTTGACGATGCAATAGCATGACGTGTTCTAAAAAGTAAATAGCAATACTGATGATCCTTTGCTTAATCTAACTTACTGCTTAACTTACTGATGTAATTGTCATGAATTAACTGCTGCATGACATTATTATAATAAACATTTACAGCTCATGTATTTCGAAGCGACATTATTAGCATTAATGTACACCTAGCAGAGATTATCAATGTATTTTCGAAAAGAATTAACCAGAATAACACAATAATTATTAACCTTTACGGCGATGACAGAATATTTGTCTCTGCTGTAACAGTATTCCAAACAGTCAGCCACCGTCAGTGTAGTTGTATTGAACGCCACACCGCTCATATTCCAACATCCTGGAACATTGAAGTAAGCAGCTATGTTACAAACAATAACCCGTTTTGAAATTAAAAAAAAATCTTCAACGGCTAATATCACTTTTGATGCATTTGTTGCTTTTATGGATTGTTATAAACAAGAAAAAGCTATGTAAAAGATGGTTAAGCTATAGAAATCTTAATACACTCTTACGGTTATGATAATATAAGTAGAAATATATCTCAACTATTGTTTGAAAGAAGTATGCCGTTAACATAGCTTATATAAGTTCGTATTAGCTCCAAATATCACTAGGTTTAGAACACAATTATAATTTACAACAAGATCCGATATTATCATATAAGTTTTCATATTTGTTGAAAATTAACAGCCCATTATCTACATGCGTTATATGCGTGGGTTAAACAAAACTATTGGTTTTCAATTTTACAGTATCAAAACCTTTGGTAAATAAGTAAATTCGTAGAGCTATGTAACGTTGTACATTGGGCAATTGTGGACGAAAATCATTTGTAAAATGTTTAAATAATCACCTGATACAGACTTAACAGTCGACATCAAATATACAAAACCATATCAGAACAGTATATTTAAAATCAGTACCATAGTATTGCAAGATGTAGCCGTATCTAAAGTAGCCGAGCCACGAATTGTTTGTCATGACGTCACCAAATACGTCATCAACGCGTTTATTTTCTCCATCAAACGTGACCGGTGGCAGTGCCAGATAGCATGTGCCGTTGGCTGTCGTCCAGTTAGCTGTAGCTAATGACACGTTGAAACTCGAACCTGTTGCGGACAGAAAATTCAGTAACAGAAATGTATTGGGTTTTGTCTTCATGTGCTCGGGTAAAACTTTGGGGCAAGAAAATAACTTAGAGGCTTCCTTTTGTCAACGGTCGTAAGAAGTCTGACGTGCCTGAGCCGAAGAGGAGAGCGTAGGGAAGAGGGGTCTGAGGGGTAGGGGGTGACGGGGGATAGGCAATCGTAGTAAGCAGCGGGTTACGGACGAAACACAGTCCCGGACAAACCTCGGGAGTAAACTGAGCTTGCGAGCTTCAAATACCCATCAGACAACTAGCTCAGTCTAGCCTTACGCAACTGTGTCTCACTCACTCTTTGCAAACACACTCCCGTGATGCACACACAAAACCAGTCGCATACGTGCATACGTGCCTCTTTCTGACATCCTAGTGCAGGTTGTCAGTTTCACACGTGCCTTTTCACTGGCCCCATATAATTATTTTTCTAGTCAGTCAGGCACGTGCCTCGTCACGTACCTGGCTCCACTGACTCGCCCGTGCCAGTCGTGCCCATTTGTTGCACCGGCAGCCTCCGAGCGCCTAGACCTAACACAATGATGTGGCGTCACGAAGAAAAGTGCATTGAGTTTGTTGTTGTGTGTTTGTTGGCTTGATCGTCCCACCAACAGTACAATCGGAACTTCTCGGGTAATTCCGTCCTCGGGACAATCATCCCTCGGATGTATCTGGTGCAATGATACTTGCTCAAATCAGGATCGTTTTGTTCGCCGGAAGTCGGAAAAAGATGCTTAAAATGTAGTTCGCACAAAACATAAACAATGGCGTCGTTTGACAGCTGTGTCTTTGCTGCGCCGGGTAAATCAAACTTGGATGATTTAAATTTGAAGCAGCCACAAAGTGACGTTTTACAGGCATCGTACAATAGTGAGCTGTCATCCGAGCTGCCATCTTTGTTTTTGACGTCTGTTGCAAAAGAAGTCCCATTCAGGGAAATGGTAATCCGACTACCTACATACATCCGAGAGATGATTCGTGAATTATCCGAGGTGTTCCAATTGACCAACTGTATTTCAGTTATCTGGAGACGGTGTCCACTTGAAGCAGATATTGGAGCCGACGCTTATTTACCCTCGCCTTTTACACATAGGCATATTGCAAACACATGTATTCTACACTGTTAAGCTGGGATCTTATATCCCAGAATCATTTTAACGTTCCGACAGGATTCAACTAACAGATTGTTTCCATGTGATGTCATAGGCACTGATAAGACAGTTTAAGGCACCCATCTTTGAATGCAGAAGCTAATGCAGGCTGAAATTAGGAAATATTCACCTCACCGCTGTGTTTTTATTTTTTCAGTCTATTTTACTGATTTTTCTATCAAATTTAACTGCTTTTATGAAGCATTTTAAATATCAAAACTTTATTTTTATAGTTTAAAAGGTAACACAAATACATCCAAGAAAAGATACACTGTTCATTTTTTAAGGATGAGCCAATATATTTTATTTTTTTCTATGTATTAATTCTTTGTGCATTTATCGATTTTTAAAATATTATATTCTAAAAATATGAATTTTAAGACCTTTCCAATGGTGCATAGCATTTAAGTTTTGGACAACAAATGAAGAAATAACAAGAAAATAAAATTTACGCTTTTATACAATTCATCTGAAAATCCCATGAAGTTGCTATCTAAAATGGCTGCCAAGATAAGGGATCTTCACTGATCTATTATGCTCGGACAGTAACATCTGAAAAATATGTATATTAACAAATTTTGGCAAAAGCAAATTACTGTCACTAAATAGAAAAGTAGCCTAAAATACATATTATAGCACGCTTAAATTGCAAGACAATCTAATCTGCGAATCTGAGTATTTAACATCACTGAAGCTTTTTTATTCTCAAGGGAAGTAACTCTATTCTTCACGTGCTGTTTTCAATTTTCACTACAGTAGGATCTTCTCTTGAAGTATTGAAGGTCACAGAAAAAGATAATTCCACTTTTACTAGAAAGTGCTCCTTCTGATCATCTAAGCTTTCTGATCATCTAAGTGGTTAAATTAAGGGTTTGCCATCTTACTAAAGTAATGCTAACGATAAGCGATATGAAGCCTGAAGCTACCTATTGTCTTGCTGGACCTATCTCGTGATCCCCAGGCCGCATGACTAACAGCGTGCAACTAGAGCAAAAATAACAGAAACGTTACGCGCTTGTAACTAAAACTGATGTAATTACTTTCGTGTGGGGTCCATGATCGCTATACGAACGAGATTATTATCACAAATATGAGCTGCCATAACTGTCGTAAATTCAGTTAATTTTAAAAACTCTTTTTAATTCATTTTTTATGTTTTTAAAAAGAATATGTTTTCTTTTTAAAATGATTATACATGAATACAACATTTAAAGTAACCGGACTTTATTTAAACTTCTAAATTTCTTCTTTATTTAGAAAATACATTAGTAAGAAACATGAATACCTTGTTAATAATTAAGAATTAGAGATATAACGCACTACACGAGATATACTGCGGGTCATTACTTTGACATGAATGTAAGTATTAAAATAAGCGTGGAGCTTAAGATCGAAACATAGGGCCTTTTCATATCTGGCTATCCTCGTAGTTTCACATATGAGAAACATTGTTTTCCTTGTTTCTTCAACGTATAATGTGGGTCATAATCCGTTTTGTTCTGAATGTTCTTCTGAATTCGGTCATTTTTTAAAGTTGGATCTTAAATGTCAATGCTGTTGTTTTCTTTACTTCGCACCGACTCGTCAAAGACGTCCAGCTAATTAATGGTGGAGGAAAATCTCAAGCTGGGTAAAACCACCGGCACACCACAGGTTTGCTGGAAAACCTCTCCACATAAAAGTTATTACACTGACTAGAACTATCGCTGTGAGGGGCTGAATCAAGTCGGCGACTCTAACAGCTCGGCTACGGGCGCGCCTTAAATGACTTACAACTTGACCATGAGGTGGCCTATTTTACATGATTGTAAACTATAATTTAGTGGTAAAATGTTAAAACATTAATTTGCATTATTTGTATGAAAAATGCTGGCACTTAAACTATATTTTAACCTTGCTAACAGTATCTGGAGGCCATCTCGGTCGTCAGCTTAAAGCTCGAGGTCCGCATCATATTATCCCTGTAGTTTCCAAAGGAAATTAAGATATTGGTCTGTAGCATTGCGTTTTGTACGTTTTTGACCACCATCCTTACACACTTAAAATCTACGTTCGGGTTTTCATTTTATAATTGTTTACATTAATTATGCGTAAGTTGTTTATTATTTTGACAATTTGTACATTATGAATAATTTTACAAATTAAAGGTGGTACCCCAGAGTTTGCTCATTTAAAACACATTTAACCAAACCTTACACCTGTTTTGGGGAAATCTGGCATACTTGCTGCCTTAATTCGTGCTTAAGTCTAAATAAAGAAGATGGTATACTCCACTTTTCACATAGGTGAAGGAAAGCAATAAACATCACGTTTCTTGATCTTTAAGGTAAAAAACGTATGGTTGTTTGACAAGATAAGAAATCCACATGATCGGATACAAGCTTTAATTGGCAGTTTCTATACTATTCTATATTATTAATAACAACTAAATGTATATGTATAAAAAGAACACTTGTCGTTTTTTAACTTTGAAAGTGTGTATTTTATGATTTACTTTGAAATACAACCTGAATTTTACTTAGCAAACAATAATCTCACAAGTAAATCTAATTCACATACCATAAATTCCATGTGATGTCACACAGAAGGTGATTAAAAATGCAGAGTAAACATTATGTTCCATTATAAATACACAACTTTACAAACAGCAAATGATTAAATTACGAATTTAAATTGATTTTATCAGCTCCTTTCATTAAACTTCCGGTTATTATACCATCCAGTATAAATCCCGCGCGACTTTGTGAGCATTGTGGTTGTGATTTTATTTGTATTGTGTTTGTATTAAAATATGCATATATTTCTCCTCCTCATCATCATCATCATCGTCGTCGTCGTCGTCGTCATCATCATCATCATCATCTTCACCATCAGCATCAGCATTAGAATTGGCATCAGCATCATCTCTCAAGTCTTCTCCATCATTAAACTCATCATTAATTACATGTACTTTTACCATCAGCGTTTTTATTCTTACACAACTTGTACTAGGACATCTTATTAAGTAAGGCAGTAACAACAGACATACGATAAACCCAATAAACAAACAAACAAACAACAGACATTTTCCCAACATAAACTAACATCAGAGTGGTATTACCAATGCATGTAAGTGTTATACAAACAACAGACCACAACAAAACAATGAACATCGATTTCCGTTATTTATTGTCGGTCTTTGTTAGCTTTGTGGTCAGAGGTCACGGGTTTCCAAGTTTAGTCCGGCAGCTAGATATTGTTAGCGCACCCCGCCCCCGCCGCCCCCGGCCTCCCCCCTCCCCCAACCCACAGGGCTCTGTCACGGGTCTCAAAATATTCGTTAGGATGTCTAGAACAGAATCTTTATTGTACTAAAAATGGTTATAACTTTTCCCAAAATTCAGACAGAAGTATAAAATAGGTAATCAATTAGTGGGTATTGAGTGGTCACTATAGTCATCTGTCAATTATGCAAATTAGCTCTAACAAGTTTATTAATTTTAATGAGAATCTGAAAATAGACATTATTTTTGAAACGTTGGTTAGATACTTTTGATTTTAAAGCAATATTTAAAAGAACTCAAAAGTTTCTAAAGTATTAAACATATCCCTACTAGTCTTAAACATGCTGGTGTTAGTTTCATATAATTTAGATCATTTTATGTTTTTACGCTTTTTATTTATTTTCGTCCAAAATTTGCTCATTCAATCTTAAAGCATAATTTGGCCTCAATTCTGCTTATAACTAAGAATAACATTGAACAATATTATTTGTATCATTTCTTAAGCAAATGCTATCACTAAACTTAGATTTGAAATAATTAATTATGCAAATTGACCAACATGAATATTCATATATCTTAATGAGAACTAAAATTGGACATTTAAAAAAAAATCTAGATCTAGAACCACCAATGAAATAATCCAGGTTTGTTGACTGTTGCAGCATCGCACTGTTTACCTTCAGTATGTTGTTCTTACCACCATTCAATATAGCTGAAAATCACCTCCTACACATTGTGTTAATAACCTACTTATATACATATACATATAAATTTCAGTCAACACAATGTGTCTATTGTAGTTTTAAGTTTTATTGACAGTTATATCACAAGTAAACTGGCAAGATTAAACAATTTTGAACTACTGTATTTCTACCATATTTCTGCAATATAGGCTGCATAAATTACACTTTATATCACAGTTTATTTAATTATGAACAACCAAGTTATAACCAGTGGTGGTCAGGCAACATTGGGTGCTCAGTGGCAACAATATTGGCATCCTGTCCAACACTGGAAAACCGTCAGAAATGGCATAGCATGTTAGTGTGTCTCAAATTAGAATTGTACCCCTCACGTACTGGGAATGTTCCACCTTACATGAATTGGGAAAACTTTTGCTGGACATTTAAAACTCATAACATTTATGGGAATAATCACATGGCTTTACTGTCTGGAAACATATCTGGTGGCCACTGTGATGTGCTTGGACAGACAGTCTGTATATAATATAAATTAAATTATAATAACACATCCTGCACTGTAATGTAGATGTGACACCATCTGGACGATTTCAGTTATTTATCTAAGTGGTTGAACATATTATGGACCATCAGGTACAGCAGTACTTCGTTAATCAATTTCAACGCTATCAATAAGTTTTAACAAGGAACACTTTCACCTTTATTGCAAACTTTAATTTTGTGAATCATATATCAAATAATTTGCTAGTGAATCTTCTTTTTCAGGCGCGTCAATACATGTATATAGTATGACTTGGTCTAATTTGGTTAGTATATTTAGGTTACCCTTAGAGTAATTAACGGCTCATTTTTTACTTTGTAGAACAATCATTTGAGAAGTATAGATAAAGAATATTTAATACAAATTTTAACACTATCAATATTTTATCTTCATAAACAAAGAAGCATTCTGCCATGATAAAATAAACGAGATATAATGGCATAAATCGAAACTTTTTTACCGCAAAACAATAGCTGTTCCTTTAACTTTCCCTACACATTTTGGTATTGTTGAACAAGCTGACATACGTTGTTCTTTTCGTTGACATGAACATCACCCGCAACTTAAACCTATCTTGGAAAGAAACGGTTTTGTAATTAAATTTAGTTTAATTTGACATTACTTATCACATAAGTACTAAGCTGTGATAGAAAAAATCAATAAAATATGCAATTTCGTCGGTTGTTGATATAATTTTAGAAAATATATGACCAGGAAGTACAGGGGGTGAAATAGAACAGACAAACAAGGGAAACAACCTAACAACATTGCGTAAATTGTGGTGCGCATTTGTGTCCCTTCTAAGTAAGCTTTTCTAGTAGAACGTTTTAGAATGGAAATAGATTTTAGGTTTGCGTGATCTAATGCCCAATGTATCACGGTCTCGAGTTCAGATCACAAAGGCCGTATTTTTAGATTTTTATTAAGTTAAATGAATATTTATGTTCGCTAGTTTGCATAATTAATTATTTCAAATCTAAGTTTAGTTGTAGCTTCCATTTAAGGAATTATATAAAATATTCTTCAATGTTATGGTAAGTTATTAACAGACTTCTTGCCAAATTATGCATTAAGAGTAAATTAGTTAAATTTGGACGAAAATGAATTAAAAAGAAGTTAAAAAGAAGAATTTAAAAAATCATATGAAAATTAGACCAAAATGTGTTGGACTGGTAGGATGATAGGGGTATGTAGAATATTTTAGAAACTGTTGAGTTTGTTTGAATATTGCTTTTTAATTAAAAGAATCTAACCATCTTTTAAAAAAAAAAAAAAGTTTATTTTAAGATTCAATGTGCTTATATGCATAGTTAACATATAGCCATATAGCCATAAATGCCGTTCAATATTTTAGTTGAGCACCAGCTTAATACTTCTATTACCAT
Source organism: Sinonovacula constricta (assembly GCA_007844125.1). NCBI lineage: Eukaryota > Metazoa > Mollusca > Bivalvia > Cardiida > Solecurtidae > Sinonovacula > Sinonovacula constricta. The sequence goes on along the minus strand of CM017560.1, from coordinate 67,295,129 downwards.
TTTTGGAGAAGTTCTAAGCATTTGTTCTAAACTTACCCTCCTATCAAATGTTCATGGCGGTTGCCATAAAAAACAATTAGTTCTCATATAACCCAAATGAGTTTATTTTTAAGTACATTGGAGGTTCTATGTCTAGACAGTAGACACCCTAACGAATATTTTGGAACGCATGAAAAAAGTCTAGTGGGGGTGCGAGGTACCTAGCTGCCGGACTATTAGTATACTTCTGGTCGAAAGTTTGGTTCGAATTATAATAGACGTAGGGTGTACATGCGATTGGCGACCAGAACAAAGCCATATATGTTTTTCCTATAGTATGTTAAGTGTTATAATATATTCACTGCAGTATGTCAGTGTTGACGCGAAAATTTATGGCGATGGAGAGTTGTTATATTCCTTTTTGACAGAGTACAATCTTTTCCTTCTTACTATGTTTAGATATTAGTAACATGACCATAACTCGTTTCGTTAAAATAGCCGCCCTCGGCCCAGGGTTATCCGGATATTAGCTTCAAATCAATAGATAGACATATAATAACTTGCATTATATTCTTACAAATTTCGTTTTCATGAAAGAAAAACACTACATATTGTTTATCGGCACATTTTTATTGGGCAAAAAGCATAGTTTATGTAATAAATATTTTATTTGATTGGGTTGTAAGTCTTGCTTTATATGTCACTTTTGCTGCCTAAAATATCTGTAAAGAAGCTTAATACGCCAGATCCCTCTATGCTAGAAGAGGTTGTAAATATATCGTTGATTTTTGTGGCGAAAATTGGGTTGAATTGTGTTGTTTCAGTTATTGCTACTCCAAAACAATTCTGTAAATATAATTTTATAGTATTTGACATAATAATTGGTTATGTTAAAGGAAGTTTAAGGTTGTGTCTTTATTTTTATCTTTTCTGTTTTATTTTAGTATGGCACAATTCATATATTATTTCATACCTTTTTGGCTACTAATATTCCTTATAAAATAACAAGACGATAACATCGTTTTGCGACAAATGTGTTCACGTTATCATACATTTTATGTCCCATCCGATGTTTTACCATTGCCCTGGTGTAAGAACGAGTGTAGTTAAGATTGAAATAAATATTTTACACATTGATTTTATGCCGGATTTAATAACTTTCATCTAAAATCGCCGAAGCCTAACGGTACGTCAAGACCTTACCACCCTGGTCATTACTGAAATTGGTCTTTATTCAATGAAAAGCTCTGCTGAAACCGTTTATGCAAGAAAAACAGGATTGCAACAATTAGAAGCGATTGTTATCATTGAAAAGACTAAAGTTTTATAGAAAACATGCTCTAAGCAACGTTATTCTTTCCTATGTTTATGTCATGTACGATTTACAGACACGTTTGCAACAATTGTTGCAAATGGTTGAAGCTCGCATCGGATCTAAACTTTGCTTAGAACATTTTTATTAAACTTAAGGCATTTTAACCATTACTGACGCTTCGGAATAAAATTGTCGATATCGACCAATTTTTGCCAAAACTCGATTATCGGATAAAATGTTATTTTTCATTCAGAATTTATCCTTATTCTTTTTGTTATTATCACTTAACTTAATTAACACATAAACTTCTTCAATAGCCTGTTACGATTACATTTTTGTTGCAAAAATGGTTGCAGCACAGTTCAGTCTTTTTGCAATTAAATGTCTTCCTTTTCTTTCACATTTAGTGAGGCGACATAAGATGCCCCGTCTCCACCACAGTGGGCTGTCTCCGATCATCAAGGCACAACGTCTTAATGTGTATAGAGTACCGTTTAGGTCATTATTTAACCGATGTTCTGAAATTTGACTGATTTTCTCCTGCTTAACAAACTTCCTGTCAGTCAATGTCTATATTACTACCTGAATCAGTGAGGCGACCCATGATTGGCTATCTCCGCTACTAGGAGCTGTCTTCGGCCCCATTCAGCAATCACTATAAATGTATCACCCTACCAATATTACCAAGTCCTGTGAGTATTGCAACATATATTGAAATTTAAAAAGCCACAGGATAAAAGTTTTACATGCCATGAAATATAAATCAAACTGTAAGAATGTGCTTTGTGTGGATCACTTTGACACATCCTAACAATGTCTTTAAACTTTTAATTCATTATTCTACATAACGATTATTCCCCTTTGTAAGAGCATTTTCTGGATAGAGTTGAACACTATGATAAGGTTATTCTTTGTTTTAAATGTTATTTCTATTGCTTTTTGTCGGGGTTGCTACGGTGGGCAATTGTCTTCGTTTTAACTCTCTTACTTATTGTATATGTGTTTTCATGCTAAAAGAATGCAATCGTGTCTCAATTTATAAAACCAGCATTTTAGTTGAGGGCAAATAAACTAATTTAATTGTTGTTGGCGTATTTTATTTTCTTCATAGTTCATAACGATATCTTGCAATTGACGTCACTCATATTTCTAATAAAGATAAATTCTTGATGATATTGTCATAATTATGAAAGTTGCCATTATTAACACGTTTAGATTTGTTTGTTTATTGGGTTTATCGTCCCACCAACAGTATTTCAGTTATCTGGAGACGGTGTGCACATGAAGCAGATGTAATGCTGCCTTCGTTGTGTATAGCATGCCGTGAATACAATGTTCCCAGCATGATACCACACCCAGTCACATTATCCTAACACCGGGCCTACCAGTCGTGGAATTACCCCTATATTTGCTTGAGCGTAAGCTGCATTGCCATTTTAACGACTTTGGTATGTCGCGGCCCTGGATCGAAAGGGGGCCTCCCGTTTGATATAAGCATTATAACAAGCTTAAATGGGATAACATTTCTTATTAGTCGTAGTATTTTTCCACTGGTTTTGAAAAACCAGCCGTTTGAGTAACACACAAATAGCTATGTTATAATTACATATAATTCAGTAACAGGTGCATTTCTGTTAAAATTTATGCCAAGGGAGAGTAATGCGCTATTAAAACTACCGGAGTTATAAAAGAAGTCATTCTCTGTCGACTTGTTAACCTTCGCGAAAATCTGTGAAATTTGTGTTGAAGATGTGAAAGAAAGCATGCCATTGGCAGTAGACCATAACAGTGTAAGTCGAACAGGCTGATGATCCCCTAGAAAAGGTGAGAATATGGAGCCGGAGATTAATAGTTAGCAAGTAGGTAAGCAGTGTTGCTTCTAAATAAAATTCGGCTGACACATTATGCATAAAACAATTATTTTTTACAGAGGTTAAGAAGAAAAGCTTTGGTATTTGAATATTTTATTGACTAAAACGGAATGTGCCTATAACCGTTATTCGATTAACAGGAATCAATTGTATATATACATGTATATTGTTTCAGGTATGTTATTTTCATGGTTACTTTTATTATTATTTCTATTATTATTACTGATTCAATTAATACATTGTTTCAACCATGTTCATATTGTTATTAGAATTTATACTTGTTGAATACGCTCATAAGTATTTGTTTTCTTTAATATTGATTTGTAAGAAAACCCACAGCTCCCGACATATTGTTTTTATCCACTAGGAGAATCAGTTAACAAAGCATGCATTCAATGTATCGTTAATGTAATAATTTGAATCATTTATGTTATTTTAATTCTTTCATTGGCAGCCGTTTGAGTAACACACACGCATGCACGTACGCACGCACACACATATTATAATTATATATATATATATATATGCCCAACACTGACAACTGTGACAAAACGTTCTTCAATGTACTGTTTATCATTGAAATACATGGCTCATGCCATTATCAGTGTTTATGCTGGAAGGAGAATATGTTTGTGTTATCACATAGATACTGCGCAATGATTATAAGCATAAGGCTCGACGAAAAGAATCGGTTTTAGATTTCAAGACTGACCTTTCTGTGTATGTCCGCTTTATTGAAGAGGAGTTCTATTTGTGGAGACTGAATAATAGTTATCAGCTTGTCAATATGTGAAGTTACACATACTTATTGCAGTTACTTTTATAAGATTAGAGCAGATGTTTTAAAGAAGGATAACTTAATTGCTTACGATCAAAATAAGATTTGTTTTCATTCTAATTTTGTTTCTAATTTACGACGTGCCATGCCATATAAATATTACTTTGGAAATATGTTAAAAATAAACAACTTTATTATTGCCTGCTTGCTTGTAAACTTTTGTATATTGTCATATATGTCTTATTTATCATAGTTTTCATTAACTCAAATACAATGCAGTTTGGTCTCTTGTCAAGCAAGGTTTACCGCATGTTTTCCGGACCATGGATGCACAATGACACACAACGGTGTTAGTCAAAATATTTTATTCAAAATCAACGTGTTAAATGAGAGAAGTACTCGTGATAAATACGCATTTGATACAAATGATGAATGAAAATGTATGAAAGACTTTGTTGTTTTACAATACAAAACTACAATTTAAAGCACGCTGTATAAGGTTAATAATCGTAAAGAGAATTTTCAAACCAATAATATGTATATATATATACAAATGAAATCCTGTTCGAAACGCATTGAAAATTGGCTTATTTTGTGGAAGAATAAATATTCACGAAACTATTTACACGAAACGTAAACTGTATGGGTTTTAAGTTAAAACTTTTAACACTTCTTGTATTTATTGTGTGGTGTCTTTGAGATAGCGTCACTTTGATTATATAATTATATATTTAATAACTAATATTTATTATATCGTGATAATAACGAAAATAGAAATTATATAGAGAATCTTAAATTAATATTAAACGTATTAAACGAGCTGGATAAGACCATGTAAATACGGCTCTGTCGAGATTGTATCGTTTCATCCATTGAACACGAATGTTGGATTCTTCAATAAATCAGCAATTTTTGCTGACTATATATCCCATTTGAGCCACCTTTGCTACTCGATAACTAACTAGTTGGTTATAAGCAATAACCAATGACCAGTGCTATTTAATGAACATAAGTTATGTGACAAAATTATTAACTCAAAAAATAATTATACAAAAATGAAAGAATGTTCATAATGGTTAACACACATCTGTAAATGTGTATGATGTATTCGATTTCAATTATGCATTACATCCACAGTGTCAATGTTACGAAATTTCAATATATAAAAATTTCTTAAGTGGTAATGACGCTTTTTACTCGCCTTACTTTATGGAGAACAATACTGTTTGTCACAACACGGAGCCAAAAATAAAAGTCCAACTTAATTACTTTTGACAATCGTAAATTCAATATTTATAGCACAGAGGATTGCTTAACAGATTATTCGTCGTATCCAACTCTGACTGAATCAAAATTATGGAATGACAACTTTTTTCTTAAATTTTAAGACTCGATGGCTACTGTTTATGTAAATATACGGATCTAAGCAAATAATATGAATACTTGCTTAACCGAACATACTGTGTATTGTATATTAATAATGATCAATGCAGCAAATATGCAGTTCTATTTGATAAAGAAAACATCACAAAACATAATGCAAATAATAAGCAGGTTTGTCTGGGACTAATGACGCTTCATGACCTTCATAGAAGCTAAATACATTAAATAAATATCAGATTGGTCAGACCCATCTGACTGTGCATGTAACACAAGATGTAAATGCATGGTGAAAGTAAGCATTTTGTTTAGTTGGAGATGGACATACATTCATTACACATACATTTAAATATTCATATTCACGCATCTCTAAGAAAATACAAAACAAATACATATACAAACATAATCATGAAAAAATTGCATACATTGAGACAGAATAAGTTTGCAAAGAAAGACCAGAACCTTGCATGTATCAGCAATAATTCTGGCTCAAGCAAGTGGACTTTAATAAATATGCATAGGTGCAATACGTAATGTCTGTTTAATAATTTCAGGCAAAATACACTCAAACCCACGTTATCCAACATGATAAATTGTTCCCTGATATTTCACTACATTGAGAAATGTGTTTTGCAGTGTTTGTCTGGTCTTTTCTTCTGCAACATCACACCCAAAGACTAATGGTCATAATGGCGATGGCCAGCTAATAATTGGTGGAGAAAGGCCACCAACATTTCTCCGGGTAAAATCACCTGAATACCCAAGGTAAGTATAAAAACTCTCCACGTGGCAGTTCTAGCCCCAACCGGTCTCGAACCCACGCGGTGAGGAATTTATGAGTTACAAGTCGGCGGCTCTAACCGCTAGGCCACGGACGCCCCGTTCTCAAAATTTTTTTTCGCCTATTCTCCAAAATGAGAAATGCTCATATTAAATAATCATGGTGTTATATTGTAGGGACATCGGTGATGATTATACTTATTAAAACCCGCTAAAGGTTGCACTTACTGAGAAAACAGCAATATTCGTATGAATAAACACATCAAAACCTTTTGCTGAACACAAGGAAAACAAAGGTATGTCCATATACAACTGCATGTATCTTACAAACATAAAAAGGACACCAGCATTAAATGAAATAATCATGTTATTGTTCACCTGTTAACTTGGCCTTCATGGCGGCTACATCAACAACTTTAGTCAAACCTTATGCCCAATTCATACAGGATTCTTCAGTGATATATAACCACCGTCTTTAACCTACAACCTATGAACGTCAGCTATATCACGTGTGTGTGTGTGTTCTTCTACATGTTCCTCTACATCGACGTAAATTGACGTTAATCTGTCTATGGTTTGCACGTGGAGGTCGTGAGCACCAATTTTACGCGTTCCGACACTTGGCGACGAACTCCCGCCAGCAGTAGAGTGTTTAACTGCCGCATTGTTTGTATTCACCGGAGATTCATCCTCCTCAGCTATACTGCTGAACGACCGTCCGCGACTAGAGTTACTTTGCTCACTAATTCTCCGCGTGTCACTGACGTAGTTTTTTGACACCTCCGAGACATGATGTGCTTGCACAACAGATTTCTCCCCGTCCTGTTGCGTGCCCACATGTCCTTCAGTTTCTCTGTACGCAGGATTGTCGATCTGCCGATGTGAATCGTGCCCATAATTGATGTGCCAGTTGACCGGTCGCTTTAGACCCGGTGAGTCGCTGCGGTCAGGGTTAAGCTGTAAAAAAGAAATGATTTATTGATGCTGTTCTTGTCTTGATTTGCTCCCCTTTCTTCGCATAAAATATATATATAAGAATTATAAGAAGCAAAACTCTTCGGTACCGGTTGTAAGAGGTTAGAATCTCGCATATCTTACAGAATTTGCACCAACGAACCCTCTTATGTTGTGTTGTTGTTGTTGTTGTTTTCTAATTATTTATATATACATAAAACAGACACAAATGTGGTAATTTTAGCGACACCTAGCCGTATTTTGCGGAAAAATATCGCAAGCAAACATGTGGTCAAATGAAAGACCTCTTACATGAAAAAATTCGTCATGGCCTTGCTTTCATAAAATCTCGCCTTGAGCTTTAATGGAATAATAATTCGACTTCGACTGACCATGGTTGCAAACATGCGTAACTTTTACATTTTAAAATACCAACGAACTATTGGAAAGATTCCAGAGACAACAAGTCTTGCGGCTCACCCCTTGCCAGAACATGTTAGGCGAGTCCCTCCGGTCCGGAGTCCACTTGCCGTCTGTGTTCGCCTGTCTGAACTCTTCGGTGTCCTCAAAACTCTTCTCAATGACGAAAAACTCTGCCATCTTCTCGGGCACTTTGTGTTCCAGTAAAAACAAAACCAATCCGACTATTGTCGTCAAAATTCCTGAAAACATGACAACGTTTGTAATAGATTTATACCATTATCCTATATTCATTTATGATAAAATTTATATCTATCTACATGAAACACACATACGAAAGAAAATTTCAATTTAAAAACTATGCCGAATAGGACTACCAGATACTTGTTTAATTATTGTTACTCCATTACAATCAAGTACAGCCGAACGTATTAAGCAATGACATATGTGTACGACTAAATTAATATTGACTTAAGTTTGTGACGGCACTCACCAAACACGAGCACAGACCAGAAGCACCATCCGTAATACAGCGCAAGGTGTTCTTCTCCGCACGACATCCTGATTGAGTACTGGGGGCTCAGTAAGTGATAGGTCACTGACGTCGTTATCATAGAAACGCCGCACAATGTCAGACATGCGGCACCATACCAGATGACACTGCACAGTAACACATTACTCGCTACCCAAAAGGCGAAGGAAGTCCTGGAAAAGTGTTGAAAGTTTTTTATTAATTGATATTTCTTTATTTAAGTTTATTTTGCCTAACTTTGACGAAGCTATTTTGTAAAACCGTGTAAAAGTTCTTCGAGATAAATGAAAATTGTTTACGGCGACATAGTCACATTTTACAGTAGATACATGACACACATAGAACCAAACAATCCGCAATGTGTATGCAAATCATTGCTTTACTTTCAAGCACAGTCAAACAAATATGGGAACACTCGTGGAGTTTATGTCCACATGCGCTATTCCGAGATATATAATGTAGCTGAGCTTAATTAAACTAAAATGTTGTTTTTAAAACCGTTGCAACGCTTTTTATACTTCCACTTTTGTGCACATACATATGCGTTAGTAGTATTTGCAACCATTATTCATTGTAGTTTAACAAAGATTTTTAAAGCAAATATGAGCGAGGTAACCGATTCACTTTAACAATTCTCCCTTTCTCGCATCCAGACACAAAATGTATAAAAATATAATGCTCTTTTTAATAACCGATCTATGGCCGAAGTTTTGTCAACACAGAACCAAAGGGAAATCAGCTTCTCAGTATTTTTTTCAATTTGCCTTAAAGTCGAGTTTACCGTTGTTGCAAATGTATTATGATAAAGAAAGCGTTGAAATCTGTATTTAATATATACTCCCATCAATTTTCATGCAGTTCCAGACTGGACACAGAGCACAGAAGAAATAAACTCACCACAGGAGTATGTTTGCAATATACCCAGCGAACCAGACCTCCCGACCAAACCGAAGACCTGCAGCGTCCACGTAGAAGAAGTCCAGCACGGACACAAGGGGCTGTGGTAGGCCCCTGTCTAAAGCCTTCCAGAGACGGTCGTGCTCTTTTAACACTGCACAATATAAAAGGATTAGGTTTTTGTTTATATTCTTTGTGACAAAGGATTACTTTAAATAGAAAATATGATTTCTCTGGGAATGATTTTTTAATTCTTATTTTTAAAAAGTGTTATTTTTTTCTCTGTAGCTTACATTCATCATACAAATTGAATCAAAACGCCTATTGCAAGTATGAAAAATTAGAAGTTGGATATTGTGATATATTATATTGAACTCTCGCGGCTATAAATTTTAAATATAAATATATTATTATATATATTATAGTATATATTGAGTATTGATTTAAGCATATTCTATTTAATATAAATAAATGTTATATAATGCAAACGATAAAAGTAGGATTAGAACGGAAGATATATTCTAATAGTGTCACATTCTTTGTTTTAAAGATTAAGTATTTTTCAAGTAACTATCAGAACACTGATTCTACCCAAGTTTGCAGACGAGACGAATTCATATAAGTAAACGGATTTGTTTCGCATTCTATAAATAAAAATATTCAATATGTAAACAAAAAGATTTAAACAAACTAAACAAGTGCTGAGGATTTACGAGTCGGTGACACTATCCGAACGGTAGAGGGCGCCCCATAAACAAATTTTCAATTCCGCTGTTTTGCATCAAACAACATTGTCATGTTAGAATACTCTTGCAAGCTTATTCTCAATGAAGAAGATTTAACACATCAAGTATGGTCGGTATTTGATAAGATTCACACACACGTCACTATAGGGTTTATACTAAGTTAATGATGCCTGTTCGATAAATCATTAATACATGTTGTCGTCATATTATGTATAACTAGCAAATAATCCAAATAAACGTCAGTATTTATTTACCATCTTCGAGGATGAGGTCTTCGTTGTACTTAAAACCACTGCCATCAGCATTGAATTTTCCTTAAACAAACAAAATTAAACACATGAACATATATATATATTTATATATATATACATTTTGACTATATTTTATATGCTTTTCTGAATTAGCTTCATTTGAAATAATAAATTTAAATAGTTTTTTGTTGTTAAATCAATTTAATTCTCTAATACAAGGTTCATTTTATTTCAAGGGATAGTCTCCCTTGTCTTCCTTTATTGCTTCATTAGCAGCTAAAAATGAAATGTTTGATGTTATATCCCAACAGAAGTTTAATAGTTAAATAACACTGCGTTTGTTGGGGTATTTTGCGCTTGACGTCATACGTTCACGAGTGTGACGTTCAATGACATAGGACATATCGGCTATGAAGTATCGACGTCAATTTTATTCAGGATGTAATTGTCAATATCGTCTCTATCAAGTTAAATTCCACCAACCTGAGAGTGTGATGTTGACTGTTTTCACGCCCACCCGGATTCCAAGTGACCCATCCATCTGACCTTGACTCCTGTAGATATAAGGGGCGCTTACTGTGACGTCACCAATCTGCCAACAGTAGCCGAATACACTCACTGCAATATAAAATATAAAGATATAGTAAATATCGAATTGTGTGCGTGTTACAAGTGCTTCAATTGTGTCTTTTACTAAAATTAATCAAATTTTCATTGATAATTGCAAACCTCATACATTATATCAAAGTCATTCACAATGCATATGTGTCTAAATGTTGCATTGTATAAATATGATTATAATGTGTTATTTATTACTCAGAAAAAAATAGGATCTGACAAACTAAGAAAACTTAGGTTGACCAATTTGCCTTAAGGTCTATGGATGTTCTAACTGAATTTATAAGGACCGCAGAAAGCAGACCTGCAGCTTGAATAATGGTCCCTTCGTTTTCAGCAGCAAGCAATTGGTATTAAAACTGAGTTTAAACATATTAACAAGTAATAAAAAGACAGATGAAGTCCTATATGTTACTGACCTGCTATAACACTTCCAACAGCCAGGCTGTAACTGACCCGAATCAGTGTATACCAGCGCTGCAAGTAGAGAAATATTATTAAAAGTGTATATAAATGGCGGTAAATGGACAAACTGGGACTCTCTTTACTGGCTATAGAAAGACAACTTTGTTGATTCAGGGCTCAAATCTATGAGCAATCTAAGGTAATTCCTTAATTAACCTTTAATTGTCATTGAATTTTGAAATACTCCTTCGGATAAGAACAGAACAGAACAGAACAAAGTTTATTAGCATAGAACTTACATGTTCATAGCCACAAACAATAAACATAATATAAGTGCATGAAGAGAGTGGTTCATAAAATATTATTAACAAGAGAAGTAAGCTGTTGAGATAACATAAAGTGTTATTTTGTTTATAAGACACGTTAAATATACTAAACTTTTGGGATTTATACAATCGAATTTCTCAGTTTATATGCGTTATTGATAAATTTTGCTAAATTGATTATGCAGTTTGTATTACATGATGACATTATGGTTTTGAATTTCGTCAGGGTAGGCCAGTTACAGTAATATCTAGGTAAAAACATTCTTCGTAGGTTATTGTATTTTGGACAAACTAACAAAAAGTGGTACTCTGTTTCTACTACATTCATGTTACAATTTTGACATATTCGATCATGCCTTGGTATGTTATGATGTCTTCCGGTTTCTATAGCTAAATCATGTGATGAAAGACGAAATTTGGAAAGACTGATTCGATACTTGTTAACATGTATGCTATTTAAGTAGTGTTCCATTTTAAATTCTTGTTTGTATATCCTGTATGATTCAAGCCTATTTGAGTTGGTTATGTTATCGTGCCATGTTTGAGTAAATTGATCAATAAGTCTTTGTTTTATTATAGGGATATGTCTTCTGTTTATGTTGTTTTGGTTAATCCATATATTTGTCATTCCTAGTTCTTGCAATAAAGATTTAACATTTGAAGCCCAATTCAAACCATTATAGTGTTTATTATTATCAGCGTCGCTGCGTAGAAGATTATACGTATTTTTTATTAATGAGTTATTTTCTCCTCGTATAATTTTAAACCAATAATTAAGGAGCACCATTTTCCTTCTTATAATCATAGGATATCTGCCTGTTTCTCCGTATAGTCCATGAAGATGTGTACTTTTCTTAACACATAACGCCTTACGCAAAAATTTACAATGTATTTGTTCAATCTTTTTACAATTAAAATAACCAAACACTTCAGCTCCATAGTTAAGTATTGATGCTACCAAACTATCAAATAATGCACATTTATCTTTAGTTGACATTTCAACTTGGTTAAATACTATAAACAGATTATGTACGGCATATAACGCTTTATCGGCTATGGATTTTTCAGTTCTGGTCCATTTGCCATTTTTAAATAAGGTTATTCCGAGGTATTTAAAATTTGTAACTACATCTAGTATGTTGTTGTTTAGTCTGAAATCATATTTTGTTTGCCTTCCGTTTTCAAAAATCATTATTTTTGTCTTTTTAGCATTAACTGTTAAGTTCCAAGTATAACAGTACCGCTCTAAGTCATTTAATAGGGACTGGAGAGCTTGTGGTGTATGGGCAAAAAGGGCAGCGTCGTCCGCAAACAATAATATAAATAACTTTTGCTGATTATTGGTAAATAGATCTTCTATATTTTGATTGAAACTTGATAAAATATCATTTATAAAAAATAAAAATAGTAAACTGGAGCATTGATCACCTTGTTTTAGTCCAATATTTGATTCGAAAAAATCGGTTAGTTCCGAGTTGCATCTAAGACATGCCTTTACAACGCGGTACATACTTTTTATCGATGTGACAAACTTAGAGCTAACGTTATTCTTTATGAGTTTATGAAAGAGGAAGCTACGGTTTATTTTATCGTAACATTTCTCAAAGTCCACAAAGGCACAGTATAGTTTCTTTTTCTTTGATAGGGAGTTTGCAATTATTGAATGCAAGACAAAAATGCAATCTATTGGTGATTTACCCTTTTGGAAACCAAATTGATTTTCAATTATTTTATTATGCTTAATACTCCATTTCGTTAACCTATTTAATATAATTTGTGAATATATTTTTGCAATGATATTTATAAGAGTAATTCCCCTATAGTTTTTAGGATCCTCATTGTCACCGCCCTTGAAAATAGGGGAGATAATTCCTTCACCAAAACTTTCTGGGTACTCTCCCTTAGTGAGTAGTCTATTAAACAGGCTAAATAGAAAGAATAGATAAGAGAATATTTCTTAGGTTATTTAAATGATAATGCGTTGTTTGTTTGTTTGTGTTTGTTTTGTTTTTTGTTGTTGTTTTTTGCACCTACATATAGTATCGATTGATTAGTTCATTTATCAATTAATTGGATACGTAAGAGAATGAGTGAATGAGGTAGTGGGTGGGTTAAAGACACATCTACATGTAACGCAGGCCTACGCTCTCCAGCGGTCATACCGCTGTGTCCGTTACAAACATATGGTTTAATTGTCACGTGTTTTAACACAATCGTATCTTGACACTTTCATTTACATTTCAGTTCGATTTGTATAATTTGTTCGTATTAAAAATAAATTAGGTACATAGGCATATGCCAAATTATGAATATGTATGTTTTTGCGTTTGAAGAGAGACTGCTGAATGACACCGTCTGGTGATCTGAATAATTTATTTACATGTTAAGAAAATAAATTTGATTAAGTAGACATTTATTGGTATACGTTCATAATTGAATCTGCAAACTAAACTGAAACATTGACGGCCTTCGCCGTTTGATCTGTATAGATTATAGATCAAGTACATTCCATATGTCACTGATTAATTGGCTCTATATATACACCGTAAGACGTCTATTAATTAATAAGGCTAAAAGGTTAACACCCGCGCAATTACATCATTAAAATGTACTAGATATTATGTACCATTTGACATTGCAACTGTCATATTTTACATCACTAAGGCTGACAATAAGCATACAAATAGATTCAGGATAATAATTTTTATGCCTGTAATATAACAATGCACTATGGCCATGAATAATTCAAACAATATTCTTGTAGGTTAGAAATTCTTCGTGCACAGTGATCTGTTTTCTTTCGACAGAGTATTCATATATAATCAGATTAATTATGTATAAAATCGCTTTTATTAATCATGCCACACACGCGCTATGTGCAAAATGCATGTACTGTGTCACGTAAGAACTATCAGATATGATTATTTATTTGTCTTTATTTTCTATAACATTATCCAATCATTGTATTTAAAGCCTGTTGAAATGCAAACTGTACTGTATGTATTAGTGTGGTAAAATATTATTTCCTTCCTACAATAGTTAAATTGTGTTTGCAAGTCAAAATATTTGACCAACTAACAATGCTATACTAAGAAATGTTTATGAATGATGAATGCATAACATATTGTGTCATAATGCTTTTTTTTACAGTGTGCTTGCCCTGTACACACACATGAACTAACATATTCGTTAACTTTAAAACTATTAAAACAATTGAAGCTGTGATGATGATGATGATGATGATGATGATGATGATGATGATGATGATGATGATGATGATGATGATGATGATGATGCTGATGATTACCTGTTTACCCCGGATGCCTGCTGCTGCCACTAGTGTTGCTATGGAAACTAAGATGCACGTGTAGACGATGGCAGCTAAGGGAATGTCAGCGGTGACGGAGGTCCGATACTCGCCATAGCTGGAGTAGCCGAAGTCACTCCGGAAAGCTTGGAACCACGTCATCCTGTATAGTAAATAAAATCCAGACAATGATCATACTACAGAGTAACAAAACTAAATAAAGAGTAACAATACAAGGGTCAGTCCAAAATGTCAGCAGGATAGCTGAACAGGTTGTGGTATTGTGTCAGCAGGATTACAGGACGGGATGGGGGCATTATGTCAGCAGGATTACATAAGCTGTTGCGGTATTATGTCAGCAGGATAATAGGACAGGTTGTTGTATTATGTCAGCGGGATAGTAGGACCGGTCGTATTATTGTCAGTAGGATAATAGGAGATTTGTATTATGTAAGAAGGATAATAGGAGATGCTTTGTATTATGTCAGCAGGATAATATGACGGGTTGTGGTATTATGCCAGCAAGATAATAGGAGATGTTCTGCATTATGTTAGTTGGATTATAGGACAGGTTGAGGTATTATGTCAGTAGGATAATAGGACAGGTTGAGGTATTATGTCAGTAGGATAATAGGACATGTTGTGGTATTATGTCAGTAGGGTAATAGGACATGTTGTGGTATTATGTCAGTGGGATAGTAGGACAGATTGTGGTATTATGTCAGTGGGATAGTAGGACAGATTGTGGTATTATGTCAGTGGGATAGTAGGACAGATTGTGGTATTATGTCAGTGGGATAGTAGGACAGGTTGTGGTATTATGTCAGTGGGATAGTAGGACAGATTGTGGTATTATGTCAGTGGGATAGTAGGACAGATTGTGGTATTATGTCAGTGGGATAGTAGGACAGATTGTGGTACTATGTCAGTATGATAATAGGACAGGTTGTGGTAATATGTCAGTAGCATAATAGGACAGGTTGTGGTATTATGTCAGTAGGATAATAGGACAGGTTGAGGTATAATGTCAGTAGGATAATAGGACAGGTTGAGGTATAATGTCAGTAGGAAAAAAGGGCAGGTTGTGGTATTATGTCAGTAGGATTATAGGCCATGTTGTGGTATTATGGCAGTAGGATAATAGGACAGGTTGTGGTATTATGTCAGTAGGATTATAGGCCATGTTGTGGTATTATGACAGTAGGATAATAGGACAGGATGTGGTATTATGTCAGTAGGATAATAGGACAGGTTGAGGTATAATGTAAGTATGATAATAGGAGAGGTTGTGGTATTATGTCAGTAGGATAATAGGACATGTTGTGGTATTATGTCAGTAGGATAATAGGGCAGGTTGTGGTATTATGTCAGTAGGATTATAGGCCATGTTGTGGTATTATGACAGTAGGATAATAGGACAGGATGTGGTATTATGTCAGTAGGATAAAAGGACAGGTTGAGGTATAATGTAAGTATGATAATAGGACAGGTTGTGGTATAATGTCAGTAGGATAATAGGACAGGTTGTGGTATTATGTCAGTAGGATAATAGGAAAGGTTGCGGTATTATGTCAGTAGGATAATAGGAAAGGTTGCGGTATTATGTCAGTAGGATAATAGGAAAGGTTGCGGTATTATGTCAGTAGGATAATAGGGCAGGTTGAGGTATAATGTCAGTAGGAAAATAGGACAGGTTGTGGTACTATGTCAGTAGGATAATAGGACAGGTTGGGGTATAATGTCAGTAGGAAAATAGGACAGGTTGTGGTATTATGTCAGTAGGATAATAGGACATGTTGTGGTATTATGTCAGTGGGATATTAGGGCAGGTTGTAGTATTATGTCAGTGGGATATTAGGACATGTTGTGGTATTATGTCAGGAGGATAACAAGACATGTTGTGGTATAATGTCAGCAGGATATTAGGACATGTTGTGGTATTATGTCAGTGGGATATTAGGACATGTTGTGGTATTATGTCAGCAGGACAACAAGACATGTTGTGGTATTATGTCAGTGGGATATTAGGACATGTTGTGGTATTATGTCAGCAGGATAACAAGACATATTGTGGTATTATGTCAGTAGGATAATAGGACAGTTTGAGGTATTATGTCAGTAGGATAATAGGACAGGTTGAGGTATAATGTCAGTAGGATAATAGGACAGGTTGTGGTATTATGTCAGTAGGATAATAGGACAGGTTGCGGTATTATGTCAGTAGGATAATAGGACAGGTTGTGTTATTATGTCAGTAGGATAATAGGACAGGTTGTGGTATTATGTCAGTAGGATAATAGGAAAGGTTGCGGTATTATGTCAGTAGTATAATAGGACAGATTGTGGTATTATGTCAGTAGGATAATAGGGCAGGTTGTGGTATAATGTCAGTACGAAAATAGGACAGGTTGTGGTATTATGTCAGTAGGATAATAGGACAGGTTGAGGTATAATGTCAGTAGGATAATAGGACAGGTTGAGGTATAATGTCAGTAGGATAATAGCACAGGTTGTGGTATTATGTCAGTAGGATAATAGGACAGGTTGCGGTATTATGTCAGTAGGATAATAGGACAGGTTGCGGTATTATGTCAGTAGGATAATAGGACAGGATGAGGTATAATGTCAGTAGGATAATAGGACAGGTTGAGGTATAATGTCAGTAGGATAATAGGACACGTTGTGGTATTATGTCAGTAGGATAATAGGACAGGTTGCGGTATTATGTCAGTAGGATAATAGGACATGTTGTGTTATTATGTCAGTAGGATAATAGGACAGGTTGTGGTATTATGTCAGTAGGATAATAGGAAAGGTTGCGGTATTATGTCAGTAGTATAATAGGACAGATTGTGGTATTATGTCAGTAGGATAATAGGGCAGGTTGAGGTATAATGTCAGTATGATAATAGGACAGGTTGTGGTATTGTGTCAGTAGGATAATAGGACAGGTTGAGGTATTATGTCAGTAGGATAATAAGACAGGTTGAGGTATTATGTCAGTAGTATAATAGGACAGGTTGTGGTATCATGTCAGTAGGATAATAGGACAGGTTGAGGTATTATGTCAGTAGGAAAATAGGAGAGGTTGTGGTATTATGTCAGTAGGATAATAGGACATGTTGTGGTATTATGTCAGTAGGATAATAAGACAGGTTGAGGTATAATGTCAGAAGGAAAATAGGACAGGTTGTGGTATTATGTCAGTAGGATAATAGGACATGTTGTGGTATTATGTCAGCAGGATAACAAGACATGTTGTGGTATTATGTCAGTGGGATATTAGGACATGTTGTGGTATTATATCAGCAGGAAAACAAGACATATTGAGGTATTATGTCAGTAGGATAATAGGACAGGTTGTGGTATTATGTCAGTAGGATAATAGGACAGGTTGTGGTATTATGTCAGAAGGATTATAGGCCATGTTGTGGTATTATGTCAGTAGGATAATAGGACAGGTTGTGGTATTATGTCAGTAGGATAATAGGACATGTTGAGGTATTATATCAGTAGGATTAAAAGGACATGTTGTGGTATTATGTCAGCAGGATAACTAGACATGTTGTGGTATTTTGTCTGTAGGATAATAGGACATGTTGTAGTATTATGTCAGTGGGATATTAGGACATGTTGTGGTAATATGTCAGCTGGATAACAAGACATGTTGTGGTATTATGTCAGCTGTACACGGTGTGCTATTCACTGTAAAGACAGCACTTGATGCTTCAGTAGATACTATCTCGGGATAAGTGAAATGTTGAACGGTAAACCAAAAATGTCCTCAGTGGGCAGACCTTGTAATAAAATTATTTCAGCTAGGCTACCCAAATAAGGTTAATTAACAGATCCAAGCTATGATCTGTCATTTATATTTTCTCTATTAGTATTTACATACTATATACTATTTATTAGTATTTATAAAAATGAGGTCGCAACATGCTCTTCAACAGGGTTTAAGATAGCCATAAATTAATAAACAATAACTTTAAAACAAACGTAATAGGCTGTACTTTCTTATCGTACTGAATTATTCCTAAATATATGGTACTTTATAAATGAAAAAAAAAACACATCATTTCGACGAAGTGTTTCATATATATAAAAAATATGCTTTAAGACGTGTTTTTGTTAATCGTTACAAGAACGAACACCCGATTGATCAGTGTAAATCAGAATCATACAACATAAACATGGTCATGTAAAAGTTTGTTTTTAAACACCATTAAAGGTCAATTAGAAATAAAATTGTGTCAATTTATTTTTAGTTTGGTAGACATTAAAGGATAATGATGTATTGATAATAGGTTCATATGTCTTATTTTCAGTTTTAAAGCTTAAATGATTTATCAAATTGCACTGTTATTATAACAAGTATGCTATATTTAATTGACAATCTTAACGTTTCGGGTTATGTGTACTCTTACGAGGAAATTAATCTTATATAGTACAATAAAGGTACAACTATAACCATATGTGTGTGTTGTTATCAGTCCGCATATCCTTTAATACCCCATGAGTTTTGACAGCGATTTGCTCACGACTGATGTGTTTAGGAAGTCATTTGTGGAACTTTATCGTACGAGAAACTCCTTAAAGTTGATCCAAGTTGCTTACGCAGCACTGATATCATGTCAGTTATAAGCTTTTATTGACAAATGATACAATATCAATACGTGGCCCTTTCAAAGAATGTATAATAATCAAACGTAGCGATAAATTGTTCACTAAAGTTCAACGTGGGGATAAATTGGATATACAAGGGTGGATCGATATTCATGTGATCGGCAGGAGAGCTATAGGTTTTGGCGACGTATTATAATCATAGTGTAGTCCTGTGTTGTGTTGTGAAATATGACGATTATTCGGCTGTTTCTGTGAAAATGCATTATAGCAAGACAAGATTTATACCGTAAAAGCAGTTAATTTGACGTTATGGGTCCTTGAAACAGTACCAAATAATATCAAGAGGTCGTAAGAGGTAGACTGTAAGTTAACTAGCATATAATTTGGCGTGATGAAAAGCTTCATAACAAGAATTAGACTGTAAGCTAACTAGCAGTTAATTTGACTTAATGAAAGTCATAAGGCGGCAGATTGTAAGCTAACTAGGAGTTTATTTAGCGCTAGAGGGTGATAAGAGGTAGACTGTAAGCTAAATAGCACTTGGTTTGTTGTTTTTGTTTTTGACGTTATGAAGAGGTTATAAAAGGCAGACTGTGAACTAACTAGCAGTTAATTTGGCGTTATGAAGATGTCATTAGAGGTAGACTGTTAGCTAACTAACAGTTAATGAGGCGTTATGATGATCATAAGAGGTAGACTGTAAGATAATTAGCAGTTCATTTGACGTTATTAGCGTCATAAAAGGTAGACTGTAAGCTAATTAGCAGTTCATTTGACGTTATGAGCGTCATAAGAGGTAGACTGTAAGCTAATTAGCAGTTCATTTGACGTTATGAGCGTCATAAGAGGTAGACTGTAAGCTAATTAGCAGTTCATTTGACGTTATGAGCGTCATAAGAGGTAGAATGTAAGCTAATTAGCAGTTTTTGACGTTATGAAGAGGTCATAAGAAGTAGACTGTAAGCTAACTAGCAGTTATTTTGACGTCATGAAGAGGTCATAAGAAGTAGACTGTAAGCTAACTAGCGGTTATTTTGACGTTATGAAGAGGTCATAAGAAGTAGACTGTAAGCTAACTAGCGGTTATTTTGACGTTATAAAGACGTCATAAGAAGTAGACTGTAAGCTAACTAGCTGTTTTTGACGTTATGAAGAGTTCATAAGAGGTAGACTATAAGCTAACTAGCAGTTATTTTGACGTTATGAAGAGTTCATAAGAGGTAGACTATAAGCTAACTAGCGGTTATTTTGACGTTATGAAGAGTTCATAAGAAGTAGACTATAAGCTAACTAGCGGTTATTTTGACGTTATGAAGAGGTCATAAGAGGTAGACTATAAGCTAACTAGCGGTTATTTTGACGTTATGAAGAGTTCATAAGAGGTAGACTATAAGCTAACTAGCGGTTATTTTGACGTTATGAAGAGGTCATAAGAAGTAGGCTGTAAGCTAACTAGCAGTTATTTTGACGTTATGAAGAGGTCATAAGAGGTAGACTATAAGCTAACTAGCGGTTATTTTGACGTTATGAAGAGGTCATAAGAGGTAGACTATAAGCTAACTAGCAGTTATTTTGACGTTATGAAGAGGTCATAAGAGGTAGACTATAAGCTAACTAGCGGTTATTTTGACGTTATGAAGAGGTCATAAGAGGTAGACTGCAAGCTAACTAACAATGACTTTGACGTTATAAAGGTCATTAGAGGTAGACTGCAAGCTAAGTAGTAGTTATTTCGACCTTATGAAGGTCACCAGGTATGATGTCATAAACGGTATAAAGATAGAAGTATAAAAAAAATAAAATCAAGATTTAAACATCTAAAATCTAACAAAGTATATAACACATACATGAGCTACAGTAACAATGCAGTAAATCTGCCATCATCTCTATTATTAAATGAGTTGTTGCCAACTTATTACATTAAAAACGCTATACTTTAATCTCTGTCTAAACGTGAAATATTTATAACGAAACGACTTCTCGAATCAAGGCCACAATGAGTAAGCTCTTATCTCTTTCCCTGCTATATTTTTTATTAGCCATTACTAAGCAGTATTAAGCTATTTATTAACAACTTAAGGAATATGCAGTCAGATATTTTAAAGAGATTTTAAAAGCAAACAAATATGGATCCTTATCAGACAGCTCCCAACAGGATCTAGCTAATTTAGGTCTTCATGAGTTGCCTAAGTTTGATCAATTTGTGCTAAGCAGGAAATCATAAAGCTATACATGCAGCTTGTTGACATACTGTCAGTAGGTTACCCAGTAAGACATGTAAATATAATTATAACTTTATCGCCATACAGGCTGTACGAACCATGCTCAGAATAAACCAAGGTTATAAAACCTTGTAAGAGACGTTTGAACTCAAAGATTGTCGGGAATAAAATTGTTGTCATAACAAGACTTTTTCAAAACCTGCAAATTAAAAAGCCCATAAAGTTTACCGTATATATGGCAAGATTTATTGAGATAGTTATGTCAAGTGAAGTACAAAAATACAAAGGCGGTTAATTGTATAATGAGTTAGAGTTCATTCCTTTTATGTTAGTTATTTTTGTGCGAGAATGTCATTAGACACAGTGCGATTTTTGGCTGAATGAATGCGTTCGTGACACGGGGCACGACACTGTAGCAGAACAGAACAGAACATATTTATCATTGGTTTATTTATATCATGCAGTTAATAGATTATGGTCGCTCGTATAGTGGTGGAGTTGTAAGTACCCAGACTGCTTAGACTCTCGTCGCGTGGGTTCGAGTCCCGTTCGGGGCAAGGTACTTAATGTAGGAAGATCTTCCCGCCGACTTGCGGTGCGCCGGTGGTTCTACCCAGCATTTGTTTAGGGACTTCCTGTATCAAATAGCTGGAGGTCGCGAACATGATCATAATTAGTCGCTGCTGTCTCTTTCAAAACAAAAGAATAGTTTAATATTTAACTTATGTTAATGATAACATTCTTTAGAGTGAATTTATCACAGTTTAACGTAGATAAAAATAGAAAAATAGAAGCAAAGAATCCGCCCCTGATATTCAAATGAACTATAACACTACAATCGGTGCAGTCAGTGTACTTTTATGACACAAACACATGTCGTATATTACTGCATGAGCATTTTTAGAGATATCATTGGTTTGTTGAGCTTAACAAAGCCTATTGAAAACCGTCGCGAAGCATTTATTTGATTTTCCCGACCTTAAGACACCACTATCATTTGACGGGCATACAATCTAGGGATCAATAAAAGAATTTAATCTTTATTATTGAGTCTAAAAATGCGTCTTAGAACAGAAATTTTAAAAAAGACTCGCAAATATGACACATTTTAGGGGCTTGCTTTAAATGAACAAAACCATTTAGTGGGCGTTGTCATTTTGGTAATGTGTCTTTGGTATTTTTCACTTTATTGCCAAGCAACAACATTTCAATCATCACAAGACGTGTTAAACTCTAATGCGGCTAGACAAAGACAAGTGTCCTCGGACCTTCTTTACAAATATGTGTCTGTTAGTATATACGTACAAACACATAAAACACAAATGCTTTCCGCTCGTATGAACTATGTCGTTAAACGAATTAAACATACAATTTGAAAAACGTTAGTTGAGAGCACAAAACAAAACATTTTTATATAAGAATAATTTAAATATAGTAACAGTATAAAATACTAGACGACATTTTGCAATATTCACATAAAACCATCTTCAATTACATTGTACGAGCTAATTAGATTATCCAATAAATAAGAAGTCCCGTTTCAAAGGAAGAGACATTATTTCTATATGAATTAACCAGTCTTCTTTAAATCACGATCCTTCATTTTGTCAGTACATCAAACTCGACAGAGGTGTCAATTAACCAAGACGGTCGGGGGAAATGTGACAAGATACAGATTGGAAATTAACTTCAATATTTAGCGCCTTTTTCTTACATATAACAATAGCTCGCCTGTATTGTGGAAAATGAATCGTCATGGCATGATTGCATACATTTCAGAAGATTACTCGCATATCTCTTTCCCTACATACAAACAAGCATTCTTATAACAGTCGTGCCTATACATTAGGCGCGTGTCAAGCACTCGTCTAAAATAATGCAGAACACAGAGACGATTGTGACAGTCTTCAAATGTATGCATGCGTGAAACAAACTAGTATGCATGGTTTGATAATTAAGGTTTTCCTTAATTACAACAAACCCTGAAGCTTTGTTTAAGTAATTACTTTACACACAGGTGTGTTAGATGCCAGTGGAGGCGCTATGTAAATGTTTATAAAAAACAAGACATTTTATAAACAAAGACAACTGAAATAAGCCATGTCAGTGACCTTTAAACCTTCCGTGTATTATTAATTCTATTTACAGTTCATCATATCAGTTTATTTGTTTTCTTGTCAGACTTGCTAAAATGATATTCTTATTCAAAAGCATAGTCGCAATCAATTATTTAGTTGGCGACGTTTTATTTCCCTCATAAATGACAGATTATACTGTTTCTTGGTAAGTCACTGCATTTTAAGTGAAAGTGACTTATATGGTCTTTTAGTCACTCAGTTATTCGAGTAACATTTTACCGAAACTTCTTTTCACATAATCCACACCACAGCTACACGTGTACCAATTCAAAGCAAACGTGTTTGAATCAAACGTAATATGTTTGAATTATGATAATAACTATGTTTAATGCTTCCATCAAGTGAACCCCGCCCCCCTCCCCCCGCCCCCATTTACATAGGATACATATATTTTGTTAAACGTTTCACTTTCCAGTTATAATATAAGAGAATACACATCAGCATTATGAAGTGAGCACCGACCCAACATGGTCTACTAGATCATAACTTACCGCGACACATTTTTGTTCAACCATAACTGACCACGCTGGGTAGATCCATGGACGTCGCTGACGTCAGTTACCAGGAGAAACGTCATCCTTACAAAGTAAGTAGTCCTTTGCACCAAAACACAAAGACGTTCTGCACAGACTTACACTGCAAAGTTGTACAGTGAGTGCACAGAAAGTTATGCGCCGATTTTACATAAGCAACTTTAAGCAATGATATAAATGTACACGTATATGTGTAAATATTGCACAGTTTTACAAAAAGCGCTTCATAAGTTCCAATATTACAGATTTGCATCCAACTGTTGCCGCTCTACACAACCACGTTTGAGCATTGCACAATTTTACATATATTATTTACCTTTAATATTATTATACTATTCGCCAAAAGCGCTGAAGTCATAAAATTCCGCATTTCAACGTTTAGAAATAAGAAAGTAATCACAAAGGTACTTGTCCAACACTAACGCGCTCGATATTGCACAGATATGCACTCATTGGTGCGTTTAGATACTGATCATGTTTTTAACATTCTAAAAGCACCGATAAAAAGTTGATAAGTCTATGCCTGTCGTGCAAAAGTAATCAAATACAAAATAAACAGTCTAATTAGAAAGTCAAATCCAACTGAACTGATCCCCTGAAGTTTGATGAGTATATTACTATGACGCGTTCTGCATCAACGAAACGCTAAAAGGCAACCCAGGTTTCCAGTCTAAATTGAAGCGCGAATACAGACTTGATGTGATGCATTGTCAAATGCATGAGTCAATATTCCATAGATACATGTCGTTCGCTTTGAGTTCATCTAGAAGATACAGAGAAATACCAACATTTCTGATTATTTGTTTTCACCTTTGAAGATCAATTTTACGACATTTCAACATAAGCATGATCCATTCGTTTAACGATAACTCAATTATTATCTATCCATTATCGTTGTCAAAGCTCCTTTCCTTTACAAAACTGAAAGTTGTTGCATGAAATGTAAAAATCATGAAGCAAGCCACTTATCAAATCAAACACGTTTTGATTTTACTTCAAAGTTCAAGTTCGCAGTTCAGACGATTGCAGGCAGGTCGGTTTTAATTGCTTCAAATCAACTGCTCAATATGTCGACTTTTCTGGTTATTTTTAAATCAAGTCATGATTTTTCTAAGTCCGTTTCATGTCGTAACAGAAATCACTTTAGTTTAAAGTTTGTTCCAAATTCACGATTTTTTTATTATAGGAAGCATGCATTAATTGTTCTTGGCTAAATATTCACGTGATAGATTAATGTCTAAACGCACAATATCAAGAAGTAAAAGAAAAACGATTTTGAAAATTTTAGAAATAAAGGATGTTTGTGAATATCAATGTTGACTCGAGAGTAAATCCGCCGCTCCACTGACGTTAGACTCGGTCATTAACCCCGCGGGAGGTACCGTCAGACGGGGTCGCAACTTTGTCCATTATTCAGCTGATTCAGCATCCAACGGTGTCGTAACACCGTCTACCACAAACTTCGCGTACTTCTCCATCAACTATTATCGAGGTGACGTAACACAGTCTCTTTTCCGTAAACTGGTCTGGTTTCTTTCCCTTAGTCAGTCTTTGATTTCGTGTAGCTGCATTCACTAGTGTTTTAATACAACAACTGTACCAACACAAACTGGTCTTGTTCTTTTCTTCTAAGTTATCGTTTCATTTCATTTATCCCGGTGTCATGATAGCCTGCTGATGCCAAAACATTTCACTATCACAACTAGTGCTTGTTTCTCTCTCGCAGCCTCCTTTGAATTTGTGCTGCAGGCTTCAACGTTGACGAATCTTTTCTTGTCAGCTCGATAGACACCTTTATGTCTTCGCCGGTAAAACGTGCTGTCATACATTTCCTCCGACACGTGTTCTGAAGCCTTAAGCATATAGTGACTAGCAATAACCAGATCCTTTCATCAGCGCAGCATTTAAATTTAGCTTTCAAACATAAAGTGCCGACTTTCAAATGTATGCGTGGTTCTTCTTTTTTCGGTGTATATTTCAAATATCTGACATTTTCATATGGTTAGTTCGTGCACCATTCAAATGAAAACATTCGTTAAGTGTGCATATGCGTCATGTAATTTTGATTAATTTACAAAATATACCATAAATCAATCTCGCTTCTGCAAAGTCTCTGGTATGAGAACTATGCATCATAGATCATCTGGGTTTGTTTGTTGTTTTTTAATTCATTTCGACAGTTGCAGTAAGCATAGAGTTAGATAATCATTTATAAACGTGCATTAAGTCACAAGGATAATTATGTATGTATGGTTAGGTACAAAGTTGGAGAATTCAAGGATAGACCTGCACCATCATTTGACTATGATGAGGTAAATGCTGGTCCGTACAAAAGCAAGTACACAAAATGTTCACTGCATGTATTGCCCCTGATCTAAAGCATTGCTGCTTTCAATGAAAACGATTATTTGACCTTTTAAAGCAAAACGTACATCATCATCATCATTATCATCATCATCATCATCATCACCATCACCATCGTCATCATCATCGGCATTATCATCATTATCTTTCTAATCTTACTTTCTCTGAAATGCACATTAAGACTGTATTTATTAAATACTAAATAACACATTTCAGACATTATCATCATCATTGTCGACTGTGTGGAATTAGAAATGAAGTGGAATAAAGATATTCTCATGTTACTTATATTGCAATAATGTGAATAATTTATTGTATTGTGTTTTTTTTAAACTGATGAAGTTGATGTACGATAAATGTTGCATAAAACAACAAGGATTAATGTTATAGCTTGTAATTGTGTTTAGATCTAAATGTAAATTTGTATTCTAGTACTGTTTGTTACGCATGTAATTACAATCAATCATGGAACCCTTTCATTTAATGTTTTGGAATATTCAACGGATATTGTTTATATGCACTAACTCCTAAATGCATGTATTTTAATTAAATGCATTCTAAGGTTTTGTTTTCCAAAGTAACGTCTCTTCAATTTATGTTAGTTTGACTCAATTTATGTTCTCTGACGGTTAGCTTTTAATGAATGGCGTTTTAATTTTATTGGAATTATCGTTTCAGTCTTTAAATTCTTGTTATTCTATTCTTGTTACCTGGAACGAATCAACAGCACTCCCAGTTTGTGAAAATTAAAAACCTTAAAGAAGCGAGGCGTGTTTTGAGGTCAAATGTCTTCAATGGCAGCTGCTTATCGCAACGATATCCGGGACTGTTTGTGTACATTCATTAAAACATTAAAGAGAAATAGTTTTTCAAGGCTATGCGTTTATAATCAGGATCTAAAAACACTTGGCAAACATTATACCGGCCACATTTGAGTGCGTGCTTATGTAGAAAAATCGAGGAGTGGTTCTAATTTTATTTTATTCATATAAAATTACATGATTACGGAGGAGCAATACGTTCTAAAACTCAAACATTTTGCCTTTAACTAAACATTTAATATCAGCATTATATAGGAAGTAAAGTTATATGTCGTTACATGATTGTATCAAGATAAACGAATAAAACAGGTTTTATTGCATTGTGAATAAAGATGAAATGTTTAAGCGTGATTGCGCCCCTCAGTTTTAAAAATAAAAAATAGATACAAGAGTGAATGAATGCATAAACTTAAAAGACTTTACCAATGGCTTAGATATAGTTATTAATATAAATACTAATCATCATATTGGCACCTTTATTAACAGTATCTAACGCATACACGAGCAATTTTTTATATTGGAAAGTGCATATTAATTTCACAAAATAATATACCTCTTTGTGTTTGATATATAAAAAAAATGAAGTGTTCAACATCTTTAAATGGTATTTCTTCCCCGAGGATAGTCAGGGAACACCACCCTCAAGTATAGTTGACGCAATAATGAGCCTCATATCTGTGTCAGTCTATATAAACTAGCATAATGTGTCATAATAAAGGTTGCTCCTCATTAAAATGTCGCCTTGGCAGCCACGATTTTTTTGCTGAATACTTCATCTTTACTAGCCGGTTGTACTTTACATTGATGTCGTAAATGAAACAATAACACTGATTTTGATATATGCACAGCATAAAATTAAGACCAAGAGATTTATGCCTGTTTGCAAAAAAAAAAAGTAAAAAAATAAAAAATAGAGATAATGCGTTTTGTGGCCATGCATCAACATAAATCTTTTATGTTTAAAATGTGAAATATGAATCGCTTTTTATTTTTAAGTCCTTTTTAACACCTTGATGAAGATGTACTAGTTAAGATTTGATAATAATTGATTAGAGCAAGGCAACTGAATTTCTTCAGCGTGCCGGCAATTATGCAAGTAAAACGGATTAGCGCCAGCTGTGTTTGTTTTCCGTGTAGTTGTCTTATTATACACATAAATTATCCAATTCTAAGCATACATCTCTTATCGTCGTGAAACTAAATAAGTAAGAGCCATTCGAATTCTTGTCTTTTCTTCCTGCAAATATTACCGCTGTTATGTAACGTGAATTAATAGTCAGAAATCTAGCTCAGGTAATACATTCATATATAGGTCCGGATCAGGTTATGCTAATTAGCGATATCTTATTTTTGACATAGGATTGGCGAAATAAGGCCCGACTGGGTTTATGCTCTCCGAAGAGCGAGCATATAGTCGCCGCGTTTTTCTTCCGTCCGTTCGTCCGTCAGTCATACTTTTGTCTGTAGCATAACACAAAAACTGTAAGAGGTGTCAACATGAAACTTCAGGTAGACAGATCTTAATGAGGAGAAGTGCATTATACAAGAACCATTACTCTGTTTTGCACAATTTTGGAGTTATTTTCTTCGGGGCGCATCCACAGGTTCTACCCTTCTCTTGTTATTGGAAAGGGTATTGCATATTTGCAGGAAAACAATACTATTGTCATAAACTAGTCAGCACATACAGAATACAATCAATTGTGGATGCATGTTTTCTTGACGCAGAGGATAATTATTTCATGTTTAATACTTCCTTGGTCCCACAAACACCAAAGTGTAACAATTCAATAAAGAAACCTAATGTAAGAAATCAAATGTGTGAGGCGTGTGGGGTTGAAGGTTTTGTATTTAAATGTCGTTCATTCCTTTATGTATATAAGTCCAGCAACTTCTGTCTTTCAATTAATGACGTCAGAACAATGAAGTGGACTTTGACCGTTACTTTTTAATAATTTAAATTATAATACCAATAAGCAAAATTTTAGATAAATGTGTTTAAATAATATTACAAAATATCACATTACACAGAGAGTGCTAAATGGAATGTTCACCTGAGACAAGTAATGTCATCCAAGGAGTTCTATTCTTATCCCCACGTGTTCATGTTGCATGGGACATTCTACATTGTCGAATGGCCTGTATATGGCATTCAAGAGAGGCATTATAATTAATATTGTCTCATCTTACGGTTGTACTTTGATTCATTATAGTTCACTCTCTCCGTGACTACATTAAATTATCCAAGTGCGTTAGGTAACTTAACTATCATCATACAATTGAATACACAATCTGGACTAATTTATAATGGCATCATACCTCTTTAAGTCGGTATCCGAAAGTTTGGACCAAATATTTTTCTCAAATAATCAAATAAGTCATTGTTACCTGGAAAGTCTCGCAAAATGCTGTTCTTCGATGCTCTAGATCTGTGTGAACAGTGAAGCATTACGACCATTCGTCATAACGTACAGACATTTCCTATCTGAGCCACGCTGCAGAGATAGCTAGCTATTTTTAACATTAAAAAACCCACTTGACAACTTACTTTTGAAATCGTGCTATATCTTCATCTGGGTAACAGACGCTGACGTCGGTATCTATTTTAGCAGAGGTCACTTTCGTGCTTATTTATAGATTAGATTTGGAAGGGATGAACATTTATTTATTCTTTTCGCAATGTGTACTATCTCGCATATACGTAGTGTTAATAATCTATACTCAGAATAAAGTATACGTTTCTTAAGAAATTTTGCATAAATTCCCAGACAGATATTGTTGCATATATTTGGTATAGGTAAACTGACGTATACCAACTTTAAATCGTCTATTCTATAATGCATTATGTCCTGACACAAACTCTATGTAGAAACACGATTTTATGTAATACATCCTGTAACATTTTCCGTTTACGAGCAAACACAATTTTATGCACACTTTTTATGTATCATTTTTTTCCGTTTATAACAAAACACATTTTTGTAAACATTTCATGCATCATTTTCCGTTCATGAGCAAACACAAAATTTATGAAAACATTTCATTGCGCTTTTTTTGAGAAACACTTGAGGTCCAAGTTCATAGTTCAGCAGGTAGGCATACATTTAGTTCAATTTCTTATGCTGCGTGGAATAGCTACGTTGTGCATTTAGATGATAAACTTCAAAGAAATCGCCGCTTGTACCTTAATAGCGAGTCACATATTTATCAATTTTAATTGCCCCCAAATAACGAGAAGTTCACTAAGTGCTGTGCATGGTCGACAAATATCTCTAACTCAGTGTGGAGAGATAAATCTGAAATCTAAACCTGCCAGACTTACCGACTGTTCGGGATTAGGTCAACATCGTTGAACTAAATCAATCAGTTTCACTGCGAGCTGACTGGTCAGGATCTACGCTATTTGCTTCTTTGTTTTAATTTATGCAACTGGTCAGCTTTAAGTTGTGAGATGATAGTTAAGAATTTAAGTTGCATATTAACAAATGTAGCGAGTTAGGGGTTACTAATTGTTGTAGTATTGTGACAGTGATAACTGGTTTAACACAACCATCCAGACTGACTGCACATAGGCTACAAGGAGCGGGTCACTATGACCTTGTTTATACGGCTATTATTAAATAATAAAATTGACCTCACGTTATTCTTTTGTATCTTTAGATATTTCTATATTATTTATCTATAATTATTAATTAATTCATGTATATTTATTTTCTGTGCTTTCTTTCATGAAGTACTCTCTCTGTCTCTCTCTCTCCCTGTCTCTTTTTCTCAGTTTCCTTCACACAAACCCATCTTTTTCTGTTTATTTTCTCTCTGTTTCACTCTCACATAACTTTACCACCCTCTTCCCCACATTTTGCCTTAAAACTAACTACCTACTACTAACCGCATTGATATGTGAATGGATTTTTTTCCAGTAAATTAATCGACCATACAAACAATCGTATTCTTATTTGTTCTCTTTCTGTCTCACCCATTTTTTTATATCCGTCTGTTTTACACCTGATCTATGTCTCCGTCTGTTTTACACCTGATCTATGTCTCCGTCTGTTTCTTTGCGTGCGCTATATGCAGGTATTGTCACATGCGACTGCTTTTGTAAACATTTGAGTTTTTCTTCCTGGTTTTCTATCAGTGGTCTTCTAAATCAGAAATTATCCATCTGACTCGTAATAACTGCGTCATGCTGAGGTTAAAGGCCAGACTGCTTATGACTGACGAATCAATATGAAGCATGAGCAGTTTGAGGCAATTTTAGGCTGTTCAGTTTACATTTTCTGATTTTTTTTAAAACGTCGCGACGCTTTTGATTGTGTCACTATCAGGCCAAACAGTGTACTGTTTTGTCTTACGTATAAATATGACACGTGTTCCCGCATGCGCAGTTTGGAGATATAATAGGCTGTTGTTGAGTTAAAAATGACTTAAATTATTTAAGAAAAACTTCCGGGCCATACAGTGAACTGTTTTGACAGATAAATAAATATGACGCATATAACCTTGAAATATAATTATTGTCGGTCAGCAAAGCTTTGCTTTATGGAACAAAGTTAAAACATCGCAACTTTGCCAAACAAGTCTCTAAGATACACACAAAATGTCTAAAGTATATAGTATATAAGATGGATTAAAGCGACCGCGAATATTCGTCAATATTACATTTACATGGTTATCAATTATCAAGCCAGT
Organism: Sinonovacula constricta; assembly: GCA_007844125.1. Classification (NCBI taxonomy): domain Eukaryota; kingdom Metazoa; phylum Mollusca; class Bivalvia; order Cardiida; family Solecurtidae; genus Sinonovacula; species Sinonovacula constricta. Next base: position 67,263,174 of record CM017560.1, on the reverse strand, counting down.
TTCAAATTAAAATAATTATTTCACCAAATGTGTATATTGCAACGTAAATATTTGATAAATGTTTTACCTAATTAGCAAAAAAGTGTCCATTTACAAGATCAAATTTGCATAACAGAGTTTTATCAAATTTTACGCTACAGCAATGTCTACTGGTTTTACTAAAAACCCTTCATCAATAAATTATAAATCTGAGAAACATGCATGATTTATTTCGTGTTGAAACCTGCGACATGATTAAAAAGACTTTAAAGTAGACAGAACTGTTAACCCTACTTATTTAGTCTTGTATCAAATACATTATTGCTAATAAGTTACTTACTCACTTACTTAAACAATACTATATAAAAGTATTGATCACATTGTTGATTTTAATGAGTAAAAATGTCCAGACACGTAGAAAACGAAGTTTCATTCTTTCGATCCTTCTTTTATTCAAACGGTTTTTAATATTTTCACTAGCAAGATCCATAAAAAACAACGTTACTTTCATATGGCTTTTTTTTTTTAATTCTGACATCTTATGTGGTATAACAACGGTCATTTCAAAAGAGTGAAGATTGAAAATTCACTTGCCAAATATGCAATGAACAGTTTAACATTTGTTATTTCATATATTACAAGACCTTATTACTATACCTTATCAATTTATGCAATTAATAAAATGTGCAAGTGGGGATGTTTCACGCAGATATAGTTAATGTTGCGATGTGGACGTGAGACTGCACGCGTAATTTGTTTATTTTCAAACCTCTAAACCAGTAAGATGTAATAAATAGGTAATTTTTTAAAAAGATAAATAGCCAGATGAGCCTCAGATTGGGAGTTGCTTGATCGGGATCTGCAATATTTGCAGTCATTTTCAGTACTAGTCTAGTTTAGTGCTATTGTTTGTTTTCAACTAAGTAAGGGTTTTATTTACGAATAAAAAATATCAAATCAGGTTAATTTTGCATTAAAGTATCAATCGTACGTGCGGTTGATACTTCAACACATTTTCATCTGTTTAGTTTAATATCGTATTTACCACTTATATCCGCACATTGGTTTAGGGCTTTCTTCTACCAATAATTATATGGACGTCGCCAACATTAGCATAACTGGGTCAGTGCGATGTAGCAAATTTATAAATACAATTGGCCCTAGCATTAATAAGTATACACATGTATCTATACATAATGTTCATTAAAATATTTATAAACAAAAGAGAAATAAAAAGACAAGGATGTGAGAGAGCAAAAATCAAAGAGACATTCTGACATAAATAGTATTGCAATATATAGAGTTACGACACATTATATATATATATATATATATATATATAGTTAGTTATAGTTATATAGTTATATATAGTTTTATATATAGTTAAATATAAATATATAGTTACGACATTTGTGGTAATTGTTTCCTTTATAAACTCATAACTTATAAATCAGTAAAAGTAACTTATGACAAATCGATAAATAATGATAAAGACCGACGTTTTCAAGTCAAAGCAATTTCAGCATTGCATCAAGTATCAAAAACATACTATTTTTACAGTTTTTTTTTATTAAAAACAATTCCATTGCTTCTATTATTATCATGAACTGATAACGATAAAAATAATATAGCCATCATCTTTTAGCTAAATATCAGTTAAATCAATGTCTGTTTGTACTGTACTTATCTGTTTATATATCGACGCTATATACAAAGTAACATTATGACGAAAAAACCCGACGGTGAAAAGTAAATTCCATGCATCTTTAAAAGAAAAACTCGGTAAAGTGTAAAACCTACTAAAGGGTGTACATGTTTACATGTATGACCTACCACTACCAAGTATCTGCAATTAAATAAAATATACAAATATTAAATAAGTAAATTAATACAGGTATATCCTTTAATCACTGTCCTACCTGTTCGCAATACGATCTTTATTCGAATGTAAACTCCTTGCAAAAGTTCCGACCTTTAATCGTGCTGTCCCAATACGTATCCCATATATCGGTGCACCCATTGGAATCTTCCAATCAAAGGATTTGCGGATATTTCTAATCGAAGAACATATCCACCAATCCTGGTTAGCTATTTCATTTTAGGGGACACACCTACATATTGAAAGTAACACCGTCACTACAAACCACAAAACAATCGCGTGTCGAGTCCGTGTACCGTACCCGCAGTGTCCTGGTATCTGATATAATTCGTAAGTAAATATTCATACTGACGAAATCGGGAGGAAATAATCGGACTCATATTACACAATAAAGTTAGGTTAGATACTTGTTTGTTTGGTGTAGTTAGTATGATGAACGTCACACAAACAATAGAGAGACTAGGGAAATCAATCTACTGAGACTACAAGACAGGAGTTATATGTCCAGGACTCCAGGACAAAGCTCATAATCTGCGTTCGACATAAAAAAAGTTCTATACTGATTTGAAAGCGTGCATCGTCAGGTAAGTTGTGTTTATATGATTTCATTAGTTTGTTAAAAGCTTTAAAGAAGACAAATTTTGTTTGTGTCTTTAGAGATAACCTTCATTGTTATAGCAAAATTGTTTTGCAAGTGGGTGTTTTATGTGTAATACATTAATTTATAATTACATGAAGTGGTATTGCGCGAGGACAAGTGGAATGTCATACTTCGGATATAATTGTATAGCCAAAGACAAATGCATCGAGAAATACGCCCCCACAAACATGCTATGGTTTCATTACATTTAATCTAGTCATTGAATAGATCGCGTATGTAAATATGAGTGGGCTACCTTAATTGCTCATTAGCAGACAATTAGTTATCATAGACTTAATAAAGTATAACATTTCGAATTCTTAGTGAAAACACTTAGAAAACACTAAGAAAAGAAAGAAAAGAAAGAAAATTCGAAATAGCTTAGTGTTGATCTTTCTGTTCCATCTGTTCAATAAATAGTTTTTAAAGAAATCTTTAAAAGTTCTACAAAAGAAAAATGTTTATCCTTTTATACATAAATTTTAGTTCTAATGAAAGTTATCTTAATGAAAACAACATTTCAAACTCCATGATATTTTGTAACTATCTTTTAAAATATTTATCTAAGGTTTATAGAGCAATTGTAATTTGTAATATTATTTACCTTAATTGCAATTTGTGATTGTAATTAATTGTGTACAAATCTTGTTCTTCGGCAAACCCTGTCGCATCTTGTCACGCTGTATTATTTAAACCTATTGTGCAATTAGCAATAAGTTACTAAATTGTCGTAGCTTATTTATTTGCATGACCATTTTCTATAACTTAAAAATAAGAAAAAACAACAATTGGCAATAATGCGTTATAAATGTGACAATTCATAACCTTGCCGACAAGTGACTATAAATATTATTGTTGAATGATTACATTTCATATAATCGATTGATAGATGTCCGATAGATGTTCGATTATAAAAGATCATCGGCCTAACACAGCATAGCGGTGACTGGACAAAAAGTTCCTCGTTGTAGCAACGATAATGTTCAGGCATGAATGGCAGTTACATTGGATGTATACATAGCTTGTTTAGTTGATCAGGAAGTAGTCATTCAACATAAAAGTTGAGAAAAAGATTTTTCTCAATCGACTGGACAATAGATCTAAGTTTAAGTTTAGACCGGACCAGCTTTGATAGCCCCGAAATTCTTGATATGGCAGTTGCACTATGCATACATCTTTCCGTCTTTCCGTGCGTCTGTACGTTCGCCCAAATTCTTATCCATAACTTTTCATATAATTGACAGTATTTAAATCTTACTTCACCATCTTACAAACGTTTATAGCTTTGTCTAGCATAACATTTACAACTGCAACCATAAAGTTTAAATCTTATTCAATGGAATAGAATATTAATAACGACATATCTCTATCGCTGTTTAAAAAAAACACAATATTTCCGAATTGTAACTAAATGAAAGGTTTGACCATAGATCAGCGAAAGTATAATATCTGTGTCAAGTTGTAGTTTTAGTTTAGTTATGTTAAGTTTTATCGGCTCTTTCGCATCATTTTGTAATGTTTTTAATATATCGCTGCAAATAAGTATGATCATTTTATTGATGTCCAGCTATTTTGATTGCGGAAGATCTGAGACAAACGTCTGGGAAGAATCGGCGCACCGCAAGTCATCTGGAGGGCCTTCCCACAGTAATTCCTCCGCCCAAAACGGGACTCGAACCCACGTGGTGAGAGGAGGAGCTACAACGGGGTCAGCGGAGTTACAAGTCGCCGTTTTGAAACCTTTATCCAGATGTTTATTGTGATATTTGCAATAATACCATATAGTTATCTAACAATAATGAAAGAATCTACTACTTGCTCCGTCAAATTAAAAACGGTAAAAGCTCGGTGTCGAAAGCAAACAGCTACCCAGAAAGTCCTGTTTGGACAATTAAGACAAATGCACTTCATAAAGGTTAAATCTTAAAAGATCTAAAGCCGATAAATGCAAGAGCACCCGTGGGCTAGCAGTTAGAGTCGCCCACTTGTAACGCCCAAGCCCCTCACGGCGTTGTTCCGAGTCACAAAACGTTCATGTGGGGATGTCTCCCTGTCGACATTCTTTGCGACCATGGTTCTAGCCAGTCATATGTCTCGGGTCCATAAATCATTAGCTTGACGTCGCAAATATGATCATAATAATTTCCGGCAATGAAACACAAACAGAAACAAAACCAATCAGCACTCGACATTCCGTGTTTAATCCGGATGTAATACAATTCAACAGGCATAGAGGTCTAATATAACAAAAAAATCGGATGTAAACAAGCGATAACTAGCTCCATTTTTAGGAAGGTATTTAATATGGCTTCTATCAATATCTGATTTGGGCGTATACTGTCGATTATTATCGCGTGAAGTTAAATATCTCACGTTCAAAATGCGGAAATTGAGGTGATCCGAATATGATTCTGTAGATACCAACTGCCAATCACAACTTCAACCACAAAATCCGGTTTGACAAGACCCGGATTTTGCGTTGTAGCCAATAGTGACTACTAGTAGTATGGTTTGCTGGACAAGGTCGGAAGTTCTGGGGTATGGAGAGATGTGGTTTGTGGCCAATATTTATTCAATTGTGGTATGGTATCATTTCTCTCGAGCCCTGTCCCAAGAGCCGGTACAAATGCAATTAGGAGGGCAATAATGCCGTCATGAACTGTACGGCCTGGTTATAAGTATTCTTAAATATAAGTATGACATGTTTATATCAGTGGTCAATATTTTTATATATTTATGTGTATACAGTGTTAATATTAAGTTTTATTTCGTTATGTAATTTCTCTAAATTTATACAGGCTTTGTTGTCTCTATCATACCTAACATATGCATTCTATTTATTAACATGTTCGAAACATGTGTACACAATCCATTAAAGACAAAATGCATTGACTTATGTTCTCAAATAATATACGCAGGAACAAATCTTACTAGCAAATATGTAAACGCAACTCATAAAAAAATAATGAAATGTAATGTGCATAAATAAAATTATTGATCATGTTTCACACCATTTCACAATATTTCAATAAACCTGACTATTGCATTAAAATGCTTCATATTGTTCTATCTATGTTTGCCTCGCCGAGATATGTAACAACATGTGAAATTGGGGAAAACAAAACAATTCATCGTACACAACACCAATGGTAAACCACAGATTTAACCAATGGAAAAATCTATCTCGTCCCCTTTTAAAATTGCAACCGCAATTTGCAAACATTGACATGAAAGTATAACGCAAATAAGGTATGGTTATCGCACAGCCCAATCATATATAATTTGACATATCCAGGTGTTGCACATGTGCAGTTTCTAATTCATCCCCACCAACAAATGCATGGTCATGATGTTGGTGTTCCCTTAATGCATTTGTAACGATTTCAAAAGTAGAAATATAAGCACTTCAAACCAGCCTTGCTGCCTGGTTAGCTCTTTAGCTAGGTGGTTTAAGCGGCTTTTAAAGTTGCGCGGTTAAGCAACGGTCATTGTGGTTGGTGTATGGATGGTTGACCGCTGGAGAACGCCGGCCTGCGTTACATTGGTGACAGCGGTGGGATAGTCAACTGCCGGATTGGTGATGCTTGCCCGCGGAACTTCCCAGGCCAAGTCTTGGGACGAGACTTATTAGTGGGGGGGGAATAATGTGACGACCTCAGAGGTAGAAATGTAAGCACTTCAACTCTTTAGCGACGTGGTTTCAGCGGGTTCCAACGTTGCGCTGTTAAGCAACGGTTACTGTGGTTGATTTGTGGATGGTGACCGCTGGAGAGCCCCGGTCTGCGTTACACATTTATAATGTTGCCTTCATTGTGATAGCTTCATGCATTGTAGCGGGACTGTGTGTCATGAATCCGTCAAATTTACGTTGATACTGCCTTAAAAGGTACGTATGTTTTTTTTTGTTTTCGATCGAGCAGCGCTACAGTTATAAATACCGTTTTTCAAAGCCCGTGTCAATTGAGCAAATTCCTTGTCCATTGGGCAAAGCCATTAGTCATTTAGCGAAGCACTTGTCCATTGAGTTAAGCACTTGATAATTGACAAAAGCCATCATCCACTGAGCAAAGCCATTGACCATTTAGCAAAGGACCTGCCCATTTAGCAAACAACCTATCCACTGAACACACCACTTGACCATTAGGCAAAGCACTTGTTCATTGCGCAAGGCATTTGATCATTTACAAAAAAAGCTTGACCATTTCGCAAAGCATTTCTACACTGAGCAAAGCACTTGTCCATTGAGCAAGGTACTTGCCCATGGACAAAAGCACTTGTTCATTCACCGAAGCACTTGGCCAGTTAGCAAAACTAGCAAAGCACTTGTCCTTTTAGGGAAACGGTTATCCATTGGGCAAATCCCTTGTCCATTGAGCAAAGTCCTTGGCCATTTAACGAAGCACTTGTCCACTGAGCAAATCACTTGATAATTGACAAAAGCCCTTGACCATTAAGCAAATCACTTGTCGATTTATCAAAGCTCTTGTCCCTCCAGGAAAGCATTTTTTCATTTAGCAAACTACTTGACAATTAAGCAAAGCCCTTGCCTATTGAGCAACGATCTTGTCCGGTTAGCAAAGCAATTTTTCAATTGAGCACAGCACTCGACCATTTAACAAATCATTTGTTCATTGATCAAAGCTCTTGTCCAGCAAAGCATTTGGCGGTTGAGATATTCTCTTGTCCATTGAGAAAAGCACTTATCCATAAAACAAAGCACATGTCCAGTGAGCAAAGCACTTGGCCATTAAGCGAAACCTATGTCTATTGAGTAAAACCCTTAACCATTTAGCAAAGTGCTTGTTCAGTGAGCAAAGCACTTTTCTCATTAAGCAAAAACTATGTCCATTGAGCAAAATCCTTGTCCATTTAGTAAAGCATTTGTCCAATTAGCAAAGCTCCTGACCAAAGCACTTGTCCATTGAGCAAAGCACTTGATAATTAACAAAAGCCCTTGTCCATCACCAAAGCACTTGTCCATTACCATTTAGCAATAAACTTGACCATTGAACAAAAGACATGTCCCTTGAGGAAAGCACTTGACAATTAAACAAGCACTTGACCATGGAGCAAAGCACATGATCATTAATGTTTTCTGTAAATTGTAAATAAACGGATGGTAAATGTAATACAATAGAAATATAACACCTGACATTCTCCCAATCTTTTCGTCAATAAACACATGAAAACACATGAAAACAATACAATTAAAGTCATTGTGATAAAGATCAGTCTAATATTCTTTTTGTTGGCAGAGATACGCTTAGAAAGCACTTGGTACAACAGGCGACAAACAAGCGTTTATGTGTTATGTGCTGAATTTTGCTTCCGTGCAGTGTTCTTCATATTTAGTTTTAATTATACAAAGGTGTCTGTAATATTTGTAATTTGTTAACATACTTCGGTATATTTGTATTCCTCGTTGTGACACATGTTCACACAAAGTGATGTAAAATGCTGATGACCCGTGTTGCTTTATACAGAAGTATAATACTGACACTTCATACTCATGTATTAACATCAAGTGATAGTTGCTCAGGTCGTAACTAAGTGTAATTAAAGAACAATGATAACTTTAAAATTTGGTATATCTTGTAGCCAACTTGCCAAAGCGAAGCAAGCAAAGAAATATATAGACGAGCGACAATGATATGCAACGACATTACCGGCTGACAGCAACGACAAATCATTTACGACAATCATACAAATAAATCCTGCGTTCACCTACTAATTGCCAGAACAAAAAATAAGCCAGTAGTTTCATTATTCCTCGCTCGACCAAAAACGCTGAACATAGCATAAACATAGCTAGTTACTGTGTACACACTACTTCCTAGGTACTTGGCCACTGATTCGGCACGCAATAACGGCTTAGTTTCGGCGGGTTGAGGTTTAAAAACGTTATTCAATTGTCTAACACATTATAAGTTAGGCATTATTCACATCTAGAAAGTGAATGTGACCTTAGGTGCTTCAAAAGGTGGTTTAAATATGCATTGTATGCTTTTTTCTAGATGTATTTAAGGTTTTGTTTATAACTTAACTTATTTGTACCTATGCAAGCAGCTTACAAAAATGCTACACAATGTTTAGTTAGTCGTTTGTGATTAGTTGTTGTTTCATATCGTTAACTTAAATGCATTGTTGCTTTAAAGTTCGTTGATCTCATTGCCCTTGTAAGAAATGTAGAAAATGACTCACCGTTTTATTTGGGACCATAACTTCCGGGACTTTATCCAATATATGAACCGTTGACGACTCTCTAACTGAGAAAGTTGATCAACTGAAAAATGTTCCAGGCGTCAAAGGGTTGCAGCGTGATGTTTTCTCTAAATGTAACAGTCTCTTGTGTCCAACTGTTGCGCAAATTATTGTTTTGTTTTATTAACAAAGAATGCAATCGCACATGCGTATTTGCATCAATCAGTCCAACTGCACTTTGATTTTGACCAGTTCTTTGTTATTTCTTTTTCACCTTTTCACGGGACAGGACCTCGGTTAAATGAGCAAATATCTATGAATTGCAGACATTTTACTGGAAGGTAATGATGTAGATTACCAGCTGACGGCTCAATCATCGACACAACAGACAACTTGAGAAGTTATCCCCATGCCGGTGTTGTCAGCTGTCAACATCGCGTCCATAGCAACGCAGTGATAATTAGGCCTACCGGTTAGTCACTCGCAGCTCGAACCGTGCATCAATGCACCTTTTACCCGACAGCATCTTAACTTTTAGCATGCAGTGGATGAATAGATCTGCATCCGTCCTTATCCTGCTATATTTAATGACACACAATAAAAAGTCATCGCTAATCACTCGTAATTATCCATACAAAGGTAACTTTATTTTAGATAGAGACTTTGTACCGAATATTGCAGATCTGCATCAGAAAGTTGTCTAAGTTATGTCAATTCGTGCTTAGCAGGAAGACTCATGTAATTAAACAACATATAAAGCCACGCAGCGGGATGGAAACTATGCGGGAAGATAATATCCTTTCTTAAAACGAAAGGGTATGAACGACTTCCGAATAAAATACGTCCTGGCATTCGTTGTTCAAATATCGAGTTGGTATGGCTTACAGTTGGACATTGTGTATGAGCAAGAACTTGTTTGTATCACGAGACGAAGTCAGTCGTGTGTCCCTATGTGTTAATAAAGTCAAAGTCAACAATACAAACCCGTTTTATATAAACTTGTTCTGAGTAGGAACGTGGCACAAAATAAATTATTGTATATATCGAGCAAATTATTGCATTGTTTATGACTGCCGTGCATATGACGTATATTGCCTGTACAGTTCGGATATATAACAGGTTGTTGAGCTTAAGACGGCCTAAAATATTTAAAAGAAAATCATCACAACGATGTGTTTTATTTAAGGATTATTCAAGATAATTCGAAAATTACATTTTAAATTTCGCCAAAATGTGCACAAGACTCTTAGACAATTAGCATATTTAAGATTGATTACCAAAAATAAATGCTTATTTAACAAAACGACTAAAGTCCCGCTAAACTTGGTATGTTTAAATACGCACCGTAAGCAGTTTTTAGCTGTGTCTTAGCTGAAAGAAGCACATTTGTTCTCTAAATGAGCTGCAATAATCGTAAATCTAAATTTTTGTATCCAAATGTACAAGTATCTAAACTGTTGGCCCTAATTTTCTTCTGATCCGTCTGTGTCAATAAGGTCGTATATCCTTAACATCCATACTGAAATATTAAAATTTAATCCGTTAAGATAACACAGAATATTCTGACAAACAGGAAACAAAAGAGGCAAATACACATGTTTATAACTCGGATTGTGTAACCAGAACTTGCCTATTATGTCAGCTTAAATGAAATTTGAAATACAACCAGGATGGTGGTGATAAATTAGACGTAGCTTGGACGTAGTGGCATCTAAAGGGTCCACGATGTACGCAATGAGTAAGCTATCATCAGACGTGAATATTGTCGACTTGCAATGGTGACTTGCAAATAAAAGGTCAGCCTATGACAGTTATATACCACGCTGTTGTCAAAAATGCAATAATTTTGACAGCTTTTCCTATGGTTCCTAATTTCATTAAAATTAAAATACAGTATACCATTTTGGAACAATTTTGCATCTGTTCAAAATTTCGTGGGGGCAGTTAAGACTTCTGGATTAGATAAGGTACTTAAATGTTGCATTTAGAAGAAAGGTTGTTCTTTAGAAATATCTTATATTTCAGTACAATGACTTGACTAGTTCACATTTAGTCTTAATGTTTGTAGCCGTCAGTAATGACAGCATAGTTTCATGCCATTGTCAGCAAGACAAATCATTTCATAGCTTTTATATTGTCCATAATTTATTTGAGATGTAACACAGCATGCAACACTCGAAAAGTGCATATGTTTATTAATTGTTGTATAAGGTTCAAGCTTTAATGTGCCCCAGATGGTGTAAAGTAATTTTCGACGAAGTACGCATATTTCTCTGATAAAAGTTATGGCGAATCACAGCCTTTCTCTTTGAACTACATGTTCCTTTTGAATGAAAGTTTCTTTAACTGTCCATTGGTATTTATGATTGTCTGACTAAGTAGCTTCTCAGTGTTTTAGAACAAGAACACGCACATGAGATGTATGTTAATTGATTGAATAAATTAAATATATAGATGTTATTTATGTTTGTCAATTACCAGCTTCTTTGCTACTGGCGTTCATAACAAACGTGTTAACAGTTAAATAAAGACGTGTGCGTCAAAGTGAGCGTCTTTCTATGGCTTTGTTTTCGCAAAATATATAATGCCCTTTGTTATTCTTTTTTGTATCCTTTGTCATATTATTCCTGTTAAAATGGAAAGAACATGGTTTGTGTATGACGTTTTCTTTTTGTTAGTTATACTCGGCGACGGATACTTACAATAGTTAGGAATAAAACGAATGGCCGACAGTGATGATGATCTCAAATGCTGAAAATGTAACTTTAAAATCCTTCTATTAAATCCCTTTTTAATACAGTTAATATAGTGTGTGGCGTAAAGGAGCCATTTTTCCCCAGTAACTGCTTCAGTCATATCCTGTGTTTCCTATAATTTCCGCTTCGCGAATACCGCTCAATTTCAAGTGAATATATCAATATACAAGGTACATATAATCAAACATTGAAGATGCGAAAAAACTACATCAGTACAAATATGACTGCAGAAGTGAGTGTCGCATTTGTAAAGCACGCTGCTGCATGTCAGAAAGCCCCATCACCATCTTTCAACAAGTATGCCCAATTTGTTGAAATGTGTCTCACTCTGCAGTTGTTGTTTTTTCTTGCATGTGATTTTTAATAAAGCTGCTCATCGGTAGTATAAGTAACGTACATGGATAGATTACGAGTGTTTGAATATATATAATAATTAACTGACATTATCGCATGAGACTTAGAATTCATCAGTTGAAACACAATCGTTACTAAGACATATGAATATATATAAACACACAAAAGTCATACATGTATAGTGACTTATAGCTCTGCATGTAATAGTAACAAATTCCATTGGTAAATCGGCAATGAAGCCTCTGACCACAATTATTTGACAAACATACAATATTTACAAAAGTGCTCAAAGTAGATCAGATTATACATACATTCAAACAATGATTATTATAAGTACAATATACAATGTCATTTTTAATCTTACAGGTACATTATTTATATACAGTTTGTTGATGGGATAAGAAGGAGCTAAAATGTTAATCTTATCTTCTCTTAAGATGAAAGCCTCATGTAAAAACTTAGCTATATTATTTATTGAAAGAGTACTATAATTAGACATAGTATTGGTAAACACATTCACATTTGGCCAGGAGGAAGTAATATTATACTTGTTTCTGAGTTCTTGGTAGTAATACACATGTTCTTGTAATACAAGTCAAATATTGGTATGACAATATAATAATAATAACTCGTCAAAATAACAGACCTGTCTGTGATAAAATTGTAATAATTAGACAGGATGAAATTTTAACATTTCCCTATTATCCCAGTTACTTTATTGAAATAAACCACGATGTGCTGAGATGTTTGTGTCATGCCATTCGACTTCGTTATCGTTCCACTAGTGGTAGCATGAAGTTTCCACTTCGTTATCGTTCCGCTAGTGGTAGCATGAAGTTTCCACTTCGTTATCGTTCCACTAGTGGTAGCATGAAGTTTCCACTACGTTATCGTTCCACTAGTGGTAGCATGAAGTTTCCAGGTTTCTTGGCCTTCACAATTATTTAACAGATTTAATCACTGACAGATTATCAATATATGAAAATTCTATCCAAGATTTTTTAAATATTTTGCAACAAAGTAACTTTTATATTTTGCTTTTCAATTTGCGACCCCCCCCCCAAACACCCCCCCCCCCCCCCCCCCCCCCAAATCGTATTCATAGAAATAAACTATATAGACTAAAGTTATAATTAGGTAAATTTCAATTTTAATGGTAGCCTAGTCGGTTGAGTCGCCGATTCGTAATTTCTCCAGCTCTATGGCCCCTCGGAGGGTGTGTTTGAGTCCCGGTCTTTCGGGAATGTCCATGTGGTAAGGCATTAGTCTACCAGCGGTGTGCTAATGGTTTTACCCCGGCTTTTGCCCGGGGTTTTCCAATACCAACTGATCGTCGCTATAATGACTTTAATGACCTTTTCCATGTTTGACTAAAGTGCGGACGCCCTCGAAATGCTACTTATTGTGCGAAACATTGATCACTAAATGTAATGACATTGTAAAAGAACATTCGTAGTCTTCACCCTAAACGATATCTATCAAATTGTGAATATCTTATTGTACGTGTTCCTCTTCTCTAGCCAGTTTTGTCCACTAGCACTAGATTATGGAATAACGCACCTGCAAGGAAGGAAAGAAACTTTCTTCAAAGATAACGTATTACTGGTTCAAGTGTAAACTATGCATATGTAAAAGTGCATGTGTACACACCGCCATTGTTAATGATAACTGGGTATCCGTTACGAAGAAACGGGAAGTTTAATATGTAGTTCATAGTCACTTGTTGTGTGCAAATATGAATATCACCGGTAAACAAGTACATTTTGCAATTCAGGGAGTGGCAATTTAATTGCTGTTGTTATTGTTGTTGACGATGTTTTTGTTGCTTCTTTTTCTGCTGCTGTGAAAGTTAAATCGTAACTTATTAAAATGATGTTAAAAGTAAATCACTAGCAAATTATGCATAGAGTTCCTTGTTGAAGTTAGAAAAACGATCGTCATTTAAAGATTAATGTCTGCAAAACATTTAAGTAAACAGCTTTCACTTCGAAACATTAGCATGCACTCAGTAGCGTATAAATCTGTCTCAAACATAGCAGCGCGTTATTAAGCCCTTGACAAGTGTGTCGTTTCTATTTTTGACATTTGAACATCCTTGTTTGTCCATTTTTATAGGCGTGGTAATGACGCGTTTCGACAAGATATAAAATTGTTTCAACTTTGAGCTTCTTCTTCGTTCATCCTCTTCTTCCCCTTCCTTCATGTCAGTGTCGTTGTCCCAGAAAACCCATCCCCTTTCTTTATGATCGTTATGAAAAATATGGCCATAACACATTAACAGAATGAATTAAACTATATGTCCATATAAAGTTTCAGTTTTTATAAATATGTATAAAGGAACAACATATCTTAAATATGGCTTTATTTTCCAGTATGTGATATCGTTTGTAAATATAAAAGTATTCTTCTTCATAAAGATATTCGCTGTGCAAAACATCTCATTAATCATAAATCGTGTAAAACTAGTTTCAGAAAAAAACGGACTGTTTTATTGTATGTATTTATTTGTTTTCTTTTTACTTTCTATTGCTATTGTATCTTAATTCAAAATTTAAAATAGGTTACAGCACAGAATGTATACAGCGTCTTTGCTAAGTTTTGGATTTCTGGCATCAATGGAGCTGGTGTCACCTTAGTGTTAATTTCTGTTGTTTAAACCCCTCGCGTCATGTACAACGTCCTCTCCAACACGCTCTCTTTGTGTTACATAGCCTGGCGTCCTTCTCGAAACATCACGCAACTTCTCGCAACATCTCGGCCTTCGTGAGACAAGAGCCTTACACTCTCCGATAGATGGCGACGTTGACAAGTATCGTCTGCTATATCCTCTTAGCGACAGGTAAGTGAACATTTTCTTTCCAACCATTCTCTGTGCATTCAGGTTGACGTTTAGCTTTCTATATGCGTAAATGATCCAGTAAATACTTTAATGTTCTTTAAAATTACTCGCTTTCTAACGTTTAAGTTATTGGTTGAGAATCAGCAGCAAACAGTACCGATCCTGATCAGACAGCTTCCAACGGGAGCTGGAGGACCTTTATCTACATTTCCGACATAAGCCTAATCAATATGTGGACAGACAGCTTACAGATAAACACCAGATAGGCTAATGTGTATGTCTGGGGATTTTAAAATGTAATATGTGTGTTATCAAATTAGTTTTGTTGTTATCTAAATATTCAATTTATTGGGAAAGCAATGCAAGTGTACAATGTTTGTTTGATATAAAACACACCTCAAAACTAACTACTCCTGATAAGCATTGTTACTTTATTAGATTATCTTAAAACAATGGCCATTGTCACTCAGACAAAATGCATTGATCAATGATTGCACTGGTTAAGTAAACATTCGCCTTAGGTTTATTGTTATCAAGACCCCTCAGTTCCTCGTTACGTACAACTGGATGATTTTTTGCATGTACATGTACTAAGAATCGGCTGATAAGGAAAAGGCTAGCATTCAAACAATATCCATAAGACACTTTATCCACGAAATGTTCTTGTGCTCTGGGGTCAATTATTTTACATGATCACAGTTGATATTAGCCGCTGATTGACATGCGATGTTCAAGCTGACAGTAAAAATGCGCATCAACCCCAATCTTCCTAACTATACATGTCCCAGTTAACCTTAACTTGAACAGATGTGTTCTAAATACAGCGACGCTAGCATAAAAACAATTGATTCCGTGTTATTTGAACGAAGACCACCAGTGAAATTATACTCGATACGCTTTATTCGAAGCTGGTTATTTGACAAGAATTATTTAAATTGCATATTATGACTAATAAGTCAAGAAACAGCACCTTTGTAGAGGATACTTTTCCAAATAAGTCCATTGTTACATTACCACATGCAACCCACTCCGATCTATTTAGAATTACGTATTTCTCAATAAATCGTACAGTTGCCAGGTATATTTAGATTTCGTTAAGACACTTCTTTCGTCGTTAGCTCATTGATATCTCGAACACTTTCTCAATTTTACCCTATGCACCGTTTACCTTTTAATGTACCTATTTGGTACAGTTCCCAAGTTAATACGACTACCACATCGGGATTCTGTCTACCTGAGAGGTCAACCTAGCACCCTCCCCCCTCCTGCACCCACCTTCGCTGACTCACGGTCGCCTGCCTCCACACTGTTGAGAAGACATTCCTCCGTCTCGGTTCCCATGTCAAGTACAGCCTAATCTTAGTCTGGTGTGAGATGCACAATTTCACGTAGTGACAAATAATCCAATGCCAAGAAAACAAAAGTGACATTTGACTTTGGTTAGATTTTTTATGACAAAGACTGAGGTTGCTGTAATTATGTTTACTCCGGGTTTCTTAATGTCCGAGCATGACAGCAAGATAGTCATCAATAGCCATGGTTTCTTTTTACTTTTACACAAAAAGAAAAACATTCTTTAAAGACAAATTGTATTTGGTTAATTAATTACCACCAGTTATTATCTGTGTGTCAGCTTGCTTCCCTTTTCCAAGATCGCATCATTTGTTTATTTAACCTTTCTCATAATACAAAGTTATGTGCGTCATCGGAAAACAATTTATAACATCAATTGGTATAACCTTATAATAAAATAAAATGTCATTTTTAGTTTAGGAATGAATTATACACCAGTTCAATGCGAAATACTGATGCACGGGTACTGTTCTGCGAGTTCTCTTTGAAGTAGAAATGAACCCTGGAATGAAGAAAGATATGTGGCATTTTATAATCAGTTGATAAATCCGTAAATTTATTATTCTAGTATGAACTTCTTGATAACTAGAAAATACTATACGAAAAGATACATCGTGACCCTAAAATCTGTCCCAAAGTAAAATTAAGTAAGTCTGATTAATCATATACTATAATAAAGCAGGTAATCGAGCACGTATAAACATGCAGAACTCTCGTTGACTTCATCGTAAATGACTCATCAAGTGGTATTTGCCCGTCGTTGAGCTACAAAGTCGCCAGGATACAATAGAATGACCCAGCACCACCACCCCCACCCCCACCCCCTCCCCCTCCCCCGCACCCCCAAATTCTCACACACACAGCCTACCTTATCTACGTCGTTAACTAAACTGCAAATAATAAATCCTTGATTAACAAGTGTAATTGCAATATTGAAGAAGGTTTACTTGAAATATAAACCATGATTGATTTCGACGGGCTAAGATAAACGGTCCATAGGTAGGTCTATGTGTAATTTTTTGACAATTATACATTATCGCCCTTTTCTGGTTTCTGAATTGATATTGGTTTTACACGAGACAAATATTTCGTGGCCTTTTTGTTCGTTTTTGTTTACTTAAATCATTTATAAGCAAAATTACTGGACGATAACATGTACAGACAGCAACAAGTATACGTTTCAAGCAGGTAATAGATGTCCCCATATATTGAATAAAAACCTTAAAATATACAGGGTCATATTAAAACTTTCACTTGCACGTGTTTGAATTAATGCTTTGTATGATTACGTTGCATGTTTTCAATGATTACAAACAATAAAAAAGGATTGACGCTAATCATCTAAAGTCGCTATCGGTGTATTGAGTGTGTGTTACCACTCTTTTATTTGCAAAGAAAAGGGTGAATATCTCATTAAATCTTATTTGAATTGCAAATAAAACATTACAGTGTTAGGGAAATGAGTGTTTTTATAAATGTCTAAAAATAGCATTGTGTTTTTTATGGTTCGCGGAGAAGTGCCTAGACGGTATAAGATTTTTTAATCAACGCCTTTCGGGGCCCTTTAAGGCCGATTTCTGTATACCAAAACCGTATCTTACATTATCACTCAGAGCCCAAATATTACTGTAATCAGGTTAACTTATACAAATCACACAACTAACTTGACAAATTGACAATAGCATACAAACTCATTGAAAGTTCAGCGAATGTGTTATACAAGTACATATTAAGGGTTAAGCTCCACGTGTTTTCTAGATCTATTATTCATATGGTTCCGTGGCAGGAACATTGTGATGTAATTCGTTTGGGCATAGAGTGACTTTGTTTAGAGACATGGACAGTTTGCAAACACGAACTACGATAGGGGCTCATCTTCCAAATTGTTTATTTATTTATGATAATGATTTTATTTGTATTTTCAATCGTCAAACTTAATCAGCGTGCATCTTAGAAGGGCCTGAACATTTGTATCGTTTAGAATTAAAGTATGTTTTATTTTGAACTTTCGGGTAAAACGGGGTACAAAATCGGCTTTACAATGTGTAACAGACAGCAAAAGTGCCTGAACTTTTGCTGCATACGGCTGCCTCGTCACCTTACAAACACACACATGCAAACAAAACCCAATTTTCCTATGTGTCCATATTAATAGCAAACCTACACTCTACCATCATATGGCCAAACAAATATAGGCACTTTGCAGAGTTTCGCTCGTAGTATCAAAGTAGACAATTCTTCTCGGTACGCATGCGCAGGTGTGCATTGTAAATCCGTGACTCTAACTCCTCTTCTTATCTTGCTGCAGTGATACGTCATTAATTGGCAATATAGGACAGTGCAAAGATAAGTAAATGCACTTTTGAAGCAACGAATGTCGTTTCTTTTTTTATCTCCCCCAATTGAACCTTAATGATCCGGGTATTTTTAAAGAAGGCCGGAGAATTGTGGGTTTTTTAAAAAGATAAGATAATGTTTATCACGTGATCTTAAAATATTCAGACGTTTGTTCCTTTCTATGGTTATCTCTATCACAACCACAAAATTTTACAACAGGAAGACAATTAAATAAAAAGTGCACGTTTTAATCGGTGTATTGAAACACATCTCTATTTGAAATACGAACGTCTAGAAGAAGATTACGTTGCCAAAACCTTGCCAACATCTGTAAGTCTATTATAAGAAATTTATAATATTTAATTGCAGAACTCTATTTGTAATTGATTGAGCTAATAGTTCCTTTTTCTGGAAGAATACACGATTTTCCGTTGAATGGGGATCATTCAGATTTTTATATATGTCTCGTTAACTATAAACCCACGCCTCTGTAATATGCATTGTGCTAGAGGTCTAATACAATGACGTACGGACAGGCCGCTGATATACTTGATAGACAACTTAATCTGCTCTGTAAATCTGAAAAATAAGGCCTCTTTGATTGATAAATATCGCTAAAATATTTGACTGTTTTTTTAAGAAAAATACAAACCACGATTGGAGAAAAATAACGCTTCTTACGCCCTATTTTTCGGTGAATTGGACTTTATTACCCAGTGCATTCCTTTTGACATATGCGTTAACTGTAATCCGGTATTTTAGAACACTTCAGTACACAACAAAACCTGTATTATTTAGAAACTATGCTATGTTTATGCATGTCCAATGTATCAAACAAAAAGATATACTAGGTCGGGAAATGGTTGAAGGCATTCCAATAACATTTAATATTGTCTTACATGGTTTAGACACTGATAATAAGACAATACGCTTTCATTATTTTTTTCATGACTATATGTAAGTCTCATTCATTTACTTTTGCATCTATTTCATATTTCCATTAACAACCGAGTAGCACCATAACGATGACATTACAATAAAATATATTTGTTTCGTTTATTACAGTCTACATTATGTTCATATTAACTTCGAGTTATAATATGTAACTTTATTATTTCTAACATTGTCATATCATGTTATGCAAAATTTAAAAGAGACAGCTAATTGTTAAGTTGTTAGAATTTGTTCCCAAACCTTATTCATGTTTCATATAAGAATAATATATATTAACTATGAGAATTTAACAATAAATTAAAACTTGAAATAGCACTATGCATGCACATGCAAGTTGAATGTCTGCAAGTCGAGACATTGCACGGAAAAAGAAAATCAAACATTTACTAACTGGGAATGTCCCGGCGGCAATCAGACCGACTGGGAGTGGTTAACCCGGTTCACAGAGCTGTTATCTCGCACTTCCTGTTCGAATACTTTTTTAAAATCATGTAGTGCACTTTTATTAACAACACAAATCATTTGACGATAATAGTGCAAACTAAGTTAAAAATCAGCGAAATATCAACCTTTCAATTAAGAAATTATAACAAGGAAGTATTGGCAAAAACTTATAGCAAAGAGGTTCATATTAAAGGGTATCTTGGACTTGTGGTCGTACAGTCATATTATTACGTGGCAGAAACAAAGTGGTTTGATTGGTTCTGATATGAAATGAAAAATAAAACACAGACTTCCGGTTCTGCAAACAAGAACTTTTGCTAAGCGGTGAGAGGAGTTACAGGTCGGTGTTTATAATTGTTGTGCAAGGGAGCACCATGTATCTCTTAATAAAAAGATAGCTGCTGACCAGCTTAATGTAATCTCGATGTGTGTGACCCTCTATTCATCAACCCGTCGCAACGTAATGAGTTCAAGTTCGTTTTAAACCAAATTACGGAATATTTCGTAAAAAAAATGTCGTTAAAAAAAACTCGAATGTGAACTGTTGATCCCAGTGAAAAAGAAGCTATGCAATGCACTCTCTTTAATTGGAGTTTCTGCAAGATCTGGCCACCTTATGTATTGGCAAATAGATACAATGTAGCACAATGTTACCATAATATATTGCGACTGGAACAATGTTACCATAATATATTGCGACATAGATACAAATAGATAATAAATTACAAAAACGGAAGCAATTTAAAGAGGGAGATTCGAAAGTTCAAACTGTGTGACTCAAAATCCTTTTAGATGACGTCGATCGACCTACGCCTTACCATTAGATCACATTAGAATATACATTGCGACTTAAGAAATGTATGTTATAAACGTTGATTTAAGAGACTGCGACGTCATTACCCTCTTACAGTTACAAGTTGTATAGATTATTTTTCTGTAGTGTATCTTTAGCTAACAAACTTTCATATCTTCCCAGCAGGAACCTTGTCATTTGATTGGATGCGTCATTCATATCTTTCTTAGAAGAACCCCATTTGCCTGCATACGAACATAACTTATATATGATTAGATATACATGTATATGATTTTTTATGGATCCTTCTTTTTGGAAAATTTCTGATGAAATATGATACTTTTCAAACTAATCGACATGAAATACTTGTAACCAAGAATCCCCTTACCCAGTATTGCTAATGTACATACTCTGGTATACGTGCATAACAGTAAGCTTTCTTTCATTTGTAAAATAAACATTAAAAAAATCAATGAACTACGAGTACATTACCATGAAAAGCAGTTGAGATAAGTCTTTTTTTTTAAGTTCTATCCCGGATGAAGCAGTTTTACTTCAGAGTAAAGTACGTGCATACGCAAAACACAACACCCAGACGACGAAAGCATGACCTGTTAAACAAAAAAGGGAACACTGTAAATTAAGTACCGGATATGCTTCTTTCAAGCAAGGACATATAATTATTATTTATACAGGTGCAGTTTAAGGATTGATTTTTGTTTGCGCAATTGGATCTTTGCTAAAAAAACTATCAATATTACGCGATAGGAGCATTGCAATTAGATTGGTTCAGTAAAGCGTGAATCTTTGGTAATAATCAGATAATAATCAGGCAATTACGTTAACACTAAAACCCTAATTAAAATAGGCAGGTTTCAAGTGTACATGTTAGATTATTAAAGAGATTGATGCGAACGGGCCACAGGTCAACCGAAGTGTTGCAGTTGGATGTCTAAATGATAATTTAATAATTGGTGTGTATATACGAGATAGGAACATAGCGATTTGATTGGTTTACGCTATTGGGTGTAATTTGGTGTAGATGGTCCTTCCTTGTACAATTTGACTCATGCTTATTTTTAGATATTAATTAAGCTTTTGGAAAAATAAAGCACATTAATTGCTTTCTAGGAAGAAATTTTGCTTATATAATTGGCACACGTCGTTCGTGTCTGTGATCACGCCTCTCTCTCAAACGGCGCCAAACTTCAATTCTCTTCAGTTGTAAAACATCTATTACTCTACGTTCGTGCATCAGTATATTGTCAGTTACAGGAACATTTATTGAAGTATGCGAACAGAAATCACCCTACACATTATGACCATATTTGGTACATTTATTATTCTTCTTAGACGCAACCGGATGCATCTTTGATTTAAGCACTTGGCAAATGTATGCAATGTCTGATAATTATTGTAATTTTCCAAACCACCAAAAATAATGGTAATATCCATTTTTGCTCGAATGCAATCTGATAATTATTGTTATCTAACAAGATCCCGTGAAATCTTGTTCATTGGTGCACTTCATTCACATGAAAAATAAAGTAAAACACCAATATTTTCATTACATGTATTTCCTATCCGGGGCATGTTGCACTATTATCTATTTTAACTAAGATCACTTACTTTTTATATTTCATTACATGATCATCCGGGTAGCCAGTTATAACGTAAGCATCTAATTTTAGCTTAAATCTCTAATGGTTCTTAATTATAGATGTGAAAATAATGGACGTTAATGATTCGTGTTTTCTGCAGATAATGTTTGGCGCGTTTCATCATAAATCTTGAGATCGTTTTTTTCTCTTAAGAATGGTTTTTCTTCTTAAGAGCACTTCTTTAATATTTACGAAAATTTCCCAATCAGATGGAGGTATTTAAAAAATGTAACGGATTTTCGTAAATCACTCTCAGAGCGAAATCGCTTTTAAATCTGATAAGTGCTGTTGAACGATTTTTTTTCTAATCGCACTTACGACAGTTTTTTGAAACGCACTTAGGAGTGATCCTTAACACCGAAATTTACGAACGTTTTTTAATCGATCTTAAGATTTATGATGAAACACACCCGTTCTTAACAGCCTTTACATATGCCTAAGTATAGGTTTATGTTATAGGTTTTTGTTCCCAAACCTTATTCATGTTTTATATAAGAATAATATATATTAACTGTGAGAATTTAACAATAAATTAAAACTTGAAATAGCACTATGCATGCACATGCAAGCTGAATGTCTGCAAGTCGAGACATTGCACGGAAAAAGAAAATCAAACATGTATTACCTGGGAACGGCCAGTCGGCAATCAGACCGACTGTCGGCAATCAGACCGACTGTCGGCAATCAGACCGACTGTCGGCAATCAGACCGACTGTCGACAATCAGACCGACTGTCGGCAATCAGACCGACTGTCGACAATCAGACCAACTGGCGGTGGTTTACCCGGTTCACAGAGCTGTTATCTCGCACATCCTGTTCGAATACTTTTTAAAATCATGTAGTGCACTTCTATTAACAACACAAATCATTTGACGATAATAGTGCAAACTAAGTTAAAAATCAGCGAAATATCAACCTTTCAATTAAGAAATTATAATACAAGGAAGTATTGGCAAAAACTTATAGCAAAGAGGTTCATATTGAAGGGTATCTTGGACTTGTGGTCGTACAGTCATATTATTACGTGGCAGAAACAAAGTGGTTTGATTGGTTCTGATATGAAATGAAAAATAAAACACAGACTTCCGGTTCTGCAAACAAGAACTTTTGCTAAGCGGTGAGAGGAGTTACAGGTCGGTGTTTATAATTGTTGTGCAAGGGCGCACCATGTATCTCTTAATAAAAAGATAGCTGCTGACCAACCTAATGTAATCTCGATGTGTGTGACCCTCTATTCATCAACCCGTCGCAACGTTATGAGTTCAAGTTCGTTTTAAACCAAATTACGGAATATTTTGTAAAAAAAGAAAAAAAAAATTGAATGTGAACTGTTGATCCCAGTGAAAAAGAAGCTATGCAATGCACTCTCTTTAATTGGAGTTTCTGCAAGATCTGGCCACCTTATGTATTGGCAAATAGATACAATGTAGCACAATGTTACCAAAATATACTGCGACTGGAACAATGTTACCATAATATATTGCGACATAGATACAAATAGATAATAAATTACAAAAATGGAAGCAATTTAAAGAGGGAGATTCGAAAGTTCAAACTGTGTGACTCAAAATCCTTTTAGATGACGTCGATCGACCTACGCCTTACAATTAGATCACATTAGAATATACATTGCGACTTAAGTAATCAATGTTATAAACATTGATTTAAGAGACTGCGACGTCATTACCCTCTTACAGTTACAAGTTGTATAGATTATTTTTCTGTAGTGTATCTTTAGCTAACAAACTTTCATATCTTCCCAGCAGGAACCTTGTCATTTGATTGGATGCGTCATTCATATCTTTCTTAGAAGAACCCCATTTGCCTGCATACGAACATAACTCATATATGATTAGATATACAGGTATATGATTTTTTATGGATCCTTCTTTTTGGAAAATTTCTGATGAAATATGATACTTTTCAAACTAATCGACATGAAATACTTGTAACCAAGAATCCCCTTACCCAGTATTGCTAATGTACATACTCTGGTATACGTGCATAACAGTAAGCTTTCTTTCATTTGTAAAATAAACATTAAAAAAATCAATGAACTACGAGTACATTACCAGGAAAAGCAGTTGAGATAAGTCTTTTTTTTAAGTTCTATCCCGGATGAAGCAGTTTTACTTCAGAGTAAAGTACGTGCATACGCAAAACACAACACCCAGACGACGAAAGCATGACCTGTTAAACAAAAAAGGGAACACTGTAAATTAAGTACCGGATATGCTTCTTTTAAGCAAGGACATATAATTATTATTTATACAGGTGCAGTTTAAGGATTAATTTTTGTTTGCGCAATTGGATCTTTGCTAAAAAAAACTATCAATATTACGCGATAGGAGCATTGCAATTAGATTGGTTCAGTAAAGCGTGGTTCTTTGGTAATAATCAGATAATAATCAGGCAATTACGTTAACACTAAAACCCTAATTATAATAGGCAGGTTTCAAGTGTACATGTTAGATTATTAAAGAGATTGATGCGAACGGGCCACGGGTCAACCGAAGTGTTTCAGTTGGATGTCTAAATGATAATTTAATAATTGGTGTGTATATACGAGATAGGAACATAGCGATTTGATTGGTTTACGCTATTGGGTGTAATTTGGTGTAGATGGTCCTTCCTTGTACAATTTGACTCATGCTTATTTTTAGATATTAATTAAGCTTTTGGAAAAATAAAGCACATTAATTGCTTTCTAGGAAGAAATTTTGCTTATATAATTGGCACACGTCGTTCGTGTCTGTGATCACGCCTCTCTCTCAAACGGCGCCAAACTTCAATTCTCTTCAGTTGTAAAACATCTATTACTCTACGTTCGTGCATCAGTATATTGTCAGTTACAGGAACATTTATTGAAGTATGCGAACAGAAATCACCCTACACATTATGACCATATTTGGTACATTTATTATTCTTCTTAGACGCAACCGGATGCATCTTTGATTTAAGCACTTGGCAAATGTATGCAATGTCTGATAATTATTGTAATTTTCCAAACCACCAAAAATAATGGTAATATCCATTTTTGCTCGAATGCAATCTGATAATTATTGTTATCTAACAAGATCCCGTGAAATCTTGTTCATTGGTGCACTTCATTCACATGAAAAATAAAGTAAAACACCAATATTTTCATTACATGTATTTCCTATCCGGGGCATGTTGCACTATTATCTATTTTAACTAAGATCACTTACTTTTTATATTTCATTACATGATCATCCGGGAAGCCAGTTATAACGTAAGCATCTAATTTTAGCTTAAATCTCTAATGGTTCTTAATTATAGATGTGAAAATAATGGACGTTAATGATTCGTGTTTTCTGCAGATAATGTTTGGCGCGTTTCATCATAAATCTTGAGATCGTTTTTTTCTCTTAAGAATGGTTTTTCTTCTTAAGAGCACTTCTTTAATATTTACGAAAATTTCCCAATCAGATGGAGGTATTTAAAAAATGTAACGGATTTTCGTAAATCACTCTCAGAGCGAAATCGCTTTTAAATCTGATAAGTGCTGTTGAACGATTTTTTTTCTAATCGCACTTACGACAGTTTTTTGAAACGCACTTAGGAGTGATCCTTAACACCGAAATTTACGAACGTTTTTTAATCGATCTTAAGATTTATGATGAAACACACCCGTTCTTAACAGCCTTTACATATGCCTAAGTATAGGTTTATGTTATAGGTTTTTGTTCCCAAACCTTATTCATGTTTTATATAAGAATAATATATATTAACTGTGAGAATTTAACAATAAATTAAAACTTGAAATAGCACTATGCATGCACATGCAAGCTGAATGTCTGCAAGTCGAGACATTGCACGGAAAAAGAAAATCAAACATGTATTACCTGGGAACGGCCAGTCGGCAATCAGACCGACTGTCGGCAATCAGACCGACTGTCGGCAATCAGACCGACTGTCGGCAATCAGACCGACTGTCGACAATCAGACCGACTGTCGGCAATCAGACCGACTGTCGACAATCAGACCAACTGGCGGTGGTTTACCCGGTTCACAGAGCTGTTATCTCGCACATCCTGTTCGAATACTTTTTAAAATCATGTAGTGCACTTCTATTAACAACACAAATCATTTGACGATAATAGTGCAAACTAAGTTAAAAATCAGCGAAATATCAACCTTTCAATTAAGAAATTATAATACAAGGAAGTATTGGCAAAAACTTATAGCAAAGAGGTTCATATTGAAGGGTATCTTGGACTTGTGGTCGTACAGTCATATTATTACGTGGCAGAAACAAAGTGGTTTGATTGGTTCTGATATGAAATGAAAAATAAAACACAGACTTCCGGTTCTGCAAACAAGAACTTTTGCTAAGCGGTGAGAGGAGTTACAGGTCGGTGTTTATAATTGTTGTGCAAGGGCGCACCATGTATCTCTTAATAAAAAGATAGCTGCTGACCAACCTAATGTAATCTCGATGTGTGTGACCCTCTATTCATCAACCCGTCGCAACGTTATGAGTTCAAGTTCGTTTTAAACCAAATTACGGAATATTTTGTAAAAAAAGAAAAAAAAAATTGAATGTGAACTGTTGATCCCAGTGAAAAAGAAGCTATGCAATGCACTCTCTTTAATTGGAGTTTCTGCAAGATCTGGCCACCTTATGTATTGGCAAATAGATACAATGTAGCACAATGTTACCAAAATATACTGCGACTGGAACAATGTTACCATAATATATTGCGACATAGATACAAATAGATAATAAATTACAAAAATGGAAGCAATTTAAAGAGGGAGATTCGAAAGTTCAAACTGTGTGACTCAAAATCCTTTTAGATGACGTCGATCGACATACGCCTTACCATTAGATCACATTAGAATATACATTGCGACTTAAGTAATCAATGTTATAAACATTGATTTAAGAGACTGCGACGTCATTACCCTCTTACAGTTACAAGTTGTATAGATTATTTTTCTGTAGTGTATCTTTAGCTAACAAACTTTCATATCTTCCCAGCAGGAACCTTGTCATTTGATTGGATGCGTCATTCATATCTTTCTTAGAAGAACCCCATTTGCCTGCATACGAACATAACTCATATATGATTAGATAAACAGGTATATGATTTTTTTATGGATCCTTCTTTTTGGACAATTTCTGATGAAATATAATACTTTTCAAACTAATCGACATGAAATACTTGTAACCAAGAATTCTCTAACCCAGTACTGCTAATGTTCATACTCTGGTATACGTGCATAACAGTAAGCTTTCTTTCATTTGTAGAATAAACATTAAAAAAATCAATGAACTACGAGTCCATTACCAGGAAAAGCAGTTGAGATAAGTTTTTTTTTTAATTTCTATCCCGGATGAAGCAGTTTTACTTCAGAGTAAAGTACGTGCATACGCAAAACACAACACCCACACGACGAAAGCATGACCTGGTAAACAAAAAGGGAACACTGTAAATTAAGTACCGGATATGCTTCTTTCAAGCAAGGACATATAACTATTATTTATACAGGTGCAGTTTAAGGATTAATTTTTGTTTGCGCAATTGGATCTTTGCTAAAAAAAACTATCAATATTACGCGATAGGAGCCTTGCAATTAGATTGGTTCAGTAAAGCGTGGTTCTTTGGTAATAATCAGATAATAATCAGGCAATTACGTTAACACTAAAACCCTAATTAAAATAGGCAGGTTTCAAGTGTGCATGTTAGATTATTAAAGAGATTGATGCGAAATCAGTTTTGCATTTATTGTCGTATACTTTAATCTTAAAAAGAACGGGCCACGGGTCAACCGAAGTGTTGCAGTTGGATGTCTAAATGATAATTTAATAATTGGTGTGTATATACGAAATAGGAACATAGCGATTTGATTGGTTTATGCTATTGGGTGTAATTTGGTGAAGATGGTCCTTCCTTGTACAATTTGACTCATGCTTATTTTTAGATATTGACTAAGCTTTTTGAAAAATAAAGCACATTAATTGCTTTCTAGGAAGAAATTTTGCTTATATAATTGGCACACGTCGTTCGTGTCTGCGATCACGCCTCTCTCTCTCGAACGGCGCCAAACTTCAATTCTCTTCAGTTGTAAAACATCTATTAATCTACGTTCGTGCATCAGTATATTGACATTTATTGAAGTATGCGAACAGAAATCACCCCACACATTATGACCATATTTGGAACATTTATTATTCATCTTAGACGCAACCGGATGCATCTTTGATTTAAGCACTTGGCAAGTGTATGCAATGTCTGATAATTATTGTAATTTTCCAAACCACCAAAAATAATGGTAATATCCATTTTTGCTCGAATGCAATCTGATAATTATTGTTATCTAAAAAGATCCCGTGAAACTAATGGTTCTTAATTATAGATTTGAAAATAATAGACGTTAAAGATTTGTGTTTTCTGCAGATAATGTTGGGCGCGTTTCATCTTAAATCTTAAGATCGTTTTTTTCTCTTAAGAATGTTTTTTCTTCTAAAGAGCAATTCTTTAATATTTCGTAAATCACTCTCACAGCGAAATCGCTTTTAAATCTGATAAGTGCTGTTGAACGATTTGCTTCTAATCGCACTTACGACAGTTTTTTGAAACGCACTTAGGAGTGATCCTTAACACCGAAATTTACGAACGTTTTTCAATCGATATTAAGATTTATGATGAAACGCACCCGTTCTTAACAGCTTTTACTTATGCCTAAGTATAGGTTTATGCAATACTTTTGCATCAAAGCTCCAGATAAAAAGCTTGATGTTTTTACCTTTATTAAATATAAGCAAACTGTCAGCACGTTTAGAAGAAAATAATATTTTAGTAGGTACCTGGCAGGGGTAGGTATTGACATGTGTCATTTTACATCCCTTGCTGTACACATTCAAAGACGTTGTGTGCTTATTTAACTCGATTTTGATAAATCATCAAATCCCACGTCCATGTTGCACGACAAAGGTACCGTTGTAAACCACACAATGCTCTCGACAGGAAAAGCTCGTTTACCGAAACTGAACGCTATCGATCAGAAAATTGATATCTTAGTTTAAGGTTCTGGACCTGTAACTAACTTCGGTAAACATCGGCACTCGGTATGATCCGGTTTCATTTGAATAGCATTCGTCATCAAGTTTCGTATTTGCTATTTTTAGTAATTTTTCACCACGTGAGAGGGATTTTCCATGACGTCATTGGGTTACCCATTTCTCCAAATTGCGGAACCGGGAGCTCAACATCGTGATCGTCGAGGGCGATATTGTCAAAATCAGGCGCGTATCTGTGCCGTTTTTGAGGTTACGCACAATTACAAGAGAAATAACCTTTGTAGTAATACTTTTGATTATATTCGGTTCTTTTCTAATGAATAACAGGTAAAATGCGGACATGCGAGGAAAAATATGAACGACTAAAATCCTGACGTGTGTAAGTTTAATCATTTAAAAACCTTTTCAAATTTAATGGTGTGGTATTAAGATTTTATATCATAGAAACTACAGAAATAAGATATATCATTCCTAAACCGGTGTAGGCATCGACTTTCATAGCGTTTTTGGTACTTTCAGATTTTCGATTTTTCGAACGGAAGTTACGCACGTGCGTAAAGTGCATAATGGCAGAAACGCGCCTGGTAAAATGGTGGTTTACCGACAACAAAGTCATGTAAAAGGGTCAAAACTGTGAGGGACAACCACGTGTCATTAATACCAAAAGTGTGCTTGACTCAATTATTCCTAAACTGTCAGAATTTTTTACGAAAAACGTGTAAAGTGGTTAATTTCAAATATTTCCCTCAAGCCAGCCAAAATCAGTAAAGAGAAGGTTTTCATGTGATAATGCAGAGTTTTACATACATATTTCCATCTCCAATACCAACTGTAGGTGATTTTTGTATAAAGAAGTATAATCTGTAATTGACCATTTTGACGTTATTTTTCGCTACAAATTCTCTTGCACTTTCATTATAGTAACATTTACAAATTCTTATTAATTTTACTAGGAACGGTAAAATGCCTTTAAAATCTCATATTATTGGCAGTTCATATTGCAGAAAATTTTAAAACTAGTTGTATGTGTCTAACTAGCTTCAAACTTGAGATATTTGCTTTTATAGATAGAGTAAATTTTTAAACACATCCAAAAAACTCGGATTTTTGCTTGGGGGTACATGTATGCAAAGCTCTGTATTTTTGTAAGTATTTGTCCAAAGTGTAATCTTATTGTTCTGATTTATCATGACATGATTGAGTAACAGGAACATTGGTTAAAATTTGAATATAGAACAGTAGAATTTGAAAAAATAGTACTTTTTCATTTTTTGTCCAAGCACAATTTACGGTGTTTTTGAAAATCAGGGGTCACTTTATAAAAATGCACATAACTTGAGTTACAAACGGTAAACTTCCTTAGAAATTCACCATACGATGTGTTTTATAATATATATTAAAGAAACAGTATCATTATAAGGATTGTGGAAGGTCACCATTACAGGTCCAGAACCTTAAATATTCAAGACTCCTTTTACGTGTCTCCCAGCAAGCATTTAAATGAACTCCTAATGAATACATTTCTTTTTTGCACCAGCAAATCGATTTCAATTAGGAAAGTTTATTGCTTTTATGTAACGAATATATTGTCATCAAGCATATTTATTGGAACATAGTATAAAAACATACTGTTTATTCGGATGACAATGGACAAAACGTATTATCTCAATCGTTACTTAACACATTGTTTTAGTTCCCCCATAACGGTTTAAAATAAAATGTGGTGGAAAATGTATACTAAGAAACCGACTTGACTATAAAATTAGTGCGACTGGCACAACGTTTACACAATGTTTCCATAATATATTGCGACTGGCACAATTTTTCCATAATATATTGCAACTGGCACAATGTTTACATCATATATTGCGACTGGCACAATGTTTACATAATATATTGCAACTGACTCAATGTTTACATATTATATTGCGACTGGCACAATGTTTACATCATATATTGCGACTTGCACAATGTTTCCATAATATATTGCTACTGGCACAATGTTTACATCATATATTGCGACTTGCACAATGTTTCCA
Source organism: Sinonovacula constricta (assembly GCA_007844125.1). NCBI lineage: Eukaryota > Metazoa > Mollusca > Bivalvia > Cardiida > Solecurtidae > Sinonovacula > Sinonovacula constricta. Next base: position 67,231,896 of record CM017560.1, on the reverse strand, counting down.
TAATATATTGCTACTGGCACAATGTTTACATCATATATTGCGACTTGCACAATGTTTCCATAATATATTGCAACTGGCACAATGTTTACATAATATATTGCTACTGGCACAGTGTTTACACAATGTTTCCATAATATATTGCGACTGGCACAATGTTTACATAATATATTGCTACTGGCACAATGTTTACATAATATATTGCTACTGGCACAATGTTTCCATAATATATTGCGACTGGCACAATGTTTACATAATATATTGCGACTGGGCGCAATGTTTCCATAATATATTGCGACTGGCACACTTTTTCCATAATATATTGCAACTGACTCAATGTTTACATATTATATTGCGACTGGCACAATGTTTACATCATATATTGCGACTTGCACAATGTTTACATAATATATTGCGAATGGCACAATGTTTACATAATATATTGCGACTGGCACAATGTTTCCATAATATATTGCGACTGGCACAATGTTTCCATAATATATTGCGACTGGCACAATGTTTACATAATATATTGCTACTGGCACAATGTTTACATAATATATTGCGACTGGCACAATGTTTCCATAATATATTGCGACTGGCACAATGTTTACATAATATATTGCTACTGGCACAATGTTTCCATAATATATTGCTACTGGCACAATGTTTCCATAATATATTGCGACTGGCACAATGTTTCCATAATATATTGCGACTGGCACAATGTTTACATAATATATTGCGACTGGGCGCAATGTTTCCATAATATATTGCGACTGGCACACTTTTTCCATAATATATTGCAACTGACTCAATGTTTACATAATATATTGCTACTGGCACAATGTTTACATCATATATTGCGACTTGCACAATGTCTCCATAATATATTGCAACTGGCACAATGTTTACATAATATATTGCTACTGGCACAGTGTTTACACAATGTTTCCATAATATATTGCGACTGGCACAATGTTTACATAATATATTGCTACTGGCACAATGTTTACATAATATATTGCTACTGGCACAATGTTTCCATAATATATTGCGACTGGCACAATGTTTCCATAATATATTGCGACTGGCACAATGTTTACATAATATATTGCGACTGGGCGCAATGTTTCCATAATATATTGCGACTGGCACACTTTTTCCATAATATATTGCAACTGACTCAATGTTTACATATTATATTGCGACTGGCACAATGTTTACATCATATATTGCGACTTGCACAATGTTTCCATAATATATTGCGACTGGCACAATGTTTACATAATATATTGCTACTGGCACAATGTTTCCATAATATATTGCGACTGGCACAATGTTTACATAATATATTGCTACTGGCACAATGTTTACATAATATATTGCTACTGGCACAATGTTTACATAATATATTGCGACTGGCACAATGTTTAAATAATATATTGCTACTGGCACAATGTTTCCATAATATATTGCGACTGGCACAATGTTCACATAATATATTGCGACTGGCACAATGTTTCCATAATATATTGCGACTGGCACAATGTTTCCATAATATATTGCGACTGGCACAATGTTTCTATAATATATCGCGACTGGCACAATGTTTTCATAATATATTGCGATTGGCACAATGATTCCTTAATATATTGCGAATGGCACAGTGTTTACATGAATATCGCGACAGGCACAATGTCTCCATAATATATTGCGACTGGCACAATGTTTCCATAATAAATTGCGACTGGCACAATGTTTCCATAATATATTGCGACTGGCACAATGTTTCCATAATATATTGCGACTGGCACAATGTTTCCATAATATATCGCGACTGGCACAATGTTTCCATAATATATTGCGACTGGCACAATGTTTCCATAATATATTGCGACTGGCACAATGTTTCCATAATATATTGCGAATGGCACAATGTTTCCATAATATATTGCGACTGGCACAATGTTTCCATAATATATCGCGACTGGCACAATGTTTCCATAATATTTTGCGACTGGCACAATGTTTCCATAATATATTGCGACTGGCACAATGTTTCCATAATATATTGCGATTGGCACAATGATTCCATAATATATTGCGAATGGCACAGTGTTTACATAAATATCGCGACTGGCACAATGTTTCCATAATATATTGCGAATGGCACAATGTTTCTGTAATATATTGCGAATGGCACAATGTTTACATAATATATTGCGACTGGCACAGTGTTTCTATAATATATTGCGAATGGCACAATGTTTACATAATATATTGCGACTGGCACAGTGTTTACATAATATATTGTGACTGGCACAATGTTTCCATAATATATTGCGACTGGCACAGTGTTTACATGTATTGCGATTGGCACAGTGTTTCTATAATATATTGCGAATGGCACAATGTATACATAATATATTGCGACTGGCACAGTGTTTCCATAATATATTGCGACTGGCACAATGTTTCCATAATATATTGCGACTGGCACAGTGTTTACATGTATTGCGACTGGCACAGTGTTTCCATAATATATTGCGACTGGCACAATGTTTCCATAATATATTGCGACTGGCACAATGTTTCCATAATATATTGCGACTGGCACAATGTTTCCATAATATATTGCGATTGGCACAATGATTCCATAATATATTGCGAATGGCACAGTGTTTACATAAATATCGCGACTGGCACAATGTTTCCATAATATATTGCGAATGGCACAATGTTTCTGTAATATATTGCGACTGGCACAATGTTTACATAATATATTGCGACTGGCACAGTGTTTACATGTATTGCGACTGGCACAGTGTTTCTATAATATATTGCGAATGGCACAATGTTTACATAATATATTGCGACTGGCACAGTGTTTCCATAATATATTGCGACTGGCACAATGTTTCCATAATATATTGCAACTGGCACAGTGTTTACATGTATTGCGACTGGCACAGTGTTTCCATAATATATTGCGACTGGCACAATGTTTCCATAATATATTGCGACTGGCACAGTGTTTACATATATTGCGACTGGCACAGTGTTTACATGTATTGCGACTGGCACAGTGTTTACATATATTGCGACTGGCACAGTGTTTACATATATTGCGACTGGCACAGTGTTTACATATATTGCGACTGGCACAGTGTTTACATATATTGCGACTGGCACAGTGTTCCATAATATATTGCGACTGGCACAGTGTTTCCATAATATATTGCGACTGGCACAGTGTTTCCATAATATATTGCGACTGGCACAGTATTTCCATAATATATTGCGACTGGCACAGTGTTTCCATAATATATTGCGACTGGCACAGTGTTTCCATAATATATTGCGACTGGCCAGTGTTTACATATATTGCGACTGACACAGTGTTTCCATAATATATTGCGACTGGCACAGTGTTTCCATAATGTATTGCGACTGGCACAGTGTTTCCATAATATATTGCGACTGGCACAGTGTTTACATATATTGCGACTGGCACAGTGTTTACATATATTGCGACTGGCACAGTGTTTACATATATTGCGACTGGCACAGTGTTTACATATATTGCGACTGGCACAGTGTTTACATATATTGCGACTGGCACAGTGTTTACATATATTGCGACTGGCACAGTGTTTACATGTATTGCGACTGGCACAGGGTTTCCATAATATATTGCGACTGGCACAGTGTTTACATGTATTGCGACTGGCACAGTGTTTACATATATTGCGACTGGCACAGTGTTTACATAATATATTGCGACTGGCACAGTGTTTACATGTATTGCGACTGGCACAGTGTTTACATATATTGCGACTGGCACAGTGTTTACATATATTGCGACTGGCACAGTGTTTACATATATTGCGACTGACACAGTGTTTCTAAAATATTTTTCGAATGGCACAATGTTTACATATATTGCGACTGGCACAATGTTTACATATATTGCGACTGGCACAGTGTTTACATATATTGCGACTGGCACAGTGTTTCTAAAATATATTTCAAATGGCACAATGTTTACATATATTGCGACTGGCACAATGTTTACATATATTGCGACTGGCACAGTGTTTACATATATTGCGACTGGCACAATGTTTACATATATTGCGACTGGCACAGTGTTTACATATATTGCGACTGGCACAGTGTTTACATATATTGCGACTGGCACAATGTTTACATATATTGCGACTGGCACAGTGTTTACATATATTGCGACTGGCCCAGTGTTTACATATATTGCAACTGGCACAGTGTTTACATAATATATTGCGACTGGCACAGTGTTTACATATATTGCGACTGGCACAGTGTTTACATATATTGCGACTGGCACAGTGTTTCTAAAATATTTTTCGAATGGCACATTGTTTACATATATTGCGACTGGCACAATGTTTACATAATATATTGTGACTTGCACAATGTTTCCATAATATATTGCGACTGGCACAGTGTTTACATATATTGCGACTGGCACAGTGTTTACATATATTGCAACTGGCACAGTGTTTCTAAAATATTTTTCGAATGGCACAATGTTTGCATATATTGCGACTGGCACAATGTTTACATAATATATTGTGACTCGCACAATGTTTCCATAATATATAGCGACTGGCACAGTGTTTACATATATTGCGACTGGCACAGTGTTTACAAATTTTGCGACTGGCACAGTGTTTCTAAAATATTTTTCGAATGGCACCATGTTTACATATATTGCGACTGGCACAATGTTTACATACTGTATTGCGACTGGCACAATGTTTCTATAATATATTGCGACTGGCACAGTGTTTCCATAATATATTGCGACTGGCACAATGTTTACATAATATATTGAGACTGGCACAGTGTTTCCATAATATATTGAGACTGGCACAGTGTTTACATGTATTGCGACTGGCACAGTGTTTCCATAATATATTGCGACTGGCACAGTGTTTCTATAATACATTGTGACTGGCACAGGGTTTCCATAATATATTGCGACTGGCACAGGGTTTCTATAATATATTGCGACTGGCACAGTGTTTCCATAATATATTGCGACTGGCACAGTGTTTCTATAATACATTGCGACTGGCACAGGGTTTCCATAATATATTGCGACTGGCACAGGGTTTCTATAATATATTGCGACTGGCACAGTGTTTCCATAATATATTGCGACTGGCACAGTGTTTACATGTATTGCGACTGGCACAGTGTTTCTATAATTTATTGCAAATGGCACAGTGTTTACATACTATATTGCGACTGTCAACATAATTTGTAATTTTGTTTTGGTCAATCAAATATAAAATAAAAAGACTTTTTATGCAAGCATCCTCAAAATGTCTAGACAAACATACAGGTATATGTCAGACAGTCTACATAAACTCGTTACTTGCTTTAAGTGACAAAACAAACATTCGTGTTCTAACGACTCATTCCCTTTGTCCTTATTAACCTTGTCTAAAGGAGAAAAATCTCAGTTTTCTGTCAACAACGGAGATAATATTCGTTAGATGCTCGAGTTTATTCAACAGTGCATTTATCGGAGCAACCTCGGTCATTTTCCACCATCTTCACTTGTCAAGTTATGTTCCTTTGTGTCTTGTTTGATTACATTGTGTACAACTTTCCCTCCTTGCGCTCCATTTCTGCGGCTTCTTCGGCCAAGAGGTCGCTCTCTATCGGGATAATCTAGCCTGGAGGATAAACAATGTAAACCGGTTAATCTTCATTTAATGAACCCAACTGCAGTACAATTATATTTACATAGAAAGTTGTTGTCTTTGGTTTGTGTTCTGTTAATGAAGAATCATTGGTAAAAAAATACAAAATGTACTTTTGTCTTCCATTTTGTACTTTGAAGAAGTGCAAAAGATAATTGGTGTTGATTGAGCTTTTTTTCTGGAGGTAAATTATTTGATATGGGATCTAAACTTAATATTTATTTTAGATTGTCCAAGTAAATGCAAGTTCGCTTTAATCTGGTTATAAGTGTTATTATTTCCACACTGTTTGAGCGTAATTTAAAAAAAGTTTTAATACGTTAAAACCCTTATATTTGTATAACCGATTCTCAACTTATTTGCTTTCTTAATAAATATTGAATTGAAAAACGTGTTCGAGAATATTACAATAAACACTTAAATATAATACTCATGAATACACTAGTTCGTTAATGTCCTTTACAGAACAGCAAGAAAATTATGTAAATATAATTTCCGAACAGGGGCGGATCCAGAAAAATTTGGTGTGTGGGATATGAATTAAAATCCATTCAACATTATCGCGGTAAATACTGGATGTACATATACAGTTAGGAATCCTAACTTTGACCTAAGCAGTCAACAGACAAAGTTTACTTTAAATGCTTAATATTTTTAAAGCTTACCTGTATACTCTTTTACCTGGTTGTTGTAAATGGGGGTGGGGAGTATTAGATATTGCTATATGTTTGAGTTGTGATAGCACATTGAGATTTCAAATAAATTTATTTATTAAATCAACAAGATAATACACATTGCTATTTGTTTAAACGTAGGAAAGTTTAGAGATTAAATAACAATTGGGTATTTTAATGACGATAAGTGAACGATTTTTTTTCAGATAGTGCCTTTTTACTTTGGATCAAATGTTACATGCCGTGTACAATTGCACATTAGCTACCTTATGATACTTTGTGTCTCTGATATGAAATGATTTTAGAAGTAAATCCATGAATGCACTCTGAATAGTAAATGGAGTTATTTGTTTTAACAAATTACCGTGGGCTCTGTTTGAACTCATTCTCATGCGTGGCAATGCAAAAAAAAAAATGAATACAGCACAAACGGAGCAAAGTAAATATAAGTTATGTTGTAGATTTGTATTATGCGTGTTTAACCATTTGCAATGTGCATGTAGGCCTACGTGTCTCAAGAAAATTACGTAATGTATCCCCGTTGCTTTACATGACATTCCTTTTTTACATTTTGTTCATCTTACTTAATAATATAAATATTACCAGTTTGAAAACAAAATACTTTTTTCAGTCCATAGTTATTCGGACCAGCGCTTTGACGGCTATTACAACAATCTGGTCACACCGGCTGTAGGCAGTGCAGGTCAGTATAACACAGTGGTTACAACTCGCGACCAGTTGTCATTCCTGGGAAAAGGTATTGTGAGCCCAGAGACAAATATGTATGTCGAAGAGGAATAGACGCGTCTATTGTGGCCAGACGTGCTGCCACTGTTAAAGTTATTATTGAAATCTCATTAAAATTAGATGCTCGAATGATTTATATTGTGTAATGCAGAAATACATGAACTGCAGATTTATGAAAGAACAATGCCGCGCAGGAATATCCTTAAGTTATTGGATGCGTTCGGAAAAGAATGGTGCTATCGAGATTTTAATTCAGATGACACGGGTGTTGTGTTAACGAAATAACATAATTGGGTTTAATTTTGAACTTAGTCCACTCGCGTCTGGTAGCACTTATGATCATTTATTTAGGACCTGTTTTTAGTTTAAATAAATTATATATAAAGTATTGTATGTTTAATAAAAAATAGTTTCTATGGGATGTTAGTGACTGTGTTGCAGCTTTCGTTCCAATGTATAATCTATATTTTCAGAAAAGGTGTTTTAGCATCTGATGACTTGCCTGCTTTACACCGCGTTGTGCATTTGATTAAACACGAAATCCTTTTAAGTGACCAGTTTTTTAATTACTTTAATTACTGACAGGGTTAAACCTTATCACCCAGTCAGCACTTTTTGTCGGTTTGTTTAATAGTATAATAGAGAGTTGTTCGCGTAATAAAAATGTTGAATATTTCTTTCTTAGAGATATGTATACATGTATAATGTTATTCTCTAAAACATTATTTTAATATTAAGAATAAACCAACATTAACATAATGTAAAGTAATTACGTGCATATGTGAATCGATAAACGACCTATGCTTAGAAAGAATTAAACTTAGGATTAATACAAATAAATTTGATACAAAAACCTTCTTGCGCCATACTTACAGGCAAACCCCTAAAGCAGAACCTGTCCACGGACTATGGCGACTTCACATACAAGATTGCCGGAAGTCAACGACCTAGCCCACGTCTAATAAGCCAGCAACTCTTTCGGAAACCCGTTAATGGCACCCGAACCCCCAACCACCGCAACCTTACAGCGTTGTTCGCCTTCTTTGGTATGTAGCATAGCATTTTATCTTTTATACCATATTATAGTAACCTTTTATGCTTCTGAAAATGTACACTTTATATTCAGTTTGTAGTGTAGCCTTCTTTTTGTTTTATACCGATGAATGCAATTATATCAATATTGTACGCTTAATTCAGTTTGTAGTGTTGCAGTTTTCGTTGTATACCGTTAAACGCAACGATAACGATGTTGTGCACTTAATTTAATATGTGGTTTAGTCTTTTAAACTTTCCCCAAATAATTGCAACTCTAACGGTTCTCTAGTTATTTGGTATTAAGTGTAGCCACTAGCCGAAATATCAGATGTTTAACGATTCTGGTTTCTTAAATCTTTCCTGAGATATAAGAAAATTTCCTACATTTCATTCGTTAAACCATTTAATGTAAGAAATTTTGGGGGATTTTTCAAAACTTAAGGAAATTTCTTAGTTGAAGTGAGACAAAATAACTGAGCTATCGCAACTTTAATAGTTCTGTATGCTTTATTCAATATTGAGTATACCGTGTAAGTTGCACAATACAATGTTTATTACTGTCTTTCAGTCTGTAGTATAAAATGTAAGTTGCAAAATACAATGTTTATTACTGTCTTCAGTCTGTAGTATAGAATGAAAGTTGCACAATACAATGTTTATTACTGTCTTTCAGTCTGTAGTATAAAATGTAAGTTGCAAAATACAATGTTTAATACTGTCTTCAGTCTGTAGTATAGAATGAAAGTTGCACAATACAATGTTTAATACTGTCTTCAGTCTGTAGTATACAATGTAAGTTGCACAATACAATGTTTAATTCTGTCTTCAGTCTGTAGTATAGCATGCAAGCTGCACAATACAATGTTTAATACTGTCTTCAGTCTGTAGTATAGAATGTAAGTTGCACAATACAATGTTTAATACTGTCTTCAGTCTGTAGTATACAATGTAAGTTGCACAATACAATGTTTAATTCTGTCTTCAGTCTGTAGTATAGCATGCAAGCTGCACAATACAATGTTTAATACTGTCTTCAGTCTGTAGTATAGCATGCAAGTTGCACAATACAATGTTTAATACTGTCTTCAGTCTGTAGTATAGCATGTAAGTTGCACAATACAATGTTTAATACTGTCTTCAGTCTGTAGTATACAATGTAAGTTGCACAATACAATGTTTAATTCTGTTTCAGTCTGTAGTATAGCATGTAAGTTGCACAATACAATGTTTAATACTGTCTTCAGTCTGTAGTATAGCATGTAAGTTGCACAATACAATGTTTAATACTGTCTTCAGTCTGTAGTATAGCATGTAAGTTGCACAATACAATGTTTAATACTGTCTTCAGTCTGTAGTATACAATGTAAGTTGCACAATACAATGTTTAATTCTGTTTCAGTCTGTAGTATAGCATGCAAGCTGCACAATACAATGTTTAATACTGTCTTCAGTATGTAATACAGCATGTACGTTGCACAATGCAAGGTTCAATACTGTCTTCAGCATGTAGTATAGCATTCAAGTTGCACAATACAATGTTTAATACTGTCTTCAGTCTGTAGTGTAGCATGCAAGCTGCACAATACAATGTTTAATACTGTCTTCAGTATGTAATACAGCATGTACGTTGCACAATGCAAGGTTCAATACTGTCTTCAGCATGTAGTATAGCATTCAAGTTGCACAATACAATGTTTAATACTGTCTTCAGCATGTAGTATAGCATGCAAGTTGCACAATACAATGTTTAATACTGTCTTCATTAGTAGTATAGCATGCAAGTTGCACAATACAATGTTTAACACTGTCTTCAGCATGTAGTATAGCATGCAAGTTGCACAATACAATGTTTAATACTGTCTTCAGCATGTAGTATAGCATGCAAGTTTCACAATACAATGTTTAATACTGTCTTCAGCATGTAGTATAGCATGCAAGTTGCACAATACAATGTTTAATACTGTCTTCAGTCTGTAGTATAGAATGCAAGTCGCACAATACAATGTTTAATACTGTCTTCAGTCTGTAGTATAGCATACAAGTTGCTCAATACAATGTTTAATACTGTCTTCAGTCTGTAGTATAGCATTCAAGTTGCACAATACAATGTTTAATACTGTCTTCAGTATGTAATACAGCATGTACGTTGCACAATGCAAGGTTCAATACTGTCTTCAGCAGGTAGTATAGCATGCAAGTTGCACAATACAATGTTTAATACTGTCTTCAGCATGTAGTATAGCATGCAAGTTGCACAATACAATGTTTAAAACTGTCTTCAGTCTGTAGTATAGCATGCAAGTTGCACAATACAATGCTTAAAACTGTCTTCAGTATGTAGTATAGCATGCAAGTTGCACAATACAATGTTTAAAACTGTCTTCAGTCTGTAGTATAGCATGCAAGTTGCACAATACAATGTTTAAAACTGTCTTCAGTCTGTAGTATAGCATGCAAGTTGCACAATACAATGTTTAAAACTGTCTTCAGCATGTAGTATAGAATGCAAGTTGCACAATACAATGTCTGGAGGGACATTTAGTTTCATCACATTGTCATTAAGACAGTGTCAATGTCGATTTACGGACGTTGTGCTAACTTCACACACACATTAATTAATTTATCATTCTTCAAAAATTCTTCTTCCCCGCTATTAATCTTGTGTCTCTTTTAATTATTTTTTTTACAAATACATACACTCCCTAAAACGATGGTATTTATAAAAAAATACATTGATTTTTTCAAGTGCGACTCATCAACCATAATATGTATACTATGTATGTTATACTGTTTGCGATTTATTATATAGGCTAAATAATACGTTAGTGAATAAGGCAATCCATCTTATAACAAAAGTCGGGTAATTATGTCGTACTTAGGTATGCTTTAATGTCATTTTTGTCCCATTACGGTGTAACAAACAAGCGTGTGTTCATAAAAAACAGTGCTGAGTCTTGTGTAATGTTATATAGATCTAAAGTTATAGACGTGAAATGGCCCTAATTGCCATAACAGTGTCGATCGGCCCCTTTGGTTTCTAATTCCATGTAGGACCCCCAGTTTAGACACTTATACCTACTTTATCTGGTTCCCTAGCACCAGGCTTACCAACCCTCTATTCGCATGAAAGTGCGCCAGGTCGGATGAATCTGTAAGAGAAGGTTTCCCAGATGACTCGGCCACGTCTGTAATTCTATTTTAATTCGTCTTGTGGCCTTCCTCAGACGATTATAAACCATTATTTTTCGGCGAAGCTGTCTAAACTCGCTTTTGATCTACTTACACTTTATGAGGCAAAGTCAGTCCGAATGGATGATTTCCCAGTATCGAAAGTAAAGAAATGCTTTAGTTATCTACCGTGTGGGATATTAATTTCATATACTTTATGTAAGATAGCCTATATTATAAGTTTATATTTTGCAATTTGCATAGTTTTTAAAAAGCGCTCAACCTTTTTAATTGTCCTATCTCAATCAATAAGATTTTATTCTTTGCGCGTGCTTCAGTCTTTAGTGTGTTTCTTTTTCAAAAGTTTCCAACGTGGAAAAATCTTAAGTTTTTAGCGGTAACTATATACCCAACACATACCCACAAGGGGGGTAACAATGTATTTTTTATGGTAAGAGTAAGTGCCTTTACATTGGAAATGAGAGGATAAAACGACCTGCATTGGCTTCCTCATACGCAATTATCCTTCGTTATTTTTACATACAACAGGTTCACGGCCATGAATCTCAAGATAATTGACACAAATAAGATAAAGAGGTTTGTTATGTTTTAGGGGTTCGTGAATATTATGCGCAAAGGATTTAATTAAAATTATTTTGTTATGTTCTTAAAACGCAAGAATACTTTAGCAATAACTTAGCAATGACTTTCGAATTATTTTCAGTTCTTTAAGGTTAGTTTAGGTAAGGCAGATACTGATAGTACTTATAGTAAACCAAAACACCGTGTATCTTAAATAACATACAAGTAGATACCTACACTAAATAAATTACTTACTGATATCATTTTATAACATTCCAATAATTTACATTTACACTTACATTTTGGAAGCTAGTTTGCAGCCGATTTGAAACTTTTATTTTCAAATTCCTAAAAGACATTGCACCTGACGTCATACTGAGTCACGTGGCCTTAAATACTCTTTTGTCTTTGACAGAAGTAAATGTAATGAACCGACAGTGTAAGAAAGAGCCGCACTGGAAGAAATTCCAGATAATATTTACATTTTATTTGTCCATTAAAGCGTGACTGGGGCGCAGCAATTTGTTTTAAAAGGTTGCTTGGTATTAAAGTAAACAAACATGCAAAAATTGCAAAAACAAATTGTCTTGTGTCAATCACTCCTCCTGTACAGGTCAATTGGTGTCTTGGGAGCTAGCTGACACTGATGAAAGTACGTGCCCGGTGGAACTGCTTACAATCCCCGTTCCTAGATGTGACCCCGAGTTCGATCCCCAATGTACCGAAACCCAGAATATGCCCTACGAGAGGGCGGCCTATGACAAACACAGCGGTCAGTCGCCTAACAATCCTCGCAAACAGGTTCGTCATTAGTGACAATCATGGGCTGCTTCTTATTTATTTATGTTTTTGGTTTTTGGTTGATTTACGAGATTTAGTAGTTCGCGGATGTCTGAGATAAAGAATGTGCCATGGGAGAGCGCGGGTTTTTGTATAACACATCGACCAGTCGCCCGAGAGGTTTGTGTGTTGGTTGGTTTTATTGTCCCACAAACAGTATTTCAATTATTATGACAATGTATCCACATGAAGTAGATATAATGCTGCATTGACTGTGTATAGCATGTCATGGCACCTGAACGACTTGTCGTGTAACTACGATTTCTTGCTTGAATGTTAGCAAGGGAGCTTTTGTTATTTTTAACGACTTTTGTATGTCGAGGCATGTGTTCGGACCCGGGGCCTCTTCTCGTTGGACCGAGGCTCTACCGAGGCATACCACTGAACTTAAATATCTGCTATATAAAATTCGTTCTAAGTCTTAAAGATCACTGGATAACTAAATCTTGTCCAAACCTAATGGTGTGCGCGCAGTTACAATATCCACGACAATGTTGTTGTGTGTTGATAGAGATGCTGTCGCTGCTGCTGCTGCTGCTGCTGCTGATGATGATGATGGAGGTGGTGGTGGTTGTTAAGATTGTGATGTTAATTGCTATGTTAGTGATTATGATAATAATGATAATGATGGTGAAGACGATGATGATGATGATGATGATGATAATGATGATCATTATGATGATGATGATGATGATGATGATGATGATGATGATGATGATGATGATGATGACATGGCATTGTAACATGACCCTACCGTGTTTAATACTATTTATGAAAGAATTATGAAAGAAGACATTCTAAAAGTGCCAACAAAACATTACAAATTACAACAGTCCTTTCTTGTTTCTTGGAACATAAAGTGTCGTTTCATCAACGACGCCTCTCTCCCAAAACTTTGATTTCAAATTTAGAAACCTTGTACAGACATGCTCAATTAACTACAGAGTGTCTAAACATAGATTTTGTTACTTTTGAAACCGCCATAACATTTCAAGAACAAGTTTTAAAACACGATTTTAAACATGAAACGTGACTGTGTATTCTTCCAGGTGAATGGAGCTACAAGCTATATCGACGCTAGTTTCGTGTATGGCAACAACCTCATCCGGGCCCTTTACCTCCAGGGTGAAATGTCGGCAAAACTCGCGGCAGGAGATTTGTGGGCCAAATTTCCCGCCCTAAACAAACATGGCCTACCGTTCGCGACGAATCCCGACCCAGTCGAACACAAGTTTCATGATCAGCTTGATTTTTGGTGTAAGTTTATTCTGTGTTTGGTTTTGGTTCATTTTGAAATATATTACTTTTACTAGGAAGTGGTTAACCGTGAGGTTTGCTTTCAAGCATCAGGACCAACGTTGATATAACCTAAATTAACTCCAGGTCCAAAAGGATTGTATTTTAATTACATTTCAAGAAGGGTAGTGTCCGTGGCCGAATGGTTAGAGTATCCGACTTCTTAGACCCTCACCGCGTGGGTTCGAGCCCAGGTCCGACCCAGAACTTTCGTATATGACGAGTTTCTAGCTCACCTGCTGTGCGCGATCGGTTCTACCCAGGCGCCACCAGCATAACCATGTGTGTCCGTCCACTATAAAAACAAACACGTAAAACATTTCTCATTAATAAATCGTGACTTTAATTCATTTATTTTTTTAATCAAGATTAATAAGAAAAATATTAATGGAAAAAATGTTGAAAAGTTAAGTTTTATTTGCAATAAATGCAACAACACCGTCTTATCATGTTGCTTTTTAGATACTCTCGACTTTCTGTATATAAAACCAAGTTAATTGCTTCACGTTTTTTCTGTTAGTTCATACTTTAAGTTTTCATCCGACAAGTCCGTAAAAGACGTAACTTTAAGTAAACCACTTTTTCCGTGCCCATGTCATAGAAGATCCGGTGTAAGAAATTCCAAGTGCCATAGTGTGCTTTGAAATATATGCTAAACAAAAAAAAACATGATACATCCTTGGTGTTTTACATATAATGATTTCATTTTAAACTCTTGATAGATAATAATACATACATAATTATATTGATGTACAATGTAAGCCGAGGCAAGAATTCTTGCAACTTTTTGCATCAGGTGACTTTTATTTATCAATCTGATCACCTCGGCCTTTATGCTATGCAAGAGACCTCTGACATAATAAGGCGCCATCTTGGATCTACTTTGTGTGTCTTAGTTTTAATACTGGGTATTTAATGTTGACTTTTCAATTTTCCGTAAATCATATAGATTGTATTGATAAAAAAAATCGTTGTTATTGCAAGATATACTCAACTAAATGATATATATATAATTTGTTACTTTCTCGCGAACGGACACTGTTTCATAACTCAGGCGACGCACTTTGGTGTATTCTAGAGCTATGTACGATGGTTTTACGAACCATACGGAAATACCCGAAGTTTTACGATTGTTTTATTTATGTTACTTCCTTGACAATCCGCATTGGTCACTTAACATTGTAAGGAAGTATATAAGAAATGCAAAGTCATTGTGACAGCTGTATAAAGTCTGCCTTGTGCATGGCCGTGATATGAACGAAATATTTAAATGTAATACTAGTAATGTAAAAAACAAAGTTTCAGTACAAACCAACATTATATGTTGCATTATATTTTACGTATCCATGACATCCCAGTGGTTACGCAACAAGCTTGTCCAACAACACGTTCAGCTATATTGCCTCATGTTTTTTCTCTGATATTGTCCCCGTTCAGGTTACACCCTTGTACATGTAAGGAAATAGAATACAATCACAGTAACCCGGATAAATATCTAAATTTCCGCCATTGGCTTGATCGTAGTAATGTACGTGCAGCTCGTTTTACGCAGTATGTTATGAATGATATTTCCGTTAAACTAACGCATATTACATTGTAATATATAACTGTCAAAGTATAACAAGTGCATGTCACTGTTATATGCATGTACAAAATATACAGGACGATATAAGTCAAGTGTGGCATGGCAATAACTGCTCCTTTCGGGATTTAACGTGGGAAACTAAAAACAAAATCAAGAATGTCATCACATTCGCTTTTCAAAACTTTACTTTCCATTTATTAGAAGCATAGTTTATCAGTTATGAATATAATTTTGCTATTTTAGGTCATGCATTCACACTTTTTCATATGTACAAACGCAAATTTGTTAGATTATTGTTAAGCCCAGTTCGGGCCCAGTCATTAAAATGTTTTATTGTATGTATAATAGTCTGATGCGATAGCTAAATATCTGGTCGCCTATATTTTGTCAGTCATAAACCATTCACGTACACACTGGTCAGCTTCTTCCTATGTGCAGTGGTACAATGGAGATTAAATAAGATGGTAGTTCCACAACTGGTGGCCCGGTGTCAGGATAATGTAACTGTGTGTGGTATCATGCCAGGTGTTCTCGGTATTTCATACATAGTGAAGACAGCAATATATCTGCTTCAAGTTCAAGTGCAAGCCGTCTCATTTCACTCTTAAATGTCTGATCCGATCATTTCGTCATGAATTTATACTACATTATACTACGTTAGGCTTACAGTAAATACGATTGAAATATCTGGAGACAGAATGATTGCTTAGTGAAACCAGTGATTCTTATAGTTTATCATTTAGAGTGTGTGATTGTCTCCAACTGTATGTTAATGCAGAAGGAATATGTTTAACGGCCTAACGATGTTACAGTTGAAATTAAAATCCACGATAAAGTTATTTACGAGACAAACTATCCTGAAACATAAACAGGAAACATGAAAGATTGTAAACATATCCGGTTGCCTCCTCTGTCCCGTATCTGGGACAATGATGGTGTGTGTGTTATGATTATATTTGTTGTTTAACTAAATTTAAATTCAAAACATATAATATATCTTTATTCGTGAACCTCGAACCTCTACAGGAAACCCGAAACAATCATTGAAATACTATAGGTGTGAACAACATGTTTTTGTATTGTCTGCTATGTGCTTAACGCGTATAGTAGCGACATCCAATAAATGTCCTTTAGCTAAAAAGGAAAACAAAAATAGAACATTGATTAATGAGAAAACGTGAAATGGTATAGCTCCATTGCTAATGTCTAGTCATTCCGGTTCTACAATTGGTCTGCCTTATTCTTAGGATGATAGCTGCGCCGGATATCTAATTTGGTGTTTGCAATGTACTATTACACTTAAACCATTAATACTGCATGCTTTCAGCGTTCACTGTCTTTGTATAACTGAAAGGTTGTTCTAGGAATGATAAACCCATAAAACAAGCAATCACATTTAAGCGTAGATGAAGTGATATCTAACTGATTATACAACATCTAGAAGGGAAAGATATAACTCACTTCTGTATGTTTTGACCTTCAATATAAGATGCATGCGACAATCGTGCCGTACTTTGCATTTCGCGGAAGGTCGGATTGCAGTGAATTTTTCTTTTATTCCTTATTCAAATGATTTGTCAAAGTTTGAAGGATGAATTTCATATGTTGGTGAGGATAACATAAATAAGTGTAGGTCATTGTGACATCAAGGATTCATAAAATTCATTCTGTCTTTTAAAGGGACCAACTTGCGCATCTGGAAGCAAATGAAAGGGTTTCGTTTCGCAAGTCTTAAAATGAAATAGAAAACCACTGACAAGGTTCCGGTATTAAACCCGATTTATTACACCACCTATTCACATGTAATAGTATATTACCTACCAAGTACGCTCTTCCACTATTATTTACACTTAAATTCTTCAAAAATACCTTAAGAAAAACTAAAAAAAAAACAGTGCCACCGCTGTCAGTGTTGTGGTACATTTCTGATGTTGCTGCATTTATTGATGTACATGGTACATTGCTCTTTAGTTGTTATTGTGGAAAAATGATGTTGTTACTGTGTTTGTTTGGAATCAAGATGATGTTGCTGTGTTTGTTGTGGCGCCAAGATGATGTTGCTGTGTTTGTTGTGGTATATTGATGATGTTGCCGTGTTTGTTTGGAATCAAGATGATGTTGCTGTGTTTGGTGTGGAGCCAAGATGATGTTGCTGTGTTTGGTGTGGAGCCAAGATGATGTTGCCGTGTTTGTTTGGAATCAAGATGATGTTGCTGTGTTTGTTGTGGAGCCAAGATGATGTTGCTGTGTTTGTTGTGGTGTATTGATGATGTTGCCGTGTTTGTTGTGATATATTGCTTAAGTTGCTCTATTTCTGTGGCATATTGGTGATGTTGCTGTGTTTGCTGTTCTGCAAAGTTGATGTTGCTTTTTGTTTAAACATGTGCTGAATCATCGTTTAATATATTAAGCATTCAAAAATGCTTAAAATTTAAATCATATTAACCTTATTTAAAACGCAACAAACCGCTCCATCATTTTAAAAGTAATTAGCTGAATAACATTTGCGGAAATATATAAATGTCTTTTTAATAGCGTCTTGTACAGGTATCTAACACATATTAATATGTTGTTTCAAATTGCTGCTGTGGAAAATTATGACATATCCATGTAAGGGCAAAGGCTAGTTTGAATAACTAAAGAGACATGTAACTTAATAAAATTGTTGCGGATAGAGTAACTGCCCATACTGCAAAGGAACACCACAGAGAGAATTAGTTCTTAAATCGTTTTATATAAGCTGGCATCCAATCAGGACGGCATACGGCAATTGTAAATCACTGAACCCCGTTGACAGGTGTTTTGTGGCCTGATTTAGAAATTGACGAATAAGGCTTAAAATTAACAAGATTTAACCCAAATCATTAATAAAAACAAACCCTTGAATAACATGCTTTCTAGAATATGTTATTTTAGCTAGAATCGTGTAATTTATAGTACGTCCTAAATAAATATACTTACACGTTTTATAACGAACCAAAACTACAATCGTCTTCATAACGACATCCACCTATTACTGGGGAAAGGAAGACCCCCATCCCACGACACATGTGTGGGTAGAACCTACTGCGCACGATACACAAGACATCGCCGCGTTGTACTTTTGTAGGCAAATACTCGCTGATGAGACTATTGACTATATGAGTGCCTATTTTATTTAAAAATCAAAGCGCTCAGAAGCTCTGTTTGGGGGGAGGGGTGAGTAAGTTTGACCATGTACGCGATTACAGATGTGCAAACAATAGTCAAATTTATTCCGTAGTAAATCAAGCGTGCAACGCATTGGAAATTTGAAAGCAGGCAAGTCTTCATCAGTAAAAACACCTCCTCTACAATATAGATTATACATAAGGACAAAAGTTACATCAGAGGCAATAACATCCGACAATAGAAACCACTTATTAAATATTCAATACTTTCTTTATGGTTTTGCATTTTGACTTAAGTTAGGTCGTATATTAATGCTCATACATGCTACCAAATGTGACTAAAATAAACTGAGTTTGACGTCAACTGCTACCTTTTACACCCCTATGATCTGAATAAAAAAATTCCGAGTGCGCCATTCTTCTCCGAACGCGTACGGTAGCTTCAGACTAAGATACTGAGATGATACAATTGACCAATGTCATTACTTTACCTGATTCAGAGATGCAGAAGGCAGTGATTCCCCAAGCGGGATATCACAAATATCTCGGCCTAGTAGATAATACATAGTCAGTGGAACACTCGTTCTAATAGCAGTTAACTCCCCCATTTCGATCCTTTCCTCTTGTCAATGAGTTATATCTGTACGCGGCATTGTTCATTCATAAATATGCATTTTATGTATATTAAAATTGCAAAATATATTGAACTAGCAGTTTAAACAGATAACAACATTCTGTTACCGGTTGAAGCATGCTTGGAAACAATAGTCGTTTTAGACATGCATATTTGTTCTGTACGCGCACTGCTTCTTCCCTGGCATGAATAACTGACTGCGAGTAGTCAATGTCATGCAGGGTCAATCCTGTGTGCTTCCGAAATCCAGCTTTCTCATAACTCTGGACGGTGTCGCAAGTGAAACACCCAAAACAACTTGATGTAACTTAATCTCAACCATTTACCATTCGTCCACCTACACGGCCTCCTGTTTCCGAGTATCCTTCTACAAATAAATGCATTGCATAATAACCAGATGTTCAAAAGCTATTAAGATTAAGATAAATGCAACCTGAAGTATTCTTATTTCTAGCACTGGGCGACAAGCACTCGGCTGAGAACCCAGGTCTCTTGTCGTTGAGCATCCTGTGGTTCCGCTGGCACAACAAGCTGGTTGAGCAGCTACAGACAGAGGTCCAAAGTTACTCCGTACACGAGACATTTGCAAGGGCCCGACGTTACGTCATCGCATCACTACAGGTAAATTATCTGATACAATTGAAGCAATACTTGGCTCTTTTCGACAGTGTTATAGGCAAATTTCAAAGCTTGTATCGGTCTTAAGTAAACACAGACACGGACATTGAATAATATAAGTTCACCAATTCGTTGTTCACATAAGAAATATGATCAAATGGACAAAACTGTAGCCCAGGAACGCAAATCTCTGTGAATCACTTCAGAACATTATTGTCTACGAATGACTTCCAAGTTATAGACCCATACCTTATTATCATTTCAGAACATTATTGTCTACGAATGGCTTCCAAAGTTATAGACCAATACCGTTTTGTCGTGTCCCATCATTAGTGTCTACGAATGGCTTCAAGCTTATAGACCAATAACGTATTATTATTTCAGAACATTCTTGTCTACGAATTGGTTTCCAACTTATAGACAAATGCCATATTATTATTTCAGAACATTATTGTCTACGAATGGCTTCCATTACTGATCGGCGAGAATCTGCCTGAGTACAAGGGTGAGACACATATTTTGTTGTTTCCACTGGAGAATACTTTAAGGTGGTATTTGACAGTTTGTAAATACATGCAACAATATATTACCGCTGTTTATCAGTTTGGGGCTTATTTAGCTGAAGCTTATGTTTTAGTCTAAATAAATGCGATTTTGCACACTACCTTACTTGTAAGGCTGTACAAATCGAGAAAATCGCTCTAAATTACCATTCTATTCAAATCTTTAAAAAAATCAATATGGAGAGTTCTGTTTAAATAGTTTTAAAAAGTCAAAACGAATTGCGATGTTAATAAAACAACGTTATCTTATAAGAAAGGCGCCATGACGAATACGTGTTATGCTTAACATAAATGTAGGACACCAATACAGAGTATTTTGTAGGATCTTTTAATGTTACTATAATCTGTCTTGTTATTTGATCCACATTATCGGATTTCACCTTTAAAGAATAACATGTGAATATTCCCAAGATCACTCTCGTAACATTAAGGTAACCGTAATGCCAACTGTTTTACTTGTGCTGCACGTTAAAAAAAAGGCAACTTAAAATTATATTTGTTGTATACTTGTGAAGATTGTGCTGTATTTGACATGTATCAATAAAACAGGTCCGTTCTCTAGGTTACCGATCAGACATCTACCCGGATGTGACGTCAGTATTTGACGCAGCTGCCATAAGATACATCATGACGCTTATACCGTCAGCGTTGTTTCAAAGGTAAAAATATGTTTACATATTTGTTTAAGATATATTTCGCACGACCAGCTAAAGTGCACCGCTCCACTGCACATCATCGACAACTGTGACTTACTGCTCACAAGCTACCTTTCAATGAAAAAGCATGGTGAAACACAGTGTGAAAACAAACGCGTTTGTTAATAATGGTTTATTATGATTTTAATGAAAATATTTTTGGTCCAAACTGTCGGATACCACTTTTAAGTGGTAGTATGAGTTGTCGCAATCTGATTGGATAAAACGTGTTGTTTCGAACGGTCCATTTGAGAAGCGTGTATTCAATGTAGATGTAAAAACAAACTTTTGTGGTTACGATATTTATATTTCCATCTTTGTTTCAGAGGATGGGACGAATTCTAATTTCATGTAAAAATACAAGACCACTTCTTCTTTATAACTGTTTGATAAGTTGCAATGCTTTATTTAATGCCAGTAACACAAGGAGAGCTGCTCACATTTCTTGCAAAAACGTCAGCGAACTGTTTTTGCTTCATAGGACCAATCTAAATACACTCGCAATATTGCTGTCGCTATTCAATGTTTCTTTCTATATAGTTAAATATACATTGCTGTATATTAAAAGCAATGTTCAAAAATAATTTATTGGCGGCTAGATAAAATATATATCCACAGCGAAAAAGTAGTATGTCATATATGTAATGAGAATAATCTATATGTGCTAATTAAGGTTAAGTTTTAAGGTTTTACAAATTTTATGAAGATGTTATTCGAACCACATAATGTTAAAATCCATAATGCAGGAAGCAGGTGAACAGCGTGTCCTTTGTGAAAGTGTGTGTTTTTTTTTTACAATGTTGCATGCCAGATGGCACAAAAAAACATTGTACGAAATTCATCGTGCTGTCTTAAACAATATAATGTATTGTCAGGACCAGATTTATAACATGTAAGTTAGTTAACATAGGATTGTGAACTAAGTCACGTTTTCATACAAACTGGCACTGCCTGGTACATGTTACTCAGTTAGTTTCAATAAATTTGTAAACTAAATCACGTTTTCATACAAAATCGACATTGCCTGGTACAATGTTACGGCATCCGTCTTTGTTGTTTAAAGATGTGAAGATCTGCAAGGCGTCTCGTTTATCTATATTTATGTTGTTGTTTTCAATTTAACTTTTGTGTGAGATCTGTCCTTTAACACCAAAAAGTTGACTTTCCATTGGCCGAATCCTAACTTTGTATACGCACCGCGGTAAACTATTTTCGAATGACATAAAATATTAGTAGTAACGAGGTACCACGAACGTGGGGATATTTCAAAAAGACTTGTTTTGCCTAAAGAAGAAAACAAATGTACGTCCGTCAAATTATGCATTTATTTAAATGTCTTAAGTCTTTATTTATTAATTAAAAAAATATGCATAAAATAAGACATTTTCCTCATACACTCGCAAACACCGACACCCTTTCTTGTTACATGATCATGACATAGACGAAATTTTGTATACCAACATTAACTCTGATGTTCAATTTGAAACTTGTGGTGTATGCTTGATTGTTGAGTTTATCGTCCCTCCAACAATATATCAGTTATTATGACGTGTTTGTTTCAAATATATCCATAAATTGTAAAGATAAAACAGAAACATTTAAATATGAAAGATAGCTATCTGGATAAGGTAGTCACGTAATTTCATCGTACATCAATTGTAGGTTTTTATCCCTCCGTAAACAAATCATGTAGTTGCGACCAATATCACGTATGCACACATCAAATTGTGAATAGGTTGACATCTGTATGTTTGTATCTGAACAATAATGTACACCGCTGAACACAGTGGTTTGTGTTTAAGGGAGCGGGGAGGGCGGGGGGGAGTGGGGGCAGGGGCGGGGCTATTTTATGTGTCTGACTAAAACGGTAATTGAAACTGACTGTCACAACGATGTTCTTAACCCAGATGTTCATCAACAAGAACCTCTCTTTTACATGCAGCTGTATCGCGCATATTAAATACATTTCTATTACAGCATATTTTGATAAAATGCTGTTTAATAAACGGAAATTATAATCTGTTTCCATAATGTTGCATAATCATTTTATAACAAGTGAGGGGTAAATGCAAACGTAAATAATATGTGACCTAAATTACCTTTAATTATTATCAGGACGAATCCATCGTTCGAGGAAGCGTTCCGGTTGAAGAGCTGTGCATTGGGGATTACTCCTTCTGTTGTTTTGTTATTGTTGTTGTTGCTGTTGTTGTTTTAGTCAGCTGGAAGACCTACCCACATTAATTTCTTTGCCCCGATTGAGATGCTTAGCAGTCAGAGGCGTTATAAATCGGCGACTCTACCTTTATGCCAGGGACGCCCCAATTACTTGTTTGTAACGTTTTACCTACAAATAATATTTGTAAATTTCCAGAATTTGTCACGTAAATGACAAACAAGTGATAAACACGTCAAAACATAATATAACATGTTGCATAAATATAGTATAAACCTAGTAGTGTGGTCTTTCTCTTCCAAATTACTATTTTAAATTCCCGTAAAATGTACTTGTGCACAAAAGTACAAAGTAAGTGTGAGTTTCAAAGATGTAACATAGTTATTGAAGTACAACCTCAACCAAGAGTCTTCTTTTGTCATTTTTTGTTGGAATGATTTGTTCGCAATATTGCTTTGAATCAAAGCTTTGTAAAACCAAACTTAGTTGTATGTTCAAATATTAGTGCTGAACACTAGACTACATGTTAAACAGTTTGTCCTTCAAAAGATGACTTTATCGATGGTTTATACAAGAATCAAAAGCATTGTTTAGGTTCTTAAGACAGGCAGCCGTTGTTAACTTTTAATCCAAAGTTTAAAACAATTGTCGGCTCCGAGTGGGATTCGAACCCGGGACAAAAAGTTGAGAAGCCATTAGTTTCTAGGTAGCTATGCCAATAAAATTAAGCGCGACGCTCGAAACAACCATCTTTTTTTTTTCGTTTTTCATTCGAAAAAGTACGCTTAGATAAGTATTGAAGAATTGCGTTGAGTGTAAAAATGTTTATAATCGCAGATTAATGCAAAGCGTACTAATTATTGCATAGTATTGCATATTAGATGATGTAAATTAGTGAATAAAAAAACTTCACAAAATATATAAAATCAAGTCTGTTTATTCCTAGCTAATAAAGTAAGCAGTAGCCATACTACGCCTGTATACGTTGATCATTCGAACGATTGCAGTTTTATTAAAGGTTTTAAAATTTGCATAATTATTATTTTATATGTTCTGGTTCTTCTACTATTTTAGGAATGCAATGTGTAAACCCGTTAAGACAGGTCAGTTCGAGGGGAGACGACTCTGCAACACTTACTGGAGAGCAAAGGTAGATAACTCTTTGCTGAAGAGATAGGCGACTGTTACATCTGAAACAAAGATGGAAATATAAATATCGTAACCACTAAAGTTTGTTTTTACATCTACATCGCTTTTTTGTAAAGCAACTTAAAATATCACTATTTGCTATAGTGGAGATAGGCGACTGTGACACCCCTTTTCTATGACTGCAACTTAAACTGTACGACGCATCGGTAAAGACATTCACTCATTGGACAACATGTTTCATATCTATTGATGAAATGTAGATCACGTGCTACTAAAAAGCGTCACAATGTTTGGACTATCCTTGTTGCTTCATAGAGACATTTCTTTTTGAACAGGATTTTGTGTTTGTATAAAGTGCGATTGAACCCCGTCACAAAACCTGGTTATTAACCATTGTATCCCTATTCCATTGCAGGATGTTTTGTTGGAGCGCGAGGACTCGGTCGAGACCGTGTTAATGGGACTGGCCTCGCAACTGGCGGAGGCTGAGGATACTTGGGTCGTGGACGACTTACAGAGTACGTCCGTTGGTGAAAACATTTGTGTTCAATAACGTCCATCTGAGACCATAACGTGAGGTTATTAAACTATAAGCTTGAGCCTGAGACTAATTCCTAGCATCTAATTGGTCAGATTTTTAAGTTGAGCCACCATCTGATTAGTCACAATGATCTCGTGCTCATGCTTAAAGTGCGATAACCCCGGACCTGGGCGTCTTACTTACCATTCAGGTAGAGTTACTGGGCTTGGCCACCAACTTGGCGGAGGTGTACTAGGTAGTGAACGGCGTACAAAATATGTCATTGTTATATATGCAATCCTTTTTTTACCAACAAGTCGTGTAATTACAGGATTTGGACTTATGTAATCATTTAAGAACTGTTAAAGACAAAAACAAACTAAACTCGAAGACATACTCATTGACAAGTTGTCTTAAAACTTCAAAAGAGATAAACACATTTAAATATCTTAGTACTGAAAACAAAACAAAAAAATGTTGTATAAGCATTTCTTTTATCACAGTTACTATTATTATTATCATGAGATTGTTGTTGTTTCCTTAAGGTAAATTCTACGGCCCGCTACACTACTCCCGCCACGACTATGTTGCTCTGACCATAATGAAGGGTCGGGACTTCGGCTTACCGGATTATAACACGGCCCGGGCAGAGATGGGACTACCCCGAGTCAGCCGCTGGCAGGACATCAATCCCTGGCTGGCTGACAACAACCCACGGGTACTGAGACTGTGGTGTATACTTAGCTTACTTATAACAAGCAGGATTAAAAGGATTACTTTTTATATTTTCTTTAAAATGCTCTTTGAATTCGAGCTTTTTAAAGAACATATTCAAGGGTTCCCTATGGTACAGTTTACAGTACCATACTTTCTCAATTATCTTGTCAATATTGTCCTGACAAGGCAAGATAAGAGATGATGTTGCGTGGGGAGCATTTAATTAATCTTTCAGATGTTGTGTTAATAATTGGCAGATTAGGCATTTACAGTGGCAAACAATCTCGCCGATACTCCAAAATCATTTTATAAATGATATAGAATTTATTTGAAAAGCGTATAATGAAAATTTTTAATCATTCATTCTCTTGCCTTCTTCTTTGAGGGTGATTCACTAATTTTCTCTAATTCAATCAATGGGTTACACAAATCACAGGACAAACTATATTCATTTTGCAATATTACTTATAAATGTTAAAACAATACAAAATAATGATATTTTGGTAAACGGAGAAATATGTTCAAAATGTTCAGTTTTATTTTGCAAGAACGAGATTTTTAAAATAGTTCAACCATTAAATAAACTTGGTCTTGTGTTTTCTAACAATGGCTCTTGAATAAAAGCTAGACAAACTCTGAGTGGTTAAGCTTCAATGTCATTAATGTGTTTCTGTTCTACACTAATGTACCACAAAATACCAACAGCAAAGAAATAACTACCCTTGGTCTTTTAGAAACATTTATTGCATTAATCGATGTTTAACTAATCATAAGACGGATTTTCTCCTGGGGAATGTATAAAAAGAGCAGATAGGCACTATTTCACCAGTTATAAATCGTTAAAATGCTATATATGGTATGTTAGGAAGGTGCCGTTAATATATTAATATATATATAAGAATAATAAAATATTTTGTATACACGATATCCTTTTATTTGCTAAACTCGAAACTCCGAAGATGTTGAGTCGAGAAAAATTCTAGAGCTTTTTATGTTTTTCAGGTTAAGGTAAAGTATACAGTTATTAAAACCTTTAAAATCGCGCTTACGACGTCTTTTTTTTGCTATATTTCTTGAATATGAAACCTGTTCCGCCATATTTGAAAGCTTTTTTCCTAATTAATTATAGCTCCTAGAGCAGCTGGCTGACGTGTATGGCAACATTAACAACACGGATGTATTTGTGGGTGGCATGTTTGAGACCACGCCCAAAGGGCCGGGGCCTCTGTTCCGCACCATCTTGATAGACCAGTTCACCCGGGTTAGAGATGGAGACCGGTTTTGGTTCGAAAACACAGAAAACAAGTGAGAGTGTATTACAACTTCTACATACCCATGTATGCAAATTTTGTGTAGATCTAGACCAAGTGAACCTACACCATTTTTATCTCTACCAATACATTTGAATGCATATAATGTTATCAATTAATAAACAACTTAGGTTTTGGCGCCCACGTTGTGGCTCGGCCCTCTTTATATGATTATATAAGACATTTGTCAATTGATTGCTGTTGTAATTAAATATAGGTTTCAAGACATATTTCCATCTAACTTGAAGCCAAAGGACTTAATGTGAAGTTTTCTATCCTTTTGATGCTGTTGCAGTTTGCCCCACAGATAATATGTTTTATTGTTTAAAATATCAATTTTAGATGCTTTGCATTTGTTTTTTGCTTGACAAATATCGCACGATAATTGTTTATAACAATATTGGACGTGTTTTGGCAGTCAATTCACCACAGACCAGATACAAGAGATCAAGTCTAGACGCCTGTCTGACATCATAGTTTCCGCTACTGGCATGGATCGACCGACCTTACAGCGAAATGTATTCGTGGTCGAAGAAGGTAGGTTAGACACTAACTGATATGATGAGAGTGATCTCTTTCTGACACTGTCGGTTTATTACATTTACCGCTGTCACAGGGTCAGAGGTCTTCAGGCCAAGTGACGCAATATGACGTTAGTAAAGGTCTGGTAGGAAATTAAACCTAGAATCTACAAGCTAAGCTTGTGGAATAGAAGTGAGATAAAGAGATAATGAGTTATTCGAATATTTTGAGTAATCTAAAGTTTTCGAATCAAAACAACATATCTTTAATTTGAAAACCGAACGTACAATATACAACAACATTCAAAAACCTTATTAACCTCTTAATTTGTGTAACATCAAGAATCGTGACATCCCTGACCATGAGCCTGCTGCAGGGATACACCTGAGACTAACGAAAAACAACTCGAAGGAGTCGGATGTTGATTTAATTTGTCTGCAACGGAAATACGAGCTTTAAAAAAAAAAGCAGCTGCATTTTTCGTGTCGGGTTGAAGATGACAAGACTTTAACCCGTGTTATTATAATCAAATAACATTAACAACAAGGTTGTGTTGAAACTTTAAAAACTTGAAACTTTGTGTAAATATGGAAAAAAATCTTAAATATCTTACTAAAAAGCTGAGGGTATAAAGTTTGCTCCTATTTTTTCTTGCATGCCTTGTGATTGCGTCTCCAAGTCACAATAGTATTATAAACGGTGTTTACATTTCCAGAAATCTGTTTCAAATATGAACTTGAACAAAAAAAAAACTGTTTTCTTATTGCCTAGGCGATGTCTGTTCAAATGTGATGTACATGGACGAAGCAGTAATGGAACCGTGTACTGCACACAAGGGCTACGACTATTTCGCCGGAAGTGAGGCTACATTTATCATCATCTGGGTGGCCTTTGGACTGATACCTTTCAGTATGTATAAGTTGACTGATACCAGAACCAACAGTTTGCTGTGAGATTATTGGAAATCAAATGTTTACGCAGTGCCTTAGTTCCAGTTAAACTATGTAGTACTTGCTCCTTTCACTTGTATTGGTTCATGGCGTTTAGGAGCTGAATGACAACAGACAATAGCTATTATATCTTATTCATTATTTCTTGACATATAATTTAAACATAATTAAAATATCATTTCAGCAGAATAAAGGCATAGAGGTTACACTCATAAAATGAGACATCCATTCTGTACGTTCTGTCAGATATGTGTTTACTTTAAACATAAAGACCTTATAACTGACCTTTGTGCGTGTAAAACAACACTCTGTGATTTTTGTCGGACTGTGTTCATTTCGATTAATGCATGTATTTGCCAATAATACTATATTTACGTTCGTTTTCAAAGATAAACTTACATAGTTTTTGGACATTTACGCGAATATTCAACATTTACTCAACATTTACGCGAATATTCAATATTAACGCGGAAATTCAACATCGAAAATATAACCCTGCTTTAAAAATGTTTTCCTTTCTGAAACGAGATACGGACGTTATGATGTGTTGAACATTTATTGTGCTTGTTTGAGGATGCATATATATATATATATATATATATATATATATATATATATATATATATATATATATATATATATATATATAGCACAATAAGTTCCTCTGTATCAATTAAAGCTTGTTTTCTTTTCTTTCACTTTCAATCACTTTAGACAATTATACATCGATAACAAAAGATTAATAGAAGTGTCAGCTAAAGGTTTTCTTCTGACAAAAACAATCAGTGTCGGAATTTTGCGGGGTTTTATTGTTAGAAAAATACATCTGGTCTAGCAAAAATGAGTGATGTCTTCAGAAAAATCATTGTCTCTTTTGGTTAGGAGCGGAAATACATGCGACAGTTAAAACGAATTAGCAATTAAGCCAGTATGTTGACTAAAAAGTATGAATAAGTCAATATATTATGCCATCAGAATATGCTCATTACAAAAAAACTATCTGCTATACATTATTGTAGAATATATCGTTAAGTGCATCCTAGATGTCCGGTTTATATGTCATTTGCCACCATTAGCAAACATTGCCAGCCCTTTAAAATTGTGAAAAAAACATTATTATTCAACAACGTTCTAATCCTTGTTAAATTGTACATAATGACTGTTCATTGTATGAAAATCTTTTTTTTTATATTAAATTGGACATATCCGTTTCACTTCTTGTTCCTTTATTTATTTTGACCAGCCTGTCTCTTGGTCGCCTACCTGCTGTCCCGAATCAAGAGTTGGCGCTACCGGAACAGTATCCAAGAAATCCAGAAGAATGTCAAGGCTGCGTTTAAGAATGATCTCGGAGGTACAGTCGACTCAGAGATATGGCAGAGATATGATCTTTATACATTAAAATTAATGCGATACTATTTGTTTTTCTCTTGTTGTTTGCTATTGCATTTGCTAAAATGTTTGAAAAGTTTAAAGAAAAAACGTTTTCAAGAGATGATCAATCAAGAGTTTGGCTATTGTTTACACTGACTAAACAAAAATGGCTTATGTTAAAAAGCAATGTCTAATGTCCATTTTGAAATAAAAATGTGTGCAAACGAATGTGCTTCAAATGTACCCTTGTTCATCTATATAGAACATAAACCATTTTTTTTATTTTGCCTTACCAGGTTGCTTGTCACAATACCAAATCGATGAGTGGCTAGGCAAGAAGGAGGAAACGAGACCGGTAGTGGTGCGAGTTTGGCCTGATGCCAGGCTTCAACTCATCAGCCTTAAAGGCAAACCAATCCGGACCGTTAGTCTGGTCTCCATGGAAACCGTGCACGTTGTCATCTCAAACAATAAGAAGATGAACGTGGTACTAGTCAAGGTGCCAAAGGAATGCGATTTGGTAGGTGAATGTCTGGATTGCAAACTTTAAATAGATGATATAATATGACCTAGTCCATAACACAAAGTCGTCTTTAAGATTGTCAATGTAAAAAATGAAGTTCAGGCATGATTTTTGCATACAGATCATAGCAGTGGAGAGATTCTACATGAATTCCAGTGAGTAAATAGTTTTTTATCATATAACTTGACGTGTGTTCATTAAGTAACTCCCGTTAGTCAATTTCGATAATCAACTAATTGCAATTGTTTCTTGACGGGACTTCATTTCCCGAATGATCCAATTTCCCGTACCTGAATTGCGGTGCTGTAAATTTTAAATTCAAATCTGTTTTACACACGCAAAACTGCTGATTTATTGATTGATGGATAAAAGAATGTCATTGATGGATAAAAGAATGTCTAGCATTTGTGTGCATTGAATTATGAAAATATTATACTAATTCGTTAAAGCGATACGAAACTCGACAAGGCCTTCCAACTCTTATTTCAGTGTTCAATACATACTCATGTCAGATCCTCTATTAACGTCATTTTTACAACAGAGCACTAATTATTTAATCTGCTGGAACATTTACAATCTTTTGTCATTCCCAAACAGAAATCTGCATTTAAACATGTACATTCTCTGTCGTTTCTGGAAACGTATTAAATAGATCTTGGCAGCAGATGGTACACTGTGTACATAAACAGTTTTAGACCTGGCTAACCAGTCCGGGAGCTATCATTATA
This sequence comes from Sinonovacula constricta, assembly GCA_007844125.1. Classification (NCBI taxonomy): domain Eukaryota; kingdom Metazoa; phylum Mollusca; class Bivalvia; order Cardiida; family Solecurtidae; genus Sinonovacula; species Sinonovacula constricta. The sequence continues at coordinate 67,200,588 of CM017560.1, read as the reverse complement.
AGCAAAGCATAAGCAACACGGAGCTATAGTGGTGTGTCGTATTTTAACAAAGTCAGGTTACTGATTCCCCCGTGAACCATAATAAATTACTCCCAAGAAGGACGATTCCAGATACAAAAAAAAATATCAAATATTCTAACCAGATACAATCAGATTAAAATTTAACAAATAAATACGATAGCACATTTTACCGGCGATATACGAAAGCACGTATTGCTTGACACGTTATTCAGTTTCACGGGTCCTTTACTTACAAGTCCAGTCAACTCTCTCTCTCTGTGGTGGTAAACGTTTTAATTGCAGTCAGTTTCCATTTCCAGAAATCTGATTGGTCAGTTCGACCTATAATTAAAATCTGACCAATCAAATTGTAAAAAGGATCTGGTAGTATTATAACCCAATAATTTATAGGTCCTTGAACTGACTAGCGAGGTAGAGAGAAAAAAACTACTGGCATGCCTTCAAGAGGTGGTGGATAGTAAAGGCGGCCGCGTGGACTTGAAAGAATGTACCCTCAATCAACTGTACTCTACCGCATTCACCCAGGGGAAGCGTAACCAGCTTTTGGAGAGATTCTTCAAGACTGTCTTTGCCGAGGTATGGATAGACTTACCCTAACATTCTATCCCTGCTATAAGTGTTAATAACCATATTTATTCTCCGTTACTTGCCTAAAATGTAAATGGAACTAACTTGCTAACAAGACAATAGGAAACGGAGAAGTTAATGATCTTCACAATGGAATTTGCGGATTTTGTTTACAATATTTGACAATATGTGATCAAATCAGCAACATTTTAGTAGAAATTATATATTTGTTTTTGTAGTACTGTCGTATTGTAAAATGCAGTAATATGCATATTGTGCATCCCAATCCGTGATTTAAACTTATTACATATCAGACTCGTTATGTAGCAATTAAAGCTGGATATTGGAATTTTCTACCATCAGGCTTTCCAGATGGACTATGACCCTACATTGGATCAGGAAGAAGTGGAAATGAGACAAACAAAAGACATTCTAGAGATAGAACTGACAAAGGTACGTTTTCGGTCCACAAACGCTTTAGGCAGCACAATCGTAAGGCACTTTTTCTGTTTATGTTATAAATTCATGAAGAATTTACTTAGTTAATTTGTTCCGACAATAAACATTCTAGAGGGAACTAACGAAGCTACGTCTTTATTTCATATGCATTAAAACACATGTTTATTTCAATATTCACTTTTTCAGATTAGCCTCGTCAAAACACGTTTTCATTCCATTGCTTTGTCAGTACTTTACTGAACGTGGAATTTATCTCTTATTGATTAAAACAGGAGGCTTTAACTTTCAAGTTTTTCGGTCATTGTTTGTCCGAATAAATCGTTTAAGGCCTTCTCAGACGTTTTTATTTTAAATAGACTTACATGTAGTAGTCATATCTGTCATTGGAACACTACCATGTATACTCTGATTTTCTCTATTTTATTCGTTGCAGGAGGAGTTTGCATCTGCTCTAGCAATGAAGCCAGAATCAGATTTCGTCGAAAATATGTTCTCTTTGATGGACTCCGACAAGAACGGTTACATCTCCTTCAGAGAGTTTCTTAACGCGGTCGTCATGCTTTCTAAAGGTCAGTGATAGTCGAGAGGGAGTTCATGTGTTTATGATTATATCAGTTTTTTAGCAAAATCAAGAAAATCTAAAGCTATAGGTAATACTAAGTAAAAGTCTACAACTGTTTCTTCAGCCGACTTTACAGTTTACCCCCTGGTCATTCTGTGCATTCGTTAGTCCCGTACTATGGCAGCCGACACATGGCGCTGGCAAGTCATATTACTGACCCGAATAATCCTCGCAGGTACTTATTTATATACCTGGGTGGAGTGGAACAATTTGGGGTAATTTTTTACTTAAGGAAATTAGCGGCGATGTGACCGGAGTACGAACACGGACCTCATGATCCGGAGTCGTGCGTCCTACTACTGGACTATTCCGCTCCTCAATACATGACTAGAGATAAGTTAAATGAAAAGTTGCTTAAAGCCAAAGAAAAAGAAAATATGACATGGCCCTGTGAGTATCGCAGGATTTATTCAACTTTTTCACATGCCATCTAAATGTAAAAGTGACAAAAACTGAGACGAGACATTACATCAGATAGAACAAACTCAACAGTTACCGACTTGGACCGGCCAGGTAAAAGAAGGACCGACTGTGTCGCTTAAATTGGTTTATAGAGCTCTTACCGTTCTCTGCACGAGAAGTTTCTCAAATACAAGCAATGAATATCAATTTGAAACAAAACATTTGTCCTTGTTGTATTAAGATATTAAAATAATAGCAACGACAAAAAATTCGTCCCTGCATTAATGTTTAACCCTCGTAAAGGATAATCCTATCCTATCCCAACCTATCCTATCCTATCCTATCCCATCATGTATTATCCTATCCTATCCGACTCGGGAAAGGTTATCCGACTACTATATACCAGTTCAGCAGATGTTTGTTTGTTTGTATATTTAGGGTCCGGTCAGAACAAGCTTGAGACACTGTTCCGAATGTTTGACCATGACAGGAACGGTACTCTGGACAGAGACGAACTCTTCAAACTGTTCAGGTAAGATGGCTGGATTGTCACGATCATCTGATTGTGTCCCATTCACTGATACGACCGATATTATTCTACAACATTGATTGCAAAAAAGAATAATCGAACTAAGTTTGTCATAGAAGCTAAAATTTATATTTCAGTTTTGAAATGAGATGGAGGTTTTTACCTGATATGATGATAAAACAAATTTATAGCGTCATTTAGTCTTTGTTAAATAGATGTATTTTAATTGTAATTAGTTTGTAAATCGAATAGTTTTGTACAATATTTAAGTTAGAATAGTCTCCCGTTGATTTACCCATATGAAGTACTTACCTTGTAAAGACAGTGTACGAACTGTAGTCTCTCTGTCTTCGACGGACATCGAGCTTCAATGTTAGATCGAAGGTTGTCACTTTTTTTTCTAAAATATCTACTTCACACCTTGTATCCAATTAGTTATAATATCCTGCAGGGAATAACGATAAACTGGTAAGCTAATTTGAGCAAAAACGATGCAGGAAGTTTAAATATCAAATAATTGGTTTATAAAAAGGCGTTCATAGGTTTGAGATGATGAGAGACGTTTACTGTGCACCATTCATGGCAACGTCATGCACGAATATAGGAAAAAGAGCTCTGTTTCGTAACAAGTTATTCGCATACTGAAAGAAAGCGCCAATGAGTCTCCGTGAATACTATATGGCTAATTATACATGGAATTAGCAAGGAACATGATTGGCGTTCCTGCAAGAATTTTGTACTTTTGATTAAAACATTTTCCACGACTTTATACTCGTTTTATTTGATTCGAACCTAGGAAATCCCCGTTAAATATCGGATTAATTCAAGTCAAACGTACTGTCACAATATTTAGCTAACTTTTATAGCTAATTTAACTTTTAAATCTAGCTTGTACTAGTCCATTTAATTGGTTGACAATATGATATAACAGTTATGCTTGCAAGGTCGATTGTGTTAGCCTAACACAGTCGGCATATATATTTATCTCACGATGTCCTAGATGTTACAGTTCGTACTTGATATACATGGCTAACAACGGTAACGCTTTTATGCAGGAAAGTTTGTTGTTTTTACTTACGACTTAAACTCAATCATGTGAATCTATCGATAAACAACTGTTTGGAAAGAAAGATAATGGGCACGTTGAACTACAAAATACAATTTTACGGTTTCAAAACGATGGGTGACGTACGTCTACATAACCGGCGTCTCCATTAGTGTAAGTGAATACAACATGGCGAAGGGTTGACATTCTTCACCACAAAGAACGTAGGCATTTTTTGTGATGCAGTTAGTGTCAGTCTCAGTCGGAGGGAGTATGAATAAAAGAAGTAACAATAAAGGTGGGGAGAGTAATGTGCATATTGAGGAACCGACTAGTGCCTGGACCACAATCATGTTCACAATATCCTGTGTGTTTCAGCTCTTTGATTGAAATGGCAAACAGCAGCCTGAGCCGAGAGGACATCGAGGGTCTTGTGGAGTCCATATGCCAGGAACATGGGCTGTCATGTGACGATTCTATTAATTTTGATCAGTTCTGTACCATCCTGTCCCCACACATGGAGAAGCTATGGAGCTCGGGTCTGGAGTGGAAAGGTGTCAAAAACTTCATACCAAATGGAGAGGATAGGAAGAAAAGGTAGGCCAACGAGCTTTCATCATTTTGTGGGGTGTTTTTATCATTTATCGTAGGCCTACGAGTTTTCATCATTTTGTGGGGTGTTTTTATCATTTATCGTAGGCCTACAAGTTTTCATTATTTTGTGAGGTGGTTTAATCATTATCTTTTTACATTTGACATTCTTGGTAATTTTCGTTTAAGTTACTGTCCAAGACTGTTCTCTGCTTTTTCGACAATTGTGCATTTTTTTTTTCAGGGATGTTCAATTATTAGTGAACCATCGTATGTTAATAACTTCGGTTGTCACTTTCTGTGCTTTCTTTTATTAGTTTAATTTCATTAAATAAATAATAAGATTGCTGTAATCAAATATTATTAATTATTAAAATATTTTTTCAGACTAAATGTATGCATTTTTGCAACTTTGCAATCTTTATCTACGCATTTCTTTGTCCAATATTTTTTATTCTTTTTATTTTGTTGCAGTGTAGGTTTAACTTTGTTCATAAATCAGAAGCTCTTGGACGACAAAATCATATTAAAATAATGATGCAAACTTAAACAGGTTTATCTTTTTATATTACTGACATGCATATTATTTCACCGTCAATATTTCTGCTTTTTGTCCTAATTATCAAAGAGGCTTTTATGTCTCTGTATTTTTTCTAATCTCTCTCATGTTGTTTTCCCTGCATTGCAAACATTTAATGATATTATTGTAAAGTCAGTTATTATCTCCATGTATGAACGATTAAGTTTTAAAAAGGAAATTGAATTGAATTGAGTTGTATATATCTTTCCTTAGAAACAGTTTTGGAAACTTACGACGGCTTTCGATGGTCATTACCAATATGTTTAAGTAAGTGATATGTCTTGTTAGGTGTTAAGGTGATCGGTGCATGGATCGGATGAATGGTGAATTGTAAATCTCTAGGCGAGTCGATTGTTGTATGTTTAATGGGTTTATGGATGTTTGTAGGCGTTCGAGGAAAGCTATGTAAGTGATGCTTGCATGCCATGATAGAGTTGAGGCGTGTTTAATATCACGCATGCTTTTTCAGATGTAAACATCATGAAGGGAATGACTAAAATGAATCGCAGGATTAGTTTTATTATCACAAGCTTACAATAAATAGTAAATATAAATTAATATTCCTCCTAGATTAATATGTCTTCTACTTTGAAACAACTCTATATTGAAATAATGGAGAAGCGAAATTCGCTGCTAAATAAAATAATTATTTTAACAATAAATTAGAGAATATATAAGTAGCATGAGACAGATAAATAGATTTGGTTACATTCAAATAAAACTGTTGATATAACATGGGTAAAATTTAACATTATAGTTTTATACATATTTAGTTGAAATTAAATAATTCTTTATTTATGACAGTCTTCCCTTATTTGTATTGTTTACTATTCTTTCAGTATTTTAAAAACTTTTATATACTTTTTCTTTTTATTGTTTAAAAGCGCATTATGCTTTGCCTAATGCATAAGTTTTACCTTAACATGTGTTGGATTCCTTTCCTTGCTACTCATATGATATAAATTGTTCTTAATTGTATCTTAGGAATTTTTGGACTAAGACAACACGCATGTCTAAGAATGGTGATTTTGGACATATCTTCGTTTTCAGTATAAAACTTTAGTGTCAGATGATTTGAATTTATTTTGATATATTGTTGTTTTCTTTCTGTATAATGCAGTGGTTCAAAATTTACGGTAATGAGGTATGTCTGCACACATTATAATCGACCCTTTTATAATATAAAGACAGATATGGTATCAAGGTCTAAAATTATACCGAAGTTATATACAGTTGTTCAATTCTTGCTTCAAACCATTTACATGTATGCAAATATTAATTTTGATGTTTCAGCAAAGTATATATATTTTATAGTTCGGATAACATAAGAAAATGCAAATATGGTAAACGGTCAGTTTGCTAAGGTTGTGAAAATATGTAGAAGTCTAATTTTTCTCAACTTTTTGTGGATTACAAATGGGGGAGCCCATGTCGTCTGGGGTCTGGGGTCCTCATTTACTGTAGGACACCGATTGTTCTCTACAGATAGTTGTCTGGGGTTAATATCTATCCATGAATGCTGGACGTCGTTAATATGGTGAATTTTGCATTAGAGTTATGTTTAAAACATATGTAATAGGGGCACTGCAATAATAGTTAACATGTAAGATTATATAATTATGTGCTTCTTTATAGTCATAACACTGGTGTGGCAGAATTTCTTTCCGATAAAAAGATACATTAGTCTTTGCTTTTAGCTTTTGGAATATTAGATGTCGTATATATATATATTGTATAGTACATGTATATGCTAACCTTTCAGTGTTTTTCATGGTAGAGGTCATTATGGTAGAAGTCATTATGTCTTTTGACTTTGAAATTTAACACATTGCTTTGTGCACTTCTTCTATTAACAATTTGGTAATACACTTTCCGTTAGTTATGCATTGCTTATGAAAATCATGTCGATAACAGAATGTTTATATTTCAATCGTTTATTGATCGGTATGTGTTGGTGTTAGTGTTTGTGTTAGGGAACTTTATGGGGTTGGAGTGGGGCGGGCCTATAAAAATTAGTTCTGGCATATAACCAATTAACCATGTAGAGAAACTACTATTAAAACGACCAGGATAAAGTGTATGTGTAACAGTACTAATCCTGTTTCCCATGGCGTCTTAAGAAATATTAAGCCCTGCATGTTAAATTTGAATAAATGTATCAGAGTACTTTTTCCAACAGGCGTTTTGTATTCGCGCAAATGCAGTTTGAACATTGTATTTTTCGATGGCATTTCCACGGCTAAACCCAGAATTATAATGCCTTCGATTCAAATAAGTAGATAACAAGAAGTATAACAAGTACAGATAACAACAAATAAGGTCATAAATATGCGCGAACATGTCATCTGACCTTCTAGTCTAATTCGTTATTATTTTTAAGGGAAATAACATTTTGCGCTAACAACGCAAAGTTTAACCGTGTCCAAGTCACTGTTACGTCGTATTATCTAAAGACCTTCATGCGTGAAAACAACATATGTTTGGCTTTTTATCAGTGGTTCACATTGCAAAATTATCGTTCTTTTGCAAAGTTAATACAAAGGTCATTATTTATGTATTATATAACTGTTGTATGTCAATATCTCCCTGGGTTTCTATATGTAGCATCACGGAAATCTACGTGTATCGACCGCAAGATGGTGCCCGGTGCAGGTTAGCTTCCTTAGATTTGTGACCCTACCTTAGATGACCAGTGTCTTTTTGTACTCATGTGCTCATGTTTTCGGTTCTTTGGCCCTTTATAAGGTTCTTAAATATTCGGCGGAAAAGTCACTAAATGATTTGATCTTACTTTATTTTTTTATGCTTGAAAATCCGATTTATAAAAGAGAAAGTGAATCCAGTTGAAATGCTTGTATAATGCCTGAAGAACCGAAATTTTGAGAAAAAATCCAGGATTCTGTATATCTTTTTTTAGGTTTCTTTTAGGAATATTCGTTTGTATTTTGTGTAATTACGTATTTTATACTGCATGCGTCTATGTATACCTTGAAGAAAACTTTGTATAGATTGTTATGTATGTTTAAACGTCCCTTAAACATGTTCATTTGGAGTCTTGGTTTAATATACACGGACCATGTATGGAGTGGTTTCACTAAAGCGAAGCACGCATTACTGGGATATTAACAAAAGTGTTCACGGCATGATTTTGTCATGACATCGCCCATATATTATTGTTTTCAGTGCCAAATAAAATTTATCAAAGCTATTAATTGGACAATTAAGACTATAACCCTTCTGTGAAAAGAACCTTAAACATAATTAGTAATATCCCGTTTTAAACATACATACTCACTATCTAGAAACATAGTTTTGATATTAGTTCTGTTTCCATTATATAATAGTACCTGTTCGTTGTTGTTTAAAAATCTGACCTACAACCTATGTGATGTTTGATAATCAGGTATACCAAACCGTCTTATGTAGCTTAGTACGAAGGTTGTCACTGAATTCGTAGAACTGGTGTTTATATTCCACTGACAAATTGAAGAACAAGACGTCAAATATAATTATTTACAGACAAAGTGTTAGCATACTAGGCAAAAAACAACAAAGTTTAACAAAATACCAAGGGTAACAAACCGACACTCCTTACAAACAGATCAGGTTTCCTTCACACGGCGACATGCGTACGACAAGACGTTGGCCTCAAGAAAAAAGCACACATGTATACATGTTCTTGACAATTTCTTCTTGAAGTAAACACCAGGGTGTTGACGTGTCTCCGGATCGTGGAGAGACAGCTAGAGACAGACCATCCTTTGTAATAATGTTATGGAGAAACTCATTGCTTTGCTCAATTTCGTGATATATTTCATCTATTAATTTATTTACGTATTTTCTATTAGTTTAAACACAGTTTGTGTTTGCACCGAGTTTCATAACGGTATACTGAAAAAATGGCTTCTTATTATTTCCTAGACCTTAAAATTATATTTGGCAACGGTATAATATATTTTGTTATTCACTAAATAGTTGGTTTACCTTTCTTATGTTAAGATCTGGGTTGGAATACGGTGGACGGCCCCGCGCCCCACATTTGCGATTTCAGTCAGATCACGAACGGCCAGACTACGGTCCTTCTCCAACGCTACTTTAACTGACGTCATGTTTGCCGTCCACCGTCATGCCGTCATCATCCACAAGCGTCATAACACCCTCATCAATCCTTTTATGTCATTTGAAGACTAATGCTCGGCTAACACTATTATTTCTATTTACTTGTTCCGTCAATTTAAGTGTTTTCATAGGATTTTCATGCAATTCTACACACAATTGTATGTTGCTACGTATTTCTATGCGGTTTTTCATTTCCATTTCAATGTTGTATACAAATCAACCTCTGTTGCATCAACGTTGCTTTTCCAAACTCTTACGTGCATCTGACGTCATTTTTTCACGAGACGTCACTATTACATCAAGATACAATTTGGCGAATTCTTATAAAATTCTTAAGAAAATATGATTAAAATTGTCTGTTATTTGTAATAATCTACTATCAACTTAAGACCGGGAGCGAGCATGGGTTACCATGGTTTCGAAAAAATGTTTTATGTCCTAACTGGAGTAATTTTGCTGAAAATTGCTAAATAGTTGTCCTACGAGATTGTGGCTACAAAATAAATCTTAGTTTGGGTAAACAGAAATGAGACAAAGTATACGGACTTCTGGGACAACCCTCGCACGATATGTTCTTTGATGTTCTCTGTGTAGATGTTAACTTTGTGACATTGGATACCGCATGATTAAACAAATGCTTTAATGTCAATACATTGTTTAATAGATATGCTGATCTTCCTTTTAATGGACATAATGTGTACTAAACATAAAATATAAATGCCATATTTACTATGAATATAAAAACACTTTATTGAAACAGTGTAAAAATTAAACCTAAATAGTTTATTTAAACTTTGATGCTTATCATATGTAATATTATTTTATTTAAAGTGGCACATTTCATGTTAAGATGTAGCCCTGTAGTAACATAGCTGTTTGTCACGTTGTCTCTCCCTTAGCTTTCTTTATTCTATCGCTATATCAGTTCCTAATTAAGTTGCATAAAAGTTGTTAAGCAAGTAATGACTTTAGTATAAAAGATATCATTTTTATGATCATTTGGAGTTTAATTTTTATTCAGAAGTTTCTTGCTCCACACATGTTTCCCTTTTTTTCTTTAAAATACATGTATCAATAAGAGTTGTTATATTAAACCGCCAATCTTCGAAATGCCTTCTTTTAAATTAATAATGTAATCAAGCTTAACTACTATTTGGCACATAAAACTTGGTTATCAGTAACTATTCTCCATTAATACATGCTTAGAACCTTCATGTGGGGAGGTTTCTAACTAATCTGCGGTGCGCCGGTGGTTCTACCCAGTTGTTAGTCCAGATCTTCCTCCACCAAGAATTAGCTGGACGTCGACAATATGACCATAATTTTATCGGTGCGATGTAACAAAAACAAACAAATAAATGCTCTCTCTTGTGAGAACAGTGCGGAGGCCCGTAAGCGAACAGCCAATAGCCTTGTGGAGCAGGTTCAAGCCAGCGACTCGATTACCTCCATCAACAACCCGGAGTCTACCAGCTCCGATCACTCGTCAACTAGCAGGTATGTGTTATGGAGTTCTGTGAGAATCATAGATAACCGTCCCCTTGGTTATCCAACCCTCATACGAATCGAATACCCGATCGATTGCCCTCCCTTTGATAGACCAGCCCGGAAAGTCGCACTCCCTTCTGAATTATGCAAGCCAAGAAATTTGCTCTGCCTTTTGATATGCAAGCCCTGACATTTGGCCTCCTTCCTGATATGCCAGCCCGGACATTTGTCCTCCCTTCTGATATGCAAGCCCGGACATTTGTCCTCCTTCCTGATATGCAAGCCCGGACATTTATCCTTCTTCCTGATATGCAAGCCCGAACATTTGTTCTCCTTCTGATTTGCAAGCCCGGACAAATGCTCTGCCTTCTGATATACAGGGCCGGACATTTCCCCTCCGTCTTTATGTGCAAGCCCTGGCATTTGCCCTCCCTCCTGGAATGCAAGCCCGGATAACTGCCATCCCTTCTAATATGCATGCCCTGGACAGTTGCCGTCCCGTTTCTCATGAACACGGAACTCATGATGTCCGGGTGTAAATTGTGCTCCTTTTGAAGAACACGGGACGATGCCTGATGTAAATTGATGGGGGCGGCTGCCTGGGTGCCTGCCCTTTTTAAGAATTAAAGAAACATTGATTTCTTGAAGGGCGGGCATACCAATGCCGTTCTGAGATCATATAACTTTTCTGAAAATAAAAACTCATAGACTATGCTTCCACTCATACCATCTGACGATGTTACATGCGCAAATTTAAATTTATGTTTATTTTTAAGAAATTTGTTTATGACTTTAAATTAACCTGGACTTGCATTACCTTGACTGGAAACTTTTGTGGCTTTATATACACTCGTGAAAAGAACATTCTTAGATAGCAAAGTTGTATATAATGTAACATAACTATGGAACTATTATATTATTTATTTTTGTATAAAGCGTCTTGCAAAAAAAAAAATCTGAATGACATGTTAATGTATATTAATTTGATATTGTACACAGCTACCTCTGCATTTGGAAATCATTTTAGTAGCCTTTGTATCATTTTAAATATCTGCGTAACTCTCTTATATCACCGCTTATGGCGAAGTATTTAATTATATAATAATTATTATTTTTCTTTATGGCTAAGATTGTAGTTTCCATTTGATAATGGGGTCTGTTTCATAAAATTCTCAGTTTCTGATATAAAAATCATACCTTTATTCATATTTTACCTTATATTCTAAGTAATCATTTACCACCTCGCTGTTAGGACGGACAGATGCGAGTACGTGGTTTTCCAGAATACATTTTAGACTTTTTAGATTCAGATTTTACTTGTGTATTTATTACTGTATCTTTTACCCATTTGACCAACCCGTTGATAGAATAGACAGATTCGAGTTCAAGGCAATCCGAGAGGCGTACTCACCTGTACGGGCCAAAATACGACGTTTGAAGCACTTCGTGGAAAACAATCGCCAACATATCTTCATCCTGGTGCTCTTCTACGGTATCTGCTTCGGACTGTTCGCGGAGCGGTTTTATTGTACGTAGTTGCATTTACGTTTTACTTGTAGTATTTATGCATTTATAATATATAACAAATAAGGTTCTAACAAACCTCTGCCACTGTTGTATTTTCCATTTAAATTTATATAAATACACAATAACATACAGATGTAGTCATTGTGATTATAGGTCCATGTATTATATTTGTTTTAAAGTTTGGCACTGTCCTAAAGTTTCGACACTCGCACACACACGCACGCACGCACACATGCACGCACACACACACACACACACCACCACCACCACCCTCAACCAAGGTTCACTCATTGTGAAAAAGCGTGGATTTTATCCAGGCCATCCAAAGACAGTGATAGTGTTCAACCAAATGAATGGACGTTAATTATCGAAATGAAATGGAACACAACCAGTATTTTGTCATTTCTTAATATAATGTTTTCTTTCGCTAATATTTCTCACTGTTTCACCTAAACGTATGATATATAAATAATTTATGTATCTATAACATGTCTTACTAAGTTTATTATTTCTACCCCTATTTAAAGATTCATTGTTGGCCAGCGTCTTTATGAAATATATTTAAAGTGTAAGCTAAAAACGAATAACAGATCTTATGGAAGTTAAGTATATAGTAAAAAGACGGTTGGCATGTACTTAGCTTCTATTTGCAGATAAAATATTTCAACCTTCAATATTTACGCAGTCGTTCGTAGTAAATCCTAGAGCTTAATCTTCATAATGTATGCAGATGTTCTTGTTTGTTATTTATTCGGGCAAACACATCCAAATGGCATACTGTGCTCACAGTTCACACAAATACATAATACTCATCAATTAATTGTATTCAATACTAATTTTATCTATCGATGATTTATTTACTTTTCGCCAATCTTTCACACTTAAATAATCGAGTGCCCATGTTTAAGGTATATATATATTGGACTAAATGGTGAGAGGTTCTGTTGTAAGTAAAATTATCACAATAATATACATTGGCTTCACAGAAAATCACGGAAACCTTTCTCTGTTTGACATTCAATTCATTAAAAAACGACATATTAAAAAGTATAGTTTTCAACAAAGAAAAAGTTTATAGTTTTCCCTTTTGTCTTCTTACAATCTGTTTGGGACTTTTATTGTATGGTTCTTTTATATTTATCAGTAATTTATTCTATTATGCAGTTAATTTGTAAACACATCTATTTTGCATACATGTTTCCGTTTCGTATTCACATATGCAATCTGCTTCGAATTGTTTGCTGAACTCTTGTATTGATCTTACCAATAAAATCCAATGTTGAAATATATTTAACTTTTATATTGTAGGTATATATTGCATGTTGTTATTTTCTTGCCAGTAACAATAATAAAGACCATCTTCTGTCAAGTCCAAATCCTTGCAATCGTATTAAAACTGCTTTCCTAATTATAGATACAACTTGGATTGAAACAGTTTAAAAAACACAGGTTTAAAAATGGCATCATCCTCTTTTAGAGATGAAAAGGTGTAGCATTTTATAATGCTGACAAGTTTTTGGCCGGGCCCATTTATAACGATACGGAATAAATCTTCGATACTGCTCTTAAAATGTCAACTTTTGCCATTAGAGTTAAACAAGGACAAATGTTAACAACTTCCGAAAAGTAACCACGAAGGATTTAATCCGTTACCCAATCGTGTTTAAAGTTTATGTGTTCTGGCATAAAACTCAGGGCTAACTTAAATTCTTTGTAGACAGATGTAACGTAACTTTGTTCTATATGTTTCTTTTTTTATTGTGGTAATATACCTACAGACTACACCGTAGAACGAGAACATAGCGGATTACGGGCCCTAATGAGTTACGGCATCAGCGTGACTCGAGGGGGCGCTGCAGGAATGTCCTTCTGCTTCTCGTTGCTATTGGTTACCATGCTCCGGAACATCATCACGTTCTTTAGGGCGACGTTCCTGAACCTGTACATTCCGTTCGATTCTGTGGTCTCTTTCCACAAGATTGTGGCATGGACAGCTTTGTTCTTTACAGGTGAGAAACCGTTGATAAGGATTGGGTTTTTATGACGATTATTGTGGAATTATTTTTACGTCTTTGTTTGTTTTGTATTTGATTTATAGTTTGGTGCGGTATTTCGGACATTAATGAAACTTTAAGAATTGATAAAAAGTTAAAATAAATTTAAATAAGTGTTTGTTTATTTCTGACAGATAACAATAAGAATCAACGCGGGTATTGTCGATTCAAACGCATTTGTCGCAAGTTTTGCTCGTTATGGTCACTGTCTAAGCTATCACAAGAAAGGAGGATGTGTATTTTTATTTTTTTATCAGTTTAATTTGATTTAACATCCATGTATGTAATAATTATACATCCATTGTTTATATATGTCCCCTGGCAAGGCATTTTAAGTATTTCTTCATTACCATCTAGCGCTTCACGTGGTTGGGTACGGATTCAACTTCTACCAACTGGCTACTCAGCCCACTAAGTACCTGTGTGTGTTTGACTCCATCGTCTTCCGGTAAGAACAAAGAGATGACATATTTTATTGTCATAAAAATTATGCATATGAGTTATACGGAATTTTATAATTTTTAAGAAATCTTCTCGCGTGAAAACATGCATGTTAAATCAGAGACCTATAATACTCTAGTTAAATAAATGGCAACCGATTGTCATGTAAATCACCCTAATAAAGAATAATATATTTGTGGTACATCACTTTCAAGCACGGGATGCATTTAACGTACAGAATATCTGTTTATGAATTTCTTCAAGTAAGGGAAAGGGAATAGCATATTAAAGATACTAAACTCGATTTGATCTCGATTAATCCTCTAAGTTCCGTTTAGTGTCAATTGATGACCAAAATATATATACCGATTTCCACGTACATGTTCATCATTTTTATTTTCGCCACTTCTGTGTTTCAGGGCAGACATGTTACCTACTTTCAATTTCTGGTTCTTCGGCAATATGACAGGTATCCCTTGGTATAATTAAAGATTTAAGACATTATAGCAATTTTAAGTAATTTGTATATTAGTTTCAAGACCTGACAACTGCTTTTTACAACGGTACATTGCAAAATCCCCAAATGGTAGCTGTAATGATAAACGTTAAAGACGTCATCCCCAATGGACGAATTGTGATGAAGTATGCCAAATAATTTCTGTTTAATTTGGGTATGGTCTTTCCCTTGCAGGTTTCACGGGTATCTTACTGGTGATAATCATCTGCACCATGTACGTATTTGCCACCCAGATCTCTCGTCGTCTGATCTTCAACAGCTTCTGGATCTCTCACAAGGTACGGGACCAGTCTCCACTTCCTAGGTCCAGAGCCTTTCAGATCATCACAGTAATCTCCGCCACCCAAAAAGGACAATCGCCACTGAGATTGACGGACTAGATTTGCACGAGCTTATAATATTTTGATATAGTTTTTTTTAAAAATAGTGACATAGTTGTAGTTTCATTCTAACAAATAAGTCTAAGAATTCTTAAAATTAAATTGTTGTGCTTTTGTTACATTAAAAGAGTAAAGATGATTTACGCTGACACTCGATGTACACATGCATGATCTCCACTTTAGTCACGTACTTTCAAGAAGGCTTGCTGTGGTAGCCGGCGTGACCAGTGTGAGAAGCGTGGTCTTGGCATGCATCATCATAGGCCAGGGAGCGTGCCAGTAGTGTAATAGCTCGTATGTTTATGTGGATCACTGTCAGCGAATATTCATTTGGCGGTATCCTTTACTGGTATAAAAACGCACCTTGCAGATGTCTGTGTAGAATCACAGAAGCACACTATATGGAAAACATTTTAAAAATGCTTAGATTATGCCTTTACCCGATCTTGAGATTTTCAGTAAGCGACTGTAACCTTGGTATTTTAAAGTAAACATATACAATTGTTTATCTTGTGGGAGGTAAACAGACGTATTGAATACTGCTCAGAATAAATTGTCACATATCTGTGCTTTATTGTGACGATATACAATAAGAATTTATTGTTATACTAATCATGGTCGTCTATCTACAGCTGGGCTTGTCGTCTAAACTGCTGACGTTACTTCACAGGGGCTCGTGGGTTGTCTTATGACATGCTTTAATTGACGATGAAGATGTTAATTATTCTGAATGGGATTCTAATGCTTTATCTGCAGCTATACGTGTTGCTGTACTTGCTGACGCTGCTGCACGGGGCCTCGATGGTTGTCCAAAAACCGATGTTCTTCGCCTACTTTATCGTCCCTGCGGTGCTGTTCATCATGGACAAGGTGATCAGCCTGAGCAGGAAGCGGGTCGAGATCGCTATCGTACGCGCCGAGAACCTCGCCTCAGGTCAGTAAAAACTGTAGTCTGGAGTTCCTTCCCCTGGTCACTATGTGATAGGTTCAGGCAAAAGCAAATAAAGGCGGCATCACTGGTCTATACTATATGGGAAACTATATAGTTTATATACTGAAAGATAATTTTTTGGCACAAGCGAACAATTCTTTTCGCAATTGATATAAAATAGCTAGTGACTGATTAGTTTTCCAGGATCAGTTTTCTGGGCAGATACAAAATAGAATATTTACAGTGTACTATAATATCAAACGGCAATTTATTACGTAATATTTAGGTGAACATGGCGTACTTGCGATCTTGGCTTAACTCTACTTGACAATAAGGTCACGTGATCGGCATTTTAATGAAATTTTATTTATATTAAGCAAAAGAAAGGGTAAAATAGCATATTAATGATGAAGTCGAGAGAGAGAGGGGAGGGGAGGGGGGGGGGGGGGAGAGAGAGTTTTGCTGCCTTACAGAAAAAAGGCCCTTCGGATACTTTTGACGTCACGTAATAAAGTGCGCGAGAAGATTGCGTCATAGTTTGTGATGTTTACAAATCAACGAGTTTATAAACGTTGCTATGAAATTCGCTCGCAGTGTATTTTTCTGATGTTTACAATTTTGAGGCACTAATTTCCTTTTTTCTTATTCAGTTTGCACATATTATTTTCTTAAACAGAAAAGGTATATTGTTGATGTAGATCGCACACAATTGTTCAGTCATCGATGTAGGCTCTAGATTTACTAAAAAAAAAAAGATCTTGATTGATGTGTAAACTAACGTATTTTTCACAAATCCTTTTATAATACTTTAATAATAGTATCCGACAGTTTGGACCAAAAATATTTTCATTAAACATCTTAATAAGGTATTGTTGGCTGAAGTTCACACAAAATGCTGTTAATTGATGTCCTACACCTGTCTGAAAAGTGAACCATAACGCCACAATCGTCATTACAAACAGTTGTTTTTTTCCTATTTGTTCCACGCTGCACAGTTAGCTATTTTGAAAAGATGAACATCCAAAAAGTGTTGCTTAACGAGTTTAATTGCCTCAAAATTGAGACACAGTTGAAAAGTGTAGAAAGCTTAGACTAAAGTACGCTGTTTTTCTACATAAATTATGCACTAATACACAAAAATCAGAGCTCGGATATTGTTGCATATATTATATATAGGCAAACTGTTGGCTACCACCTTTAAACAGAGATCACATAACTATGTTTAGTGTTGTAATGAACAGAATACTAATGTACTACTAAATTACGGTGGAGCGGGGAGGGGGGGGGTAGTATTTATCCATTTATTTAGCAGACTGGACCTTTTTGCCACCCTTGCCACATCTGTTGAAGGGGTGTAGGGGGAGTGGCATATTTGTTCACCTGTTTACTGAGGGTCTTCATAATTTTTTTCCGAATATCATTACGCATATCTAGTCATTATCACGAATGCATTATATTTTGTCATATTAAACTCGACGTGTTCGTGTCTTAAATATGTATCATGTGACAACATTTTTTGATGTTATCACATGACGTACATTTTCTATTTACAAACTAAAACATAAATGAACATCCAACAGCAGTCTACAAAACGTGCACAAACCTCACACAATCATAAACAAGTTCAATGTCGCTGTAAAGTGCATCATCATAAATTTCAATAACAAACAAATATGATAAAATTGGGCGCCTTTATAGGTGGATTCAGGTAGTTTGCTTCTTTCACATGAAACAATGTCTTACCTCTGTTTGGGAGAATTTGAAAAAAAAAACATCTTAATAAGATCATATGTTAGTCTGAGTAAAAACGATATTGACCTCTACCTCAGTTGTTAGACAGCACAACTCGTGAAATAATTCACTCTAATTTTTAATTATTTCCAAATCTATAAATAAGCACGATGGGGATTTCTGCCTAAAACAGACATCGAGGTCAGAGCGGATAATCCGGCTGGTGATATAATGTGATGTCAAATTTAAATTTTTACTTGGTTTTCTCAGTTTTAAAATAGCTAACTATGCATCGTAGCTCAGATGGCGAATACATGTTTGTAAAGACGAGTGGGGTGTTACGCTTAAATGTTCACACATTAGGGCATCAGTAAATAGCATTTCGCGGGAACTTTACAGGTAATTATAATGTTTCATAATTTATTTGGTTGTTTGAGCAAGACAACTTTGGTCCAAACTGTCGGATACCACCTTTGAAGTGACTTGCAAAATTTACAGAATTTTTGAGGCCGATTGTCGCAAACATTCACGAAAAGATTTTCCAATCTTAGAGCGATCTTGGAAATTATCATATTAGTTAAAATGTACATCTTTACATCTTTCTTAATAAATGATGCGTAACGGCGTTTAGAGGTAGAAGATCGTAGGATTACTAAGAAATTTTAATTTTGGGAGATAAACAGATACACTACGTAAGCTGAATTAAGATAACGCGTTATGGCCAATGAAGCAAAACTTTTAAGATACCGACATTATTATGGAATTATGATAACGGACATAGTTAAATGGTGAACTTTATTGAAAGAAACATTTTGTACGCAAGTTTGTACAAAAGCTAGACAGCTAACATAAAAATTAAAAGAAAAATATAATGAAACTATTTTCAAAAAGACGCCTAAACTAAAACTATCAAATTGCATTCACGATTTTGGAATCTATAATATTATTGTATGACTTACAGGTCCGACGGAACAGCTTCATTATTTCACGTATATCGGCTTTGCTTTAAATATCATAGTTAAGCTGATAATAAAGCAAACAATCTAAAATAGATATGTACTAGAAAATCCTAAAGAACATTTTATATTAAAAACTTCTATTTCAAAAAAAAATGTCTGAATGGTGCTTTTTTCTGACACAAGCCATCTCAGCATCAGTCGCTACCGCACGTGTTCAGAGAGGAATGACGCACACGTGATCTTTAGATCCAGATCACAGGGGTGTACGAGGTAGTAGTTAATTGCAAACTCAGTTTATTTTGGCCGAATCCGGTACCATGTATGAGTATTTATTTTAGACCCTCCTTAGGTTAAAACGCATCCTCATATAAAAAATATTAAATGTATATGAGAATGGTTTCTATGATCGGGTATTTGTGACTTTGATGTAATTCTTGTTCCAATGTATAATCTTTATTTCAGAAGAGGACTAATCACTCATTATCTTCTATTAATTTGTATCGATCTCTTGCGAAAAGAATTGTTCGCGTGAGCCACAAAAAATATCGTTCATTATATAAACTATAGACCACTGTGGCCGCCATTGTTTTCGTTTGTCTGACCCTATCACGTGGTGACCAGGGGAAGGAACTCCAGACTGGAAGGTTTTCTTCTGCAGTGTACTAATGTTAGCATAGGCCATAAAAGGTAATCATTTAATGTATGCTGGAATGAAACTGTAGAATAATACCTATACATTTATACTCAACTGGTTGTAATGAAACTACAAGTAAGTTTAGTTGACACTTATATAATGTCTTTTATGCCCATTAACGGTGGCCGATGTTTACAAAAGATTATTTCATACATGAAGTAAAAAGCTCAACATAGCCAATAATCTCAAATACATAAACAAAACTTAATCAAGATATTGTTATCTTAGTTAAATCTCGCTCGAAACTGACCCTCTTCCTTCGTGATGACCGAGGTAAATGTTATCTTAAAGGCAGCTGTCCTCTGACTAGGAGATGGCTTCGATGGATCAGTAAATTCTATTATTATTCAGACGTGACGTTTATCGAGTTTAAGCGGCCGCGGAGGTTCGAGTACAAGTCCGGTCAGTGGGTCCGTATTGCCTGCGACTCTCTTGGAAGTAACGAGTACCACCCTCTCACTCTGACGTCAGCACCACATGAAGACACGCTCTCCGTACACATCCGGGCAGTTGGGCCCTGGACAAACAACATTCGCAACCTCTTTGACAGAGAAAACGTAAAAACGTCGCCATATCCGAAGGTGAGTTTAAAAATTAGACGTTTACTGAGAAATGTACAGTTATATATGTGCCATTCAATGTCCATAAAAAAGCATGCATTTTAAGTTTAAAAACTGAACGACAATAAAAATAACACAATACAACTTAAGAACGGATTATGATGTGTTTATTCAATGAGAATCGAAGGGACAGTTATAAGCAATCTTCAATATACATAATATCAAACTTTTACTTTTGATTGTCTGTTGCCTTGTGCCTATATTGTATTGGCGAATGGGTAGTATGGAGCTGCTCGTACACTGTACACAGACATATATTTTCTTTACCATCGGAAATTTAATAAATTGCTTAAAGATTAACACATACTTTTTCCTGTCTTATTATTGTTCCTGTTGTTGTTCTTTCGTTGTGAATTTTGGTCTTCTTTTCTAACAAGTTATGCTCTATTTTCTGTGTCCACCCTGCAGCTATACCTGGATGGGCCGTTCGGTGCTGGCCAGCAAGACTGGTACACGTATGACGTATCTGTGCTGGTGGGGGCCGGTATTGGCGTCACACCGTATGCCTCAATCCTGAAGGACTTCGTGCACATGACCTCGATCAAGAGCACCTACAAGATACGCTGCCAGAAGGTAAGGGCTGTCACGATCTTAATGATAAATCTTTGCGAGCGTTAGGACGATAAGGTTTTAGTTTTTAGAATCGGTATTTAGTGCCGCTCGGAAGATCGCTGCCTCGTATGGGATGAGAATGGAGACAGTACTTCAGCAGGCAATAACAAGAGTAAGCAGGTGTTTGTGAAATCCTTTGGCAAGAAAATGGCCGAGTTTACGAAGGTTAACAAGTCCTGTTGCAGTTATAAAGAATGTCAGAATTGTAGCAGGAAATAAAAAAAAATCGCAGCTGTTTGGCAAGGTCTTGTTTCAAGTAAAGAATTTAATATACTGATGTTGACACCGTAACTTGCAGTTTCAAATAGGTGTAGCAAACAACAATGAAGAAAGCAAAGTGACAAAACGTCTTTTTTAGCATATCCATGTTCTTGCGTTAATTGCATGGGCCATTGTCGCCATTGTCGTTAAATGTCGCACATTCGTGAACTTTCTTGTTGCTTTTATTCCCCCTTTTCGAAATGAAAGAAATGTTTTAAGTCCCCATGTGGAAAGGTATTTTTATATACTTTATATAAGAAAAATAATATAATTTATTGTGCTTCTTTTTTAAGCGCCCAAGCTTTTTAATTAATATTTATCTTAATCAATAAGATTCCATTTTATGGGCATGCTTCAGTATTTAGTGTTTTTCAAAAGTTTAAAAAGTGGAAAATTTGTAACTTGTCTCTGGAAATCACTGTAAAAAAGAGTTTTCTGCAGTTAATATCTACCAAATACCTACCCACAAGGGAGGTAAAAACGTGTTTCTTTTAATTGTTAGAGTAAAGTCCCTTCTGTTGACAACCACCGTCCTAATTCCCACCAGCCCGCTTAGGAAGAAGGTCTTGGGGCCGTTTTATCAAAGGATCATATAAATTATAATATGCATTAAATACAACTGATAACATGTATACTGTTTTCAAACTCATGATTGCTTATCATGAACATAATTTCATGACTTAGACATTTTTACCTTTGTGTAATTTTTAGGGAGTGTCAGACTCCA
This sequence comes from Sinonovacula constricta, assembly GCA_007844125.1. Classification (NCBI taxonomy): domain Eukaryota; kingdom Metazoa; phylum Mollusca; class Bivalvia; order Cardiida; family Solecurtidae; genus Sinonovacula; species Sinonovacula constricta. The sequence continues at coordinate 67,178,711 of CM017560.1, read as the reverse complement.
TTCGTTGTCACTTATTCATTTGTTGCGGATCACGAGAATGCATTCTATCACATGATCGGCAAAAATGATTACACCGGCGAAACAGTCAGAACATTGGACACAAGATTTAAACAACGTGCAAAATGCAAAATCTCAACATATTTTTTAAACATTGTACAATCACCGGACATACCATCCAGCCAGAAAATGTTGAAATTTTTACATCCAGGGCTGGAAAAATACGCTAGCCCGACGTCCCGGACTAGTCAACATGTAGTTTCGGGCTACTGACCATTGGTCATTAAATTAGTCCCGGGCTAGTCATTAAATTGACGGCCGGACAAGTGACAATACACAGCGGTACCTAATTAGCGATGCAACCAATCAAGCTATCGCCTTGGGCGTTTTATCAACACCACGTAATGGCTTCGCATAGACAATTCAAACGCATCCCAAAACAGCCAATCACGACGCGCGATACATCAACGCTTAACATGATCGGCCAATCAATGTGTAGGTGACAAATAACGGCATTAATACTGCATATTGAAGTACATGTGATAAGTGATAATTGATTCGCGAACTTTTTAAACTCGGCACGCGAAAAGTAAAAGGATTAGAGCCAGGTAAGTCTCAGTTTGATGATCTTTACTTTCATTGTCATATCTGAATACAATAGCCCAATTAAACAATACTCGATGCCAATTAAGGTGGGTATAAGGTATATCTTGGTACGAGATTGAAGATGATTTTAATTTTAATCCATCGTCAAGTCTGTGCAAAACGCAGTAGTAAAATATGCAGCCATGTCACTCTTGAAATATTTTACATTTGGAAACACGAACTCTTACACTTTGAATGAAAATCAACAAAGTCACAAACTGGCGGAAGTAAACGGCGACTTGAAGAATGCCCTAACACTCCAACGAAAATTAAGTCAGCAAAACTTGACAGCAAAACAATGTCAAAGGATCAGAAATACGAGGACAACGAGAGAGAAATTTTTTGGATAAGTGGCTTGCAGATTTTCCATGGTGTAATGTCAGAATACTGTAAATATGTTATGGAGACAAAGTATTTGTATAAGTGAGTAACATAAAGTGTACAAGTGTATTGGCCCAACATTTACGTGTCAGGGTCAGGATGATAAAAATTTGACATTGTTACAAAAACAATGTACACGTAATGTATTTTCTTTATAAAATCAGGACATTGCAAGAGCTATTTAATCAGTTGTAACTTATTTATTCTTTACTTTTGTGTTAGATTATATGCTGTTTTACAGACAAAAATAAAACAAAAACTTGTTTATACCTCGTTTGTTAGTTATATATATGACATATTAGTGTCCATTTATTGAAAATGATGCACATTTTCGGACAAGTCATCTTTGTCCTGGTTACTAGTCCGGGACTAGTCATGAAAAAGAAAATTTTTCCAGCCCTGACATCTGAAGATGTTTTGATAAAAACGAAAGTGCTGGAGGCTATCAAAATAAAGAAGCATGACCATAGTTAGACAGAGATGGGGGCCTGGGCCTCCCCCATGTTTACACATCTCTCTTCCGGTCATGTGACAAAATCATTTCGAGTGATCAGCAAACAAAATTTACACAAAGGTAAAAAAAAACCCAGATCACAGTAGCTCGTAAATAATAAAGAAGTATGGCATCAAAAGTGTACATATAAAGTAGTATCTTCATACTTTTGTTTTGGAATCAAATCTTTGCAAAAACATTTATCTCGCATTTTCTCGTGTGTGTGTGTGTGTTGTTTTGTTGTTGTTGTTGTTGTTGTTTTTATGTCGTACTGGAATAATAGCAATCCGTTCCCAGCCACATTTTCATTATGAATTAAATGCTTTTTATTTGTTCCATATAAGGAACAAATTTCAGATCCTTGTCAGGACAACAGAGCATTATGCTTATCCAAGAAAGTTGATGTCGGCTTGTGTGAACGTTAGGCCTATGTTCTATCGCCCTTGCTGGCGTCTGATATTTATATTATTAATATATTATACATTGACAGCTGAAGATGAAAAAATTAAAATAAATGTTTAAAAAAAAAACTTGCTATAAAAGCTATGAAGATGTTGCATCCATTGTATAGTTATAATACTAACTTGAGACCCCATATACATGTGGTTGATTTCATATAGGCATAGGACATAAACTGAAGTCACATCTTTTACTAGTAGCATACAGTACTATTATGCAGACTTAATGTTTTTATGATAGGGATGGGATTTTTGAAAGTCTGCACTTTTGTTTAATTTTCAAACTTGTGCCTTACACAAATATAACAATAAGAATAGTTTCTACTCAACTTGTAAATACTTTGGGTAAAGCAACTCCATCTGAATTATCTGGCTTCCCGTAAATATAATTCTATCGGAAACTCAGTTGATCGTACCACAACTAGCAAGTCACTATTCACGTTGACATAATTATTCTATGTTCCACGTGATAATATATCTCAAGACATGACAAAAATCTGAAAGATCGTCTAATTAATTATTAATATTTTTTTGTTTATAAAGAATTTGACAATAGATGCCTTTAATGGCATATTATAATTTCATAACCATGAAGTAAATTATTTCGTTCTGAAATTACAGAAATGAAAAAAACGTGCAAGACATAACGTGTAATTGAATATCGACACCAATGGCAATATCGTGTGCAGATCGTTTTCTCGGTAATGTCTGTCGTCCTTCCATGTCGTTTTTAAATTATATATTGTTGACCAAGCATCTGACTTTCATTTCAACTTTAACGAGGGAACAATACAACCCCAAGGCAAATTCCAATGCCCCCCATCGGCATATGCTATTTGGGTCCCTCCATAGTAACGCCCATGTAGGTTACAACAATGATAGTTACAGTACCACTAGGCGGCCTGATATAACTGCACAGTGCTTGGTAGCGTGGCCATGGTCGGCGTCAATTGTCTAAAATTGGTTTCCATTGTGGACAACAAAGTAAATACCAACCCCTCCAGAAAAATAAAACATCATCGTACAAACGATAGCTGTCGTCAGCTCCAGATATTCTGAATCTGTCAAAAATAGAGTATAATCGAATTTTGACACCGGGTGATTTGGTTCCGCCTCCATTGTTATATTTAACTCACATTCATTGCTACTTGTAATCTGATGAATCTTCTCCAAGCCGAGCCAAAATTCGCCGGAATAGCCTCCGAAACCGGTGAATAGTCAAGCCATAGATGTGAGAAATTAACGCTTCCATCTCACCTTTGTTAAGACACGATTCAATACTCAGACAGAGATTGGTGGCAATATGGGCCTAACAAAAATAACGGTAAGCGATCGGGAAAAGTGTCCAACTGTCGGTTTTATGTCCTAAATATTCCTCCGGTGACGTTGGAGCCAGTTTTTTTCTTCATCATCAGGTATGTCAGTCCAGAACTATGGAAGGGGATATCCGCCAATATTCTAATTACTATTTCTAACTTTCAATACTCAGATTTGTCACTTCAAATGCCAATTTGTAATTTGCAACACAGCGCATGCTAAATACCGCTATCTAATTAGGCTACATCCTAACTTTTTTTTATATCACATGAAAATGTTCACATTTCAACATTACATTTGAACAATTTCACATTTCCCGCATATACAATTTACAAGTTACAAATCGCGGGGCGAAAATCACGATTACATTTTACATTTCTAGAATCTAATTTACAAGTTACTAATCTAGAGGCGCAAATCTGTAATGTTAAATGTACACCGCATAACAACAGTTCAACATTAGGACGCATGGGGGCGCTTCTAACACGGGAATGTCCATCTATAAATAGAATGTATCGCTTGAACTTGCCCGCGTTCGAGTGTACTTTCAAGTTGTGAGTTTCTTACCGACAGAATCCTACACATGTATTATTTATTTGTGCTATACAATTTAAGGGATATTATTTTGTATCTTACTGCTGATCATGATATGACTACGTATATATAGGCCTATGTTTGTGATTTGAGATCAAGTGATAATTCAGTGTTAGTGGCACATTAAGAAAAATGCGTGATACCTGCATTTATAATCATTCGTGACATGTACTGTAGACATGCACCAATAAAAGTTGGTCCATATTTACACGTCTCTACCTTTTCCTCAAACTGTATAAATCGGTTCAAATGTTGTTCGTATTACTATATTTTTATCTCTCAGGTCTGACAGCCCCTACACCCCAGCCCCCCCCCCCCCCCCCCCCCTTTCAACCTCTATGGCCCACCCTCTTTCATCTTTCATTTTACTGCATATATCCTGATTTAACCGAAGTGATCCGAGCTGGCAAAATTCCTTTAACGGTACATAGTACTGACTTCGTACCCAAGACCTCGTGTGTAGTCAGGTGCTCTACCACCTGGCCTACCTGGGCAGAGAGCTTTTCACCTTCCTTATTTTTAGCCAGGTATCAACTGGACAGAACCACCAGTACCTAGCACGTTCCTGCTCCACATGGTTTTCTGATGAATTAATTCTGACGCCACTAAAATAAAGGCTGTAAAAATCACAGTACCGAGGACGGGGGTAGAATCCAGGACCTCCTGCTCTTAAGGTAGTTGCTGTAGCAACTGAGCTACATGGGCACCTGCCTCTGGGGAAAGCATTCTCACATCAAGTACTCCTGTTGATTTAGTTCAATTCCTATGCATTGTTAACAAAACCGAATGTGAATGAGAGAGTAAGTTCTTCTGGAAACGTCCGATATGTATATTAAATTGGATTTAATGTAGTTTTAAGAAAACAAAGACTTGCAGAATTTTAATATATACATTAATAACTACTTTTTGCAAAAGATAACGCGTTCAATTTGACGCCAAACAACGTAAGCTGTTTGCTATTGTATCTCCCTTGACGGGATCATTGTATCTCCCTTGAAGAATCATTTATGATTCCGTGACCGGCCGCAATAGCTCAGGTGGTAGAGCGTCGGTGTTCAAACTCCGGCAGTGTCAGACCAAAGACTTTAAAGTTGGTAGTAGTGGCTTCCCTCCTAACGCTCGGGGCTAAGGGGACAGCATGACGCCTGACTCGTCGGTGTCAGTATAATGTACCAGCCGGGTTCAGTCCCTGGGCACCTTATAAGTGCCCATGTGCTATAATGATAGAAATGTCGCTGCACAGTATCGGCAAAAATGCCGGCTAATCCCATCCCTATAATCTCGTTCTATTTTAAACTTATGATATTCCGTTCTATTTTTAGCTTAGTGACGTCTTTGAGATTTGTAACTTGTAAATTGTAAGCGAACATAACATTTGTGACTTGATAATTGTGACTTGAGATTTGTAATTTCCAAATTGTATACGAGAAATGTGAATTAGATACATGTAAAAACAAACGTTTTTGTGCAATCAAATAGCAAATTTAAGCATATGCAGTGTTGCAATTTGCAAATTAGAAATTGAATATTGGCGGATATCCCCTTTCATACAGAACATGGCTGCAGTAACATAGCTTGGTAATTCTATCGTAAAATCTAGGCGAAAGACGGATCCACTGTATACTTTGTTGAATCTACAAGAGAGCTAGCGGTTAACGGTCTTGTCACTATGGTAGTGTTCGGAACTAAGACTCCGTTTTGGAATTGCCATACCTGTGTGGTCTTCGACAGGATATTCTTTGCAGATGACAGTTAATCGTACAACAAACTTGTCAAATATGATAAAAGGACAATTTAGCAGTTACTTAAGTATTGACGTAAATTAGGAAAGACAGATATCAACAATATGCAAAGGACAGAGTTAGCATTACCCATTGGAAATTCTTGTTAAAACAATGATTATTGGATATTGGCTGAACTTGTCTCTGGAAACTAATGTAAACCGCCGTGTAGTGCATTAACTTTTGTCCGAAACACCGTGTTTTCAATCAAAGTGGGTCTTTACTCTACTTTTGTTTTGTCAGTGAACATGTCACTGTAAAACATAGAACTGTTTGTGCCATATACCATCTTCTTGTTCATTCTATACATAGACGTTGACGTCACTATATTTTAACCCCCCCCCCCCCCCCCCCCCCAATAAATACAGACTTTTTTAAAAAGATATTATTAATTAATATTACTTAAAAATTAAACATGTGTTAATAGCATGTAGTAAAGTGTGTGATGTACACCTAGGCATCCCCGTTTTTGTGTAGATATCTTATATAGTCAGCAATGACTTAAGGTATTCCGTACCCATAATCCATTGAGCGCTTTCACACAGACTTGTAGTTCAGTCTGGTGTTGACTCTATGTCTCAAAGTCAGTCTATGTCTGTTACAGCTTTACTTCATCTGAGTGACAAAGTCAGTCTATGTCTGTTACAGCTGTACTTCATCTGAGTGACAAAGTCAGTCTATGTCTGTTACAGCTTTACTTCATCTGAGTGACAAAGTCAGTCTATGTCTGTTACAGCTTTACTTCATCTGAGTGACAAAGTCAGTCTATGTCTGTTACAGCTTTACTTCATCTGAGTGACAAAGTCAGTCTATGTCTGTTACAGCTTTACTTCATCTGAGTGACAAAGTCTGTTTATGTCTGTTACAGCTTTACTTCATCTGGGTTACAAAGTCTGTCTGTGTCTGTTACAGCTGTACTTCATCTGAGTGACGAAGTCTGTCTATGTACTTCATCTGGGTGACGAAGTCTGTCTATGTCTGTTACAGCTGTACTTCATCTGGGTTACAAAGTCAGTCTATGTCTGTTACAGCAGTACTTCATCTGGGTGACAAAGTCTGTCTGTGTCTGTTACAGCTGTACTTCATCTGGGTGACAAAGTCTGTCTATGTCTGTTACAGCTGTACTTCATCTGGGTGACAAAGAATGTCTATGTACTTCATCTGGGTGACAAAGCAAAGTCAGATTATGTCTGTTACAGCTGTACTTCATCTGGATGACGAAGTCTGTCTATGTCTGTTACAGCTGTTCTTCATCTGGGTGACGAAGTCTGTCTATGTCTGTTACAGCTGTTCTTCATCTGGGTGACGAAGTCTGTCTATGTCTGTTACAGCTTTACTTCATCCGGGTGACAAAGTCTGTCTATGTCTGTTACAGCTGTACTTCATCTGGGTGACGAAGTCTGTCTATGTCTGATACAGCTGTACTTCATCTGGGTGACGAAGTCTGTCTATGTCTGTTACAGCTTTACTTCTTCCGGGTGACAAAGTCTGTCGATGTCTGTTACCGCTGTACTTCATCTGGGTGACAAAGTCTGTCGATGTCTGTTAGAGCTGTACTTCATCTGGGTTACAAAGTCAGTCTATGTCTGTTACAGCTGTACTTCATCTGGGTGACAAAGAATGTCTATGTCTGTTACAGCTGTTCTTCATCTGGGTGACAGGTAGTCACCGTCACTTTGAGTGGTTGCTGGACATTCTTCAGGAGGTTGAAGCTATTGACGAGAAGGGCGTGGTCTCCATCGATGTCTTCATCACACAGTTCTTCCAGAATTTCGATCTCAGAACAGCCATGCTGGTGAGTGCTCAACGTTTATTTTATTTACAACCTGTTGCATTGCTTCTTAGTATTGGAATGCAAAAAAAACAAAGGAAAGTGGAGTTGGTTTCATTCAGTTAATGTGTGTCTTACCCTTATTCTGGTCCATTAAAAAACAAGATGACACTCCATGTAATATAACAAGTAAATATATATTATAAATATTAACAGATTTGTTTCCTTATTTCATTGATGATGTGATCCAATTGTCCGATTTTGTCCCGCTCTAGTACATCTGCGAGGAACACTTCCAGAAGTTGTCCGGGGGTCGCAGTGTGTTTACCACCCTTAAAGCCCACACCCACTTTGGCCGACCGGATCTGCCAAGCATGTTCAAAACCATCCACAAAGCTCATCCGCTGGTTAGTATCGTGAGCTACATAAGTACCGTATTTGTCAGTTTATAAATCGCAACTTCTTTTCTCTGATTCGACGACTGCAATGTACAGCAAATGCTTACTGACAGGCTGAGGTCTCGCATAGGATAACAAAAGGCGCATAGGATAACAAAAGGGTCGTCCGGTACACTTCATAAAAGTGTAGAAAGACATGTCAATATGCATGTTTAAACAATATGTTCTACAACATCCACAAAATTCATCCGCCTACTTGTATCAATGCCATATCTACGTTAAAATGAACAAAGTCACATCCATATACATTTGGTTTTATGTTGCCATGATATAAGTTTAAAATGTTTAAATTTTGTTTAAGAGAAATATTTTATTCCAACATATTCGATGAGCACAATATATTTACAAACAATGAAACACAATCAAGATAACGTGTGCTTGTAATGATTATTTGACCAAAAGGTGTCAAAACCTAGAGTGGGAGAAAAAAAAGAGGTATATTACAGCGTCATTTTATATAAAAGACTGCAATTCTGTATAAATGTATTTCATTTTGTTGTTAATAATGCATTGTTGTGTTTCTTTTGATTCTGCGTTGTAAAATATACAGAGTATACAGAGGTTACTTTTATCATCACAGACCCGGAAAATCGGAGTGTTCTCCTGTGGTCCTCCCGGCGTCACGAAGAACGTGGAGAGGGCTTGTGTCGAGTCAAGCCGGATCACACGGGCTTTGTTCGAGCACCACTTTGAGAACTTTTAGCTGGGATAGATAGTGCTCGGAACTGCTAACGACTGTTGACGAACATTAGAGACTCTTCAAGAATTCTGAAGATAGGGTGCGACTGGTGACCAGAATTTGCGACTGGTGAATAATTGTGCCCAAATCAAATGCTATTAAATGCTGACGATTGAATCGACTTACAACGACTTGCGACGAATGCTGATGACTGACGACGAATGCTGGCAACTTGAGGACTTGAGACGAATGCTAACAAACAGTAGCGAATGATGACAAGTGACAAATGCTAAGGACTACGTACGAATGCTAACGTCTTGTGACGAATGATGACGACATGTGACAAATGCTAAGGACTACGTACGAATGCTAACGTCTTGTGACGAATGATGACGACATGTGACAAATGCTAAGGACTATGTACGAATGCTAACGTCTTGTGACGAATGATGACGACATGTGACAAACGCTAAGGACTGCGTACGAATGCTAACGTCTTGTGGCGAATGCTATCGACTAGTGACGAATGCTATCGACTAGAGACGAATGCTGACGATTAGAGACGAACGCTGACGACTAGAGAAATCTTTGGACGACTTGTGACGAATGATAACGACAAGTGACGAATGCTGGAAAACTCAGGATAAATGCTTGGTGCTATATGTACAATTTATTACACGGTTAAGTCCTTTATAATAGGATTTAGGTTTAACACAAATGAGTTCAATAGAGACATGACATGCCATGTGATTGTGGATTAGTGATAAATATTGACAAATCGCTGACGACTAATGATGACTAGAGACACAATGTGACAGCTTACAGCGACTTCTGTTACAAACTGCTGCTTGTCAGCTTTTGTTTATAGCTAAATGACTTAATTAGCTAAACAAATAATGCATAAATGCCGACGTTATTTTATAGCATCATGACTTAATTAGCTGCTCAAAATAATGGTTTATGCAAAACTCCATTGTGCGTTAGTCAGATATGTCCGCTTAAAATACAAATCAAAGTTTTCCAATTAACTGCATAACGCGCACATTTGTATGCAGTTCTTTTTGTGTTGCTGTATCATATTTAGATTTAATTACATGTCGATGGAACGCACTGGGTAACTTTGTGGTCGTGTTACAGTTTTAGAAGGCACCGCTTTTCAGTCGAGGCAGTTTGCTGGCTTATGCTAATACGTGTTGCAATTCTTGTTTTTTGTTTCAGTTATAATATTTGTATTGTACAGACATTTTTGGTGGCATTTTGCATAAAATAAAAATATTTATATTGTAATTTGTTTGCTCATTATTCGAGGCACGGTGCTACACATGCCTGTACACAACTTCACAGTATTTTAAATATAAAATTATGATGATAAAAATAGTTAAACAAATAATGGGTTTAATTCAACTTAAATGTAAATTGCTACCAAGGTACGGCATTTATTTTAAAGTTGATATCTAGGCAGGGAATTTAGCCGTTTTGTTATGTATCTTCTCTTGTGAAGTCTTTTAAAGAATGATGATATAATGGAAATACTTGGACGAATTTACAGCTAACTTCTGCAAAACTCTTATTGATAATTAATCGGACTGGTTTGACTTTTGTAGTTGCAATTATTAAACTTATATCCCTTTTCATCTTCTTATCCCTCTTCATATTATCCATGTCTCTTTCTACATTTTCACCTTTTATTTCTTCCTAATTTCTCCCTTCTCATACTTATCAATCATAATTATGAGAATCACAACTTTTGTGAATGATATTGGCTTTTTAATCATTTTACTATTAAATTTTACCATTTACTTTATCTATAACTTGACAAATAACACCTTGAACAATATTTCTGTATGGTTAAATATATTTAACAGAGCAAATTAGATTTATAAAGGACATGAAGGAGCTAAAGTTGATGATACAGCTAACACTAATTCAAGAGAAGATACGTGAACAAGAGGCAGAAAAAGTGGCATAGTGAAGGGAGACTGATATTCGTTATAAATACCTTTCTGTACACTTTATTATATCTTCGTAAACATTTCACAGGACCGAACAAGTATAATGATATTTTTGTCTTGTTCTACTGCTTCAAATACACACAGTTTACCTTTAAAAGTTAATGCTTCCTTTGAACAACTATGACCTCAACAGTAATGTGGTCAGTTATATTCCAAATTTCTCAGTCATATGTAAATATAAAGCGTGGCGATTGTTATGTAAAAGCAACGTTTACAAAGTATGCAACGCCATATCTCTATCACACAACTTGTCATGGGAAAATTTCCTTGGCCTTTTTGACAGTGAGGTTTTCATTTGTTTTACAGTCTATTTCTTTACTCATGAGTTGTGAAAATATCACTTCCATCTGTCGTAACGTCACCTCGTGACCGGATATGACGTCGCTATATGCACATCCCGTTGGTTTAATCTTCGAAAAATTGAACTTCCAACTGTGTATATGGCGCACATTCAGAAACTTGGCTGCTAAGCCCGTTATAAAAACATCCTCCATTCTCAGAAAATTTGTCTTTAATGTTGAATAATACAGATCCGATAAAACTGTAGAAGAAAAAGCATACGCTACTCCCGAACAGTACGTTGGAAAGACACTGTCTCTGTATTCGTCATACGACGTGTACCACTTTGCGTTAATATTCCGATCTGGTCGTGCTCCGGTAAACACGTGACACAAGAACCATCTATTCGACTGTTGTGATGTAACTAATGGTACCGCATTGGCAATATTTATAAATGCGTCATCATCTGACTTAAGATACGCTACGCTGTTGGCGCAATAATCCGTTAACCACTGCAACATGGCAATAACTTTATACGTCAGAAGGTCGTATGAATCGCGGAGGTCGACCTGTATGACGTCATTATAGAGCTCAGCCTCTTTAAGTACCTGGTTCTGGTCAACTTCCGCGGAATTGTTGCCTAGAAGAAACAACACTAGAGAGTTGTGAACACTCGCAACGGAAGCCCACGTGTTTCTAATGGCCTGACGTCTATGGACGTTCCTAACGTCACTGATCACAACAACGACTAAGTCCCACTTGTTCGGATGTGAACAAACACTGACGTTGTTAATAAGGAATTGGAAAAGCCTGTTTTCCGTTGGGTCAACTTTGTTGGTAGTATGTCCTGACCAACTGGACTGTACCCTTTGTGATGTAGCAAGTTCTGAAAAATATAAACAGAATACAAAAAAAACACTGGTAAGCAGTAACTTATTCATCAATGGCATGGTTGTTACTTGCATTAAACACCTTTTCGTCAGCAAGTATATTACACAAACATTTACTTTAGCGTTTTCTACGGTTCGTAGCCTTTAACAAAATTCTATAGTCTGTGTCTAAAATTAAAGCGATATTGTTAAATTTGTTCCGATTTGCACTTTTTAATAAAGAGGCAATGTGTATTTGACTACAAGGAATAATAAAATAGAATTTTACCATGATCACTAAATTATACGTGAATATGATGTCCATAAAAAACTTTGTGCGGTCCCAGGTTTGGGAGTATCAAATTGTAAAGCCTTTTAAGCCGAGCAACCTTTTACATCTCCAAACTGCGCATGCGCCAATTATAATCAATACGCTAATGGCTGACGCAATTATTTAAAGGCTGTATCCGACAGTTTGTCTATATCATACATAAAACAATATTTTATCATACATACAAAGACAATTTTGAGCACTAACTTTATTATTCGGCAGTTCTTATCACGAAAGAAAACACTCTAAATGTTCATTCTTTCCAACTCCATAAATAGCGCGATAGTGGTCTCTGCTAAAAATAGATATCGATATCAGAGACGATTACCCGGATGACGATATAACTTGGTCCAAACAGTAATAAGTCACGCGCTTTCTTAGTTTAAAAATAGTTATCTGCAGCGTGGCTCGGATAGGAAATACCTTTTTGAAATGACGGGATGGATATATGCTGGACTGTTCACATAGACTTAGGACATCAACGGTCAGCAATTGAAAGATCCAATCAGATTTTTAAAGACTTATTTGGTTCAGAAAACTGCCGGATATCACCTTTAACTACACAGGAAATGCCAATATTTTGGGCGATTCACGTTCAAGTGCACAGTGCCAAACTGTGGTCATATCCCTTTAACATTAATAACAGTTGGTAATCATAAATGGACAACAGAAAAAAATATTCAAAAAACTAATAGTTTAATTCCCGGTCCAGAATAAAATACCAGTATTTGATTAAACAATACAGAATAAAGACGACGCGCATTAAGTGTCCTATAACCTTTACTGCCACTGATCAGCTCAACGCGTCCCTCTCCTGAGCGGGTGAGGTCTTGCTTGCTTCGGGTTCCACCCAGATTGTATAGGAGAATGTTCACCGCCCCACAGGCACACACCAACAGTACGGAGACAACCGCGCGATGTCGCATCATCCCTGAAAGTAAAAGTACATTTATTTATGTTTCTTTTAGTTCAATTTAGTTAAATATTAGTAAATAATTAGAAATAAACTGTTTAATTGTTTCGTAAATTTAAAATAATATTTTATCTCGTATTTCTATGGTTAGATGGATTTTAAATTAGTTCGTAGTCAGCAAAATAAGTTAAAATACTGTATGTATATTGTTTTGCTGACCATATAATTGTAGAATCCATCTAACACCAGATTGAAAGGCAGGAAAAATTATGTATTTCCAGCTAGGCTGTCTTCTCGTATTCTTATCTGTTTTACATTGCAGTCGTGTTAATTCATGAACATGCTACACAAGCATTTAATAGTCAAATCAATTAAAAAGCAGGAAAAATGATGTATTTCCAGCTAGGCTGCCTTCTTGTACTCTTATCTGTTTTACACTGCAGTTGTGTTAATTCATGAACATGCTACACAAGCATTAAATAGTCAAATCAAAATAAATAATATATATTTATTAAATGTCAGCTTTTGACAATATGTAAAAACATCAACATCATGCAGTCAGATAAATACTAACTACAGTATTACTATTTCTCATTATAAATCCGTATATTTTCGGGTGATTGTAAGAACAGAACAGAACTTTGTTCTTCCACATGCAAGCCTTCTGTACAATATGAAGAAGTAACATAAACAAATATAAATTAAATACAACTGTTCCAATTGACGATTACATTGCAATTTAAAAGGGCAGTTAGTACAACAATACAGACTTCAACTCATAAACACAACACCTAAATTCTAATGACAAAGCATGAGAGAGTTAGTTGAATATCTCTATTATATTAATTGCCATGCAATTAAGAGATGTGTGTTTATTAATTGAGGATATGTGGAAAGGCATTTGAAAATAAGAAAAAATAAAATCGATAGGAAGATAAGTGAGAAAATATAATACTAACTGTAAGACAGAAGACTGACAGAAGTTGTAATAAGCTCTTTTATAAGGTTAACATATGTACAGATAATAGTATATTGCATTATTGTTATAATTTAACCAAACGGTTATTTTGAAAACTCTTATAAAGAAAATACGAACTTAGAAAAAAAACAAGATAGAATCGACCCACTATGGCAGATGAAAATATGGAGATGGTACATTTAGATATACACGTGTAGATTAGTATACATACTGCTGATATGTATTGAATCCTTGCCCAATACACAATATCGAAATAAGACAATGTGATTTTTATAATTATCAAAATCGTCACTTTTCATGACTTCTAGAACAGAACAAATGTGTAAAAGCAAATAAAGAAAAGACATCAACAAAACAACAAATAAAAAAGATGAAAACAACAACAAGGATACGCATTTATTCTAATGTTGACTCACTGACCACATGTATGATACGAGTAATGAACGAAATACCTTAAAGAGTTTCCTTAATGATTCCGACAGTTTAGACCAAATATGTTTCTCCGAACAAAATTATTCATTGTTACCTGAAAAGGTCCTGCAGGATGTTGCATATTGTTATGGTTACGGTATATATGGTTACGGTATATATGGTTACGGTATATATGGTTACGGTATATATGGTTACGGTATATATGGTTACGGTATATATGGTTACGGTATATAGGGTTATCCAGCTGGGTTTGTTCTTCCAGAAATTGGCCTTGCCATGTTTCAACCCAGTGCAGACAGTGTTGTCCAAAAGCATAATTGAAGAGAAATGTTGGTACATATTTTTCTGCGAATTCAAAATTTATTTAAGTGTTGACCCACATTTTTGAAAACATTATCTCCTTTTCATCTTTTCATTTATTTTCTTATTTTTCGTTTATAACTTTTTTATTCTAAAAACAAAGTTGATGATGACAGAAGGAAACAATGTATTAACTGTTGTTTTAAAGTTGGTATCCAACAGTTTGCCTAAAACAAATACATTATACTGTAACAATATTTTACCCCTGTGACCAAAAGTGGTCACCTGTTGTTGTTGTTTGTTTGTTGTTTGTTTGTTGTTGTTTTCTATATTACTAATTGTGCAGCGTGACTCAGATAGAAATTACCAATTTGTAATGACCAGAGGGGTGCGTCACTTTTCTCATAAATGTGGGGCGCCGTGGCGGAGCGGTTAGAATATCTGATTTGTAACACCTTAGACCAACACAGCATGTGTTCTTTACTTTAATGTTGGGAGGTTTTCCAGCTAATCTGTGGTCCTCAGCAAATCATTAGACCATAACTGTATCAGTGCGAAGTAACAAAAAACAACAACAAGAGAGCCATGATGGTCCTTAATCGCTCACCTGATGACACAGGCTTTTAGTAAGCTCAAATCTGGCATCAATTAATTGAGAGTTATTTGCGTTAGAAATAGTTGGTGAGGATTGGACCATTAGTGTGGCCACTGGGTTGATAACAATTTCTAGAATTTTACCAAGTAACCTACTGAATTCATATGACCCACTTCAAAACATACGTACGATTTCATACTGGCAAATTTTATGGCCAAGTTTGGTGAAGATTGGGCCATTAATGAGGCCTCTAAGTGTTTTCACAAGGTTTTTTTCTAAAATGTAACCTGGTGACCTACTGTTTTTACTCTACGTGACCCAGTTATGAACTCATCCAAGATTTCATGCAGGCAAACATTCTGACCAAATTTGGTGAAGATGGGGCTATAAATGTGGTCTCTAATGTGTTCACAAGCTTTGTCTAAGATTTGTCCTACTGACCTACTTATTGGCCCCACGTGACCCAGTTATGAACTCATCAAAAATTTCATGCAGGCAAACATTCTGATCAAGTTTGTCTAAGATTGGGCCATAAATGTGGCCTCTAGTGTGTTCACATGCTTTTTCTTAAATTTGACCTAGTAACCTACTTTTTAACCCCACGTGACCCAATATCGAACCAATCTAAGATTTTATGCAGACAAACATTCTGATTAAGTTTGAAGATGATTGGCCTCAAAACGTGGTCTCAAGTGGGTTCACAAGTTTTTTCTAAGATCTGACCTAGTGATCTACTTTTGGACCCCACGTTACCCAGTTAGTGGCCTCTAGCGTCTTCACAAGCTAAAATGTGGACGACGGACGACTGACGAGGGACGACGCGGTATCACAAAAGTTCCCCTTGAGCACGTTGTGCAATGGCAACATTCAGGCGCTACGTGGCCGTCCCACATAAAGGTAGACGTCACTAAGCTAAAATAGAATGGAATATCGTAAGTAAAAAATAGAATGGAATCATAAATGATTCTTCAAGAGAGATACAATAGAAAACAGCCTATAGTGACGTCTATATTTATGTGGTACCGCCACCTAGCGTCTGAATGATGCAAATTCTTAACTTGTACATTAGTGATTTGTGACTTGAGAATTGTGACTTTGAGATTTGTAACTTGTAAATTGTAAGCGAACATTACATTTGTGACTTGATAATTGTGACTTGGGATTTGTAATTTCCAAATTATATAAGAGAAATGTGAATTAGATACATGTAAAAACGAACGTTTTTGTGCAAACAAGTAGCAAATTTAAGCATATGCAGTGTTGCAATTTGCAAATTAGAAATGAAATATTGGCGGATATCTCCTTCTATAGTTATGCGGTGTACATTTTACATTAGAGATGTGTACGTCTACATTAGTAACTTGTAAATTAGATTCTAGAAATGTAAAATGTATTCGTGATTTTCGCTCCGCGATTTGTAATTTGTAAATTGTATATGCCGGAAATGTGAAATTGTGCAAATGTTATGTTGAAATGTGAACATTTTCATGTGATATATAAAAGTTAGGATGTAATTAGATAGCGGTATTAAGCATGCGCGGTGTTGCAATTTACAAATTGACATTTAAGGTGACAAATTCGAGTACTGAAAGTTATAAATAGTAATTAGAATTTTGGTTGATATCCCCTTCCATATTTTTAGTGCCGGAAAGATTTTGTATACGAATATTAGGTAAGGTGTAGTGTTTTAGTTATGAAATTAAGATGTTGCTTTTTTCATTTCTCCTATCTTCATAATATTTAACTTTAAAAAACACACACAAAAAACAACATTTTCTTGCTCAAAGTAAAAACTGATGTATTTAGGCAGATGTTTACATAAAAAGACATATACAAAGGTTTCTGTTACATATAACTTAGTGTTATGCCTTATTTTTGTTCTAGATAGAGACATGCAAAAATCACGTGATCACTTTCTTTATGGGTCACGTTAAATAGTCATGGGGTTATAAACTCTGACATCGATCTATTTTTAGAAGAGACATTCAGAGTGATTTTTTTCGCGATAAGTTCAGTCTAAGAAATCAGTGTTCAAGTCATATTTATTAAGACTAAAATATGGGTTTTATACAAAAATAATGCCAAAATTCCCCTAACGTGAGGTCAAAAAATAGGTCACAAGGTCAAATCTTATAAAAACAATGTGAACACAATAAAAACCACATTTATGTCCCTATCTATATTGACCTTTGTCAGCGCCTGCATGAAATCTCAGATGAGTTCATAACTAGATCACGTGGGGTCACAAAATTGGTCACAAGATCAAATCTTAGAAAAACCTTTTGAACAAACACACTAGAGGCCACATTTCTGGCCTAATCTTCACCAGTTTGCCTTCATGAAATCTTAGATAAATTATGAACTGGGTCCTGTGGAGTCAGTAGATCCCTAGGTCAAATCCTAGAAATGATTATCAGCCCAGTGGCCATACTAATGGTCCAATCATCACCAAAACTTTCTAAGTAAATAACACTTACGTGAAACCAGATATGAAGCTACTAAAAGCCTGTGCCCCCCAGGTGATCGATTAAGCGCCATCAAGGCATTCTTATTTAATAAGTTAAAACCGCCATATCCGCATATAAAGTAAGAATATAAATCACATTACATGTATTTACTGTTCATAAGGTTTATTTGCCAGTTCGATCTCATTTTCGAGATATTATTTGCCATGATTATTAACTCTTTCATGGTTTGTTATGCACAGTCCAGCCGTAAGAATTTGCCATAATACAACAACCAAAGGTGTGTCACATAATGTCGTAAAAGCAATGATTGTAGTGACTACTGTCTAAGCATTTTAACTAAATTTTCAAGTACTGAACACTACAATGCCTGCGGCGCGTTGATGTTTAAACTAAGAAAAACATGAGACCACTTACATTCCTCGTTATATCATCTGGGCAATTTACTAAGACATCGATATCTATTTTAACAGAAATCTCCATCGTGTTTATTTATAGATTTGGAAAGAATGGGCATTTAGGGCGATGTCTAACAATGGAGATAGTGTTTACAATCGTTTTTGCTCAGACTACAGTATTGGTGTATGTAGAAATCTTGCCAAGATTACCCCAAACAGGCATAATATATTGTTACATATACGGTATTTGATATTGACAAACTGTCGGGTATCACCTGCATGCTGCCCTCTTGAATGACGTTTGGTGTGCTTTCGTTTTAAGTTTGTCTTCACAGAATTACACTACCACTCAGAAATACGTAAATGTAGCGAAATTTACCATGTTTACAAACTGCCAAAAATCGGCATTAATCCATTACGATTTACAACTGAAGATACCAGATAGCAAGAAAATAATAAATTGAATAAAGAATAAATTACAAGAAAATATTCTTTAAGTAAATCAGTACTTGCGCTTTTAAAAGAATCCACGTCTCATCACGTCACCGCTCGAGCGTATGTTTTCCAGATGAAGACCCGTTTATTTCTCACAACTTCCAGGTCTCCACAGTTCCAGGCGCGTTTTGTGTACCTTTTCTTACGGCATATCCCAATGAACCGACCTGTAAGCAGCTTCTACACGTACAGAAACATATGCAGTATCCAACATTGTTGTGCCTGGGGTGGGGCGTAGTAGGCTTATCAGGCGGCAGCCGTAGCTACTCGGCTATTTCCGGAATTATAGAATTGGTCTTGGAGTTTCAGGTGGTCAAGCGTATGACTAACTCGAGGAAAATGTCTGCTGCTGGTAGTGATTGGAATGGTGCTGATCTGCATCCCTTGATTGGGGTACAACTAACAAGTCTACCCATTTCTCGACTATGGCATCATTCAGCATCACTGTTGCGGCGTATCGATATTTCTCGTTAGCAGGGCATGTGACAGCGAATGCAGTACATTAGCCAGATAGCCAAAGTGGTCGTGTGGCCTCGGTCGGCTATGTATGCATACTAGCCTAAGAAGTCTGATAAACATCAGGTAGGCGTGGGTGGCCGAGTGGACCCGGGCAGCTACGTATGATGTTATGGGGATTATAATTATGTGCGGTCAATTGCATGGAGCACCACCCACCCACTCCCACGATGCCGCCCCCCCCCCCCCCCCCCCCATCCCCTGCAAGTCTGCATTGCAAAAAAAGATATGGGACTTTTTACTCAATCCCAGTGTATTTCTGTGTTCTTGCTGTACATGGAATGTAGTAGGATAAAACTAGATTGGTTAAACAATATGATTGAGCGTATCAATTACTAAAGAAATCTAGAGTAAAACAAAATTTCGAAAACTTCTATTTATAGTTAGCCACGTGTAGAAGGTGTGCTGGAGGGTATGGAAGGGGTTATCCGCCAATATTCTAATTACTATTTCTATCTTTCAATACTCGGATTTGTCACTTCTAATGTCAATTTGTAAATTGCAACACAGCGCATGCTAAATACCGCTATCTAATTACATCCTTACTTTTACATATCACATGAAAATGTTCACATTTCAACATATAATTTGAATAATTTCATATTTCCCGCATATACAACTTACAAGTAACAAATCGCGGGGCAAAAATCACGATTACATTTTACATTTCTAGAATCTTATTTACAAGTTACTAATCTAGTGGCGCAAATCTCTTATGTAAAATGTACACCGCATAACACCAGATCAACATTAGGACGCAAGGGTGCGATATTACGATATTCCGTTCTATTTTCAGCTTAGTGACGTCTTTATTTATGTGGTACTGCCACCTAGCGTCTGAATGATGTCTATTCTTTACTTGTACATTAGTAATTTGTGACTAGAGAATTGTGAATTTGAGATTTGTAACTTGTTAATTCTAAGCGAACATATAACATTTGTGACTTGATAATTGTGAATTGAGATTTGTAATTTCCAAATTGTATACGAGAAATGTGAAGTAGATTTATGTTAAAACGAACGTGTTTGTGTTAACAAATAGCAAATTTAAGCATATGCAGTGTTGCAATTTGCAAATTAGAAATTGAATATTGGCGGATATCCCCTTCCATACACCACTGTGTCTTTACTTTTCAGTCTATTTTACTGTTTTTTAATAAAAATAATAATTTCTATTTCACAGCAGATTTTTATTGTCCCAATTATACTTTCGTCTTCAAACGCGTATTCCTGCACAGTGGTTCTGTCCTGACTTTTCTGGGGATTTCTTGCATTAGAACCGGCAATAGTTTGATATCACCCAAATGACCATGCATAGGAATAACAGTGCCAAGTTAATATCAGCACTAGTTCAGCTAGTAACTAAGACTAAATCCCGCATTCACCAATACTTCTTAAGCCTAATTCATGCTTAAGCCCAAGTAGAATAAGTCGCAGTTTCAGATGCGTGCAACTTCATATCCTATTTAGTTGCTTACGCTGATGTCTTCTCTGCCTCCGGGCGGTAATATTGCGCAAAGGTGGGCGGATTATATATAGAGGTTATTTACCAAGCAAAAATAAAAGTATTATGTGGAACAATGAATTTAATAGAAAATATAAGACCCAGATAAATGCTAAGTCCCTTATAATTAAATGGGTGCTGGTATTTTAATAGTAATATGAGCCCGTATATAGATGGTCCGAGATGTTCTCCCGGGCACACATTTCCATCTTAAGTAAACGTGAAATATTCAAGGTATACATGTGTATAGTAAAGATAGAACGATTGGTACAAGAGAAACGTCAGACCGTGTATAGACGGACTTAAATTTTCAGCCAGGCACACATTTCCATCTTAAGTAAACGTGTAAAATTCATCTATACATGTATATGATAGAGTCAGAAATACTGGCCTGTAAGAAACATCAGCCCATGTATATATGGGCTTATATTTCCACCCAGGCCCACATTTCCATCTTAAGTAAATGTCTAATATGTAGGGATACATGTTTATGTATATGACAAAGATAGAAAGCTGGGCCTGGTAGAAACATCAGTAAAGGTGTAATAGTTATGTGTATATGTATATGGTAGAGAGAGAAAGATTGGTCTAATAGAAACATCAGTCTATCTTTATATGGGCTTATAATTCCAACCGGGCACATGTTTCCATACTAAATAAACGAAAAGAACACTGGGTATAAATAAAGATGTAGAAAGATGAGACCTACAAAAACACAAGACCGTGTATAGATGGGTTTATTTTTCATACTTTTCCATCTTAAGTAAACGTGTAATATTTATGTATACGTGTATTTGGTAGAGGTAGAAAGATTGGTCTGATAGACACATCAGCCCGTGTATAAACGGGCTAATTTCAAGCCGAGTAGATTAGATAAACGAGTAATGCCCTATGGTAGAGGTATCAATATCTGTATGGGCTTAAGATTTCGCCAAAGTCCCACACTTCCATTTTCATTTTAAGAGTACTATCTTGGGTTTATATGGTAGACAGAGAAATAACGGCCCAGTTCTCCAGCCCGTATATATATATAGGCTAAGATTTTCACTCGAGCATATATTTCCTTTGTATTCCTAAAAACCTAAAAAACAAACGGTAGGTTCTTGTATTTTTGTCAGCTAACTTTATTTATCAAATTTTTATTTTTATTTTAAAAGATATAACAACATATTCAAAATTTTGTCTTCATATAAATAGCATGTATTTAATTTTATATCTTATAATTGATACTGCATGAATTAAAAAGTTACCAAATATTTTTGTTAGATCTCATAAGCATATACCATTCAAATCGGCATGAACAAAACACATTATCAGCATCTATAAATTTATAGGGCATGTATGAAAAATTATTGACTCATATGTTGGTGTGGTAAAAATATTATTCCGAGGCTTGAAACTTCAGCTGGAAGTTTTTCATATCTACAAAACCAACACTCTATTGATTTGACAACTAATCGATGTGATGCATGCAACAGGTTTGTAAAATATGTGTATGATATATAATACCCTCACCAGTTAGCCGAAAGCTATAAATACTGGATGTTATGACAATATTGTAATAAGAATACCAGGCAACTATTTGTTAACAATAACAATTTAAAACACCGAGGAATCTACGCCGTACACTGTTAAAAAAAATCTTTTCACAACCATCAACTTGTTACTAATGTCAGGCTAAGTGTTTTAAATTGTCAAAAAAATGAAGAACTGAAACTGCTCAGACTCCCGAGAAATATCGGTGTGTTGAGAATAGGCTGCATCAAAATCGAGTGTTTCATGGAAAATAATGAATGCATTTTGTTAAAAAAAAAAAATAGTTGCATTACAAAGCATATAAACATATACCTTCTGGATATGAAATTTCGTGTACCACCAAGTTTCTGTTTGCCATTGAAGATAAAAGAGGCGATTCAGGTTGGCCAACCTTCTTTTCTCCAAGTGCGAACAATCATTAGGACCAGTAGGTAGGCCTACTGAATCCACTGAAAACATGCTGACAATGTTACAGTATCTTAAGTACGATGTATATGCCTCAAAATATTACTCATGAACACTTTTTACACCAGTATGGAATGATAGGAAATTTAGGCACGCGTAAATAAAAAAAAAAAAAGAGAAATCTGGCTCATGCGCACACTAGAAAGAGAAATTAAAGCTCGGTAGAAACACCAGACCGTGACACCGGCCACAAATAAATCTATTTACAGTAACGATAATTATATGCATAAATATTTCGTACGTGTCTGCCATTTAGAATCGGCAATAAAGGTATTTTTAGTCAGACTCAATAATTGGAGAATTTAGATTCAATTTCAAGTTAGCACAACGGTATGAACAATAACTTGCCTGTGAAATTGGAGTTCCTAGTAGTTTGATTATTAATTCTTTAAAGCTGGTGTAAAGTAAGAATTAATAATCACTCCTTTACACTTCCTGGTGACTGCTTTATTGTCACCAGGTGACTGCATTAGCGTTCATCTGGTGACCATGAAGCAGACACGATTCGTATATCAATGGCTGAGATAAGTACATGTGTACTCGTTTCCGTGCCTGATTGCTTGAAATAAATCCTGACTGGGTAACTCAGTATGGTATTAGGGATTAGGGATTAGCCGGCATTTTTGCCGATACTGCGCAGCGACATTTCTATCATTGTAGCACAGGGGCACTTATGAGGTGCCCAGGGACTGAACCCGGCCGGTCCATTATACTGACACCGACGAGTCAGGCGTATAACTGGGTAACCTCAAAACCCTTACATATAGGGAAGAGAGTTTTGAAAGTCAGAACTACGATCCGTAGACCTGTCCATCTATCCTTCTTTCTCCCTTACTACCTTCTCTCCATCCGTCCGTCCGCTTTTCTTTCTTTCTTTCTTTCATACTTTCTTTTCTTTCTTTCTTTCTTTCTTCCATTCATCCGTACTTCCACACAATACTCTCTCCGTCTTACACAGCTTCCTTTATTAACAGTGGGATTTAATGTGATTTTTTTAAAATTTCAAACCCTTTTGTTTGTATTTGGTATCAGCTACACAAGCGTTTGTACTGAATAAGAAAATATGACAGTCCTGAGAATATGGCACGCTTTCAAGCAAAACCCGTAAACAAATTCCTCACTGTCCGCATTTTACACTTATCTACAAAATGGCGACGTCCATGAGTAAAGAAGAATATCTTAAACGTTATTTGTCAGAAAACGCTGAAGAAAAGAAAAAGAAACGACGTAAGAAGGTTAAAACTGATCAGGCTAAAAAGGGAAAGTATGTCATATTTATTTAATGTGGCCATTTATTTAAACAGTTCCATTTTCCTCATGATTTCTTCCTTCACTTGATTCGTCCGGCTCATCTTCAAGATACGAATCCGGTTTCGAGCAATTTTCTGCCACTAGCTCCATATTACTTACTTAACTGGTTTCATTTCTGATCGGCAAGCTTTAAATTATCCACATACCGTGTTCACTTTAAGCATACCCCATGCTGCTTTGACTGATCAGGGTTGTCACTAGAAATATTTTGAGCAGGCTCAGTTAACTTTTGAGGAGGCTAGGCTATGCCAGCGCCGAATGTGCGAAGCGTTGCTAGGGGGGTCCGTGGGCATGCTCATGTCCAATTTTCATGTTGTTTTTTTCAAATTTGAGGCAGCCCGATTTTCATTTGAGGCGGTCAAATCAGCCGCCAGCCGCCTCCTAATGACAACCCTGTGTGATAGCATGTTATACAGTCACATTAAGATACAATCATACATGTCGTAAAGTGACCTATATGCATGCTGACACCTGACCAACCATTATTGGAACTACCCATTCCATCTTACAGTGATCGTAATCAAGGGAGTTTGAGTGCATACATGTGAACTCTCCCACTTTTGGAGGGAGACTCCCTCTATTAAGGTTCAAAATTTCTTGAAAATGCGGGATGTTTTACACTTTCTCAAAAATCTCCCTACTAGGAAACAGATAACTTCCTTCTTTGTTTATATGAAAATAACAGATCTCCAACTTTGCAAGTGAAAATCTGCCACTTTGGCCCCATAAAAAGTCCACATGTATGTGAGTGCAATCAAGGGAGCTTAACTAAGCAAGGGACCTGTACTATAGTCATTTTTATGACTTAAGTGGGTCTCACTTGGGATTAAAACCAGGTCCTAGACATAGCATATTCGAAGCCACCATACTTATTTAACTAAGTGTACACTACAGGCCATGCTTCCAATGAAAAATAAAATAGCTACAGAATATTTAAATAACACGGGCTATTTTATGGTACCTTAAAACTTTTCTCTCAGGCTATTTCTATGGTTTTCCTGTTGCACATGTGGAGATCAGGATTTGAACACAATAAAAGTATAGCGCAATAATAATAGCCTTTGTGAACTAATTTATAATACTTAAAAAAAAAGCCACAGTTTAAAAAACAACAACTTACAATTATTGAGAAAATTAAAGTAAAGAGAAAAGCAAAAGTCTACTAGTTTCATTAAGAATCTTTCTGATTAATGAATCCCCATGTTGAGATATGGTGAAGGGGAGATCAGATTTCCCTGAAGAAATAACTTCTACAGGTGTCTCCAAGGCCATTGTTGCATGTTGGTGCAAACATGACTTAGCTCCAGAATACAAACATGTGACACCCTTTAAGTTTACTGACATGTGTTAATTCCTGGAGTGACATGCCCAAATGGAGAGGATGTTTGCTAAAAATAAAACCTCTTTTTGTTAGTGCTGCTCATGAATGCAAACATTTTTATAACAAACAATAAATCATTGGTAATAATGGTGCATGCACTGCTGGTCATGTGTATCTTCTTGGTGAACTTTTGAATGGAAAGAAAAAGTGATGTATTCTGGTGATATCAATGACAAGCACTTACTTCAGTGCATCAAACAGTAACAAAAAGCAATCTGGCAGATAATAACAAACATCTTGTACAACTCTTGAACAGTTACCTTATACATCACCTCGAGGGTAATACATGTATATGTCTCTGCAAGATAATGCCCCACATATTTTGGGGTATAGCATGGCACCATTGAACTAGAACTCATTACTTAACATTTTTCAATAATATAAATGTCAAATCTCAGAGATTTTAAAGTCTTGTATAAACATACACACAAACGTCATGGAAATCAACAGATTTCTTTACAAGTTTGGAAACTTTTAGCTGTTTACAAAAACATTTGAAAGATGTAGCAGCATGGTTCTCAGAAATGCTTTAATCTGCATGTTTTTTCTGTAATCCAGATACATGCCCCAACTGATCAGAATAGATCACTGTCGATCTTTTAAGTGTACCAAGTATTCATTGTTCGAGATGCTTATTATGCGCCTACTGGTGTAAGAAGACAGCCATCACAAATTGATAGTTCTTTGCTTAACCACGCCTATTTGATGAATATTTGTGGTCATTCAGTACATACATGTGAACTCTTCCAATTTTGGAGGGAAACTCCCACTTTTAAGGGTCAAAATTATTTTAAAATGACGGGTGTTTTACACATTTTCAGAACTCTCCCCACATGGAAACAGATAACTTCCTTCTTTGTTTATATGAAAATATCAAATCTCCCACTTTGCAAGTGAAAATCTCCCACTTTGGCCTCAGAAAATGTTCACATGTATGTCAGTATGTAATTTTTTATCCATAAGATCATTATAGCGACTTGTTGAAAGTGGAAAGAATGCTTAATGCATGCATGGACCAACAGGTTATACAGACAGACCTTCAAAGGTTTACATGTTCAATACCCTGTTCCTATTGTGTTATGAGAACTACCCGTATCCTGTATTGAACCAAAGGCAAGCACAGGATAATAAGTCAGAGCCTCTTCATTTTAAATCTACAGTATGGTCTTTTCTAGCATTATTCTTGTGCTCACGAACTATTGTAAGTGACTGAAAAATTGCACGCTGATATCCATTAAATTGGGTACCTTTAATACAGTACATAATGTAAATCATATTTATATGTAGGAAAAAGGATGCAAATAAATGATAGAATTATTCAAGAAACCTACAATGTATGTTCCTTATATAAAAAAGCAACCTTTAACTGATTACAAGTAACATGTGTGATGTCATTGTATCAAAGGGTTTCTTTGTCAGTTGGCTGAAATTGAGATGTGTGGGTCCTCATGGAACATCTATTACAGATATATTTATTATGTCAAGATTTTATAGTATGAGAAAAAGATACGCCTCATCAAATTTTGTTCCTAATTAACTTAACACAAACTATTTTTCGATAAAATGGTCACATTAGGTGTATGCTCTGACAGACAAATTTATTCAACTGAAACTCTTACGATTTTAATCAGTTGTAAACATATTCCGGGTACCCATGCACCCTTTTTTCGTACATCCTGTGCACAGAAACCATGTGATTGCAAAAAAAAAAGGCGTGTGTGTAAGTTGATATTCATCAGTAAATGCAGTAAATGAAAATACTGAAGTTAAAGACTATGCCTAGACTGAATTCTGAAGAGCGAGCACAAGTTTTGACTATGCTCTAATGTGGAAGAACACATGCACAAGTTACTCGACGCTTTACCGTCTCAACTTCCGCAATAATTCGTCTTGATCGACGTGTCACTGATACGAGAATAAGTGGTGACAGACCACATTCAGGTAGACTGCGTGTGACGTTCATATGTCAAGAAAATCATATACAGCAACATCACTTACGTAACTGATTTGTCACGGCTAAATTCACATCAAGTTTAGTGATAGGTAACGGTGGGCATTTCATAGGCTGACACACAGTCAGGAATCGTATGGCAGAGCGTGCAAATCGATGCCACAGACCCTTTTGTGGCCTTGTTCTTACTAGAAGCCATCGCCAAGAATGCCTTGCATGGGCCATCATCCATCATAACGATGGCAAAATGTTGTGTTCAGTGATGATCCACGTTTCAACATGTGATATGCAGATGGACGCATCTGTGTCAATAGAAGATGTCATGATGTCGAGCACAACCATTTTGGTGTTGGAGTAGTCCTGGTATAGGGAGCTATCAACCATTCTTTCAGATTTCAACTTCTTGTATGCCAAGGTAACTTGATGGCTCGATGCTATATTGACCACAGATACTCTGCCCAGTTATTGTCCCTACTTTCCAGCAACGTCCAAACATGGTTTTCCAACAGGACAATGCTCCTTCACATGTTGCTTATGTCACTGGACCTTTCTACAAGACAACAACATTATGTTTTACTTTGGCCTGCCCACTCGCCAAATTGCAATCCGATCGAGCATGTTTGGGATTTTATTGGACAGAGATAACGTTACCGTCAGTCACTACCAAACAACATTCAAGAACTAAGAGATGCTTTGCATGATGAATGGGAAAGATATCCAAGGTATCTGCTGTGTAACTGGTGTGGTTCAATTAGTCAACATCTTGCAGCTGTAATAAGTGGAGGTGGCCATACACAGTACTGAATGTGTTCGAAAACTGGTTATCAGTACAGTTAAGAAATTCCATATTTTTAGGTAAATTCAACTTGAAAGATTGTGATTGAGTAATTCTCTTAGCCCTCCTGCAAAATTATTTTTGTAAGCACCAAGGTCTGGTCCTGAGGTGATAAAACTATCTCCAAGCTCCCAGTCGAGAATGCAGCATTGGTTGATAGGACATGTGAGTCAATTGAAATAATATATTCTGAGCTATAGTAGATAGGAAAACATTTTAGAAGCTTAAGACCAATCTTAAGTTATGTTTACAATTCACACACAGTTGGGAGTTTCTTTTTCTTGTCAGTATATTAAGTACATTGTGGTAGGTGCTTTACAATTTGAAAAAAACTAACCATGTTGGCATATTTTTTATGAGCCAGTCGATTCTTATCACTTGCCAAAGACTTACACTCTGACAGATTCTTAGAATACATCACTCATTTCCATGAAAAATGATGCTCCAGAAAATTACTCAACAACTGTGGATTTAGCTATGTATGCAACTGTTAGCATATGAGAATTTATTACACAGCTGAGCAACAATGGACTGGTGCAGTGGGTGCAAATATTGATTTCAAATTCAAAGACATTTACAGTACTGGTCTGTGTCATACTGATGTTTTATGAAATATAGGTAAATTTGCACCTTGTTAAATAAGCAAATGAAAAAGATTTTTCTAGTGGAAGAAGAAAGAGCATGTTCAAACATGCACAGCGAGAGGCTGTGAAACATGGCTCCTCCATGTGAAAGTTGGCTTTATTCGTAATGTAGAATATATTTGGCACGTAAGCAAAAATTGTAGAGATGGCATTAGTTGTCTGTCAGTCTTAATAAAGTAAATCAAATGAGTAAAAACATTTAAGCACTGCATTTTCTTTCATAATATTTTAAGTAAAAACAAATAGAAAACAAGTTACATTGTTAGTAAATGTACCAGTCATACACACAAAACAATAACGACATGTACATATTGTATGCTAAGTACTCATTTTATGTCACTTTCAAGAACTTTCCCATGTTAAGTTATGGGACATGTCTTTATGCATAGAGCATCCAATAATTTATTGGCAACTGTAGTTACTGTCTTTTGCAATTAATTGTTTGTGAATTTATAATGAACTCTTGATGTCCTTTCTACAGGATCAGAATTGTTGACGATGACATTGATCTGAAGTCCTTGGTGCCAAACAATGAGGATGAGACTGTGGATGACTATGTTGGTGATAATGATCCTGTGATAGCTGAAGTGATAGATGAGAGGCCAGAGCATGTGAAGCTACTAGAGAAATATAGAACCTCCTCAGCCTGGAAGACTCTAGCAGAAGATGGTAATTTTTATGTCATTTTTTATATTATAGTTCTTGCTGGAATGCACTTCACCAGTTCACATTCAGTGTCAGCTGGTTATAAAACATTAAAATGTATACTGATAGAAGTAAGAATCAAGAAATTCAATAAATAAAAAAAAATAAAAAAGGTCAGCTGGATAAAATATGTGTATCCGGATAGCAATTTGCTATCCAGTTAATTGCTTAAAATGGGCATTTTTTAAAAATAAATATTATCAAATGTCTGAATTTGTGAAATTTGGTTTCCGCCTTCATCAATCTGTGGTCGTTATATCACTGCACAATCACTTTTCTCCCACCCTTTTTCCGCCTTGAAATGGTTACGTAGTGAGCACTGGCAATAAACACGTATTAGGTTAATGTTATGGTAATTATCTAGTCCATTTTTAGCTCACCTGAGCACAACGTGCTCAAGGGGAGCTTTTGTGATACCGCTTCGTCCGGCGTTCGTCGTCCGTCGTCAACATTTACCTTGTGAACACACTAGAGGCCACAATTTTTATCCAATCTTCATCAAACTTGGTCAGAATGTTTGTCTGCATGAAATCTTGGATGAGTTCATTATTGGGTCACCTGGGGTCAAAAAGTAGGTCACGAGGTCAAATTTTAGGAAAAACTTGTGAACACACTAGAGACCACATTTATAGCCCAATCTTCACCAAACTTGGTCAAAATGTTTGTCTACATGAAATCTTAGATGAATCTTAGATGAGTTTGTAACTGGGTCACGTGGGGTCAAAAAGTAGGTCACTAGATCAAATCTTAGAAAAAAGCTTGTGAACACACTAGAGACCACATTTCTAGCCCAATCTTCACCAAACTTGGTCAGGATGTTTGTCTGCATGAAATCTTGTATGAGTTCGTAACTGGGTCACGTGGGGTCAAAAAGTAGGACACTAGGTCAAATCTTAGACAAAGCTTGTGAACACACTAGAGACCACATTTATAGCCCAATCTTCAACAAACTTGGTCAGAATGTTTGTTTGCATAAAATCTCGGCTGAGTTCGTAACTGGGTCACGTGGGGTCAAAAAGTAGGTCACAAGGTCAATTCTTAGAAAAAGCTTGTAAACACACTAGAGGCCCTATTTATAGGCTAATCTTCATCAAATTTGGTCAGAATGTTTGTCTACATGAAATCTTGGATGAGTTCGTTATTGGGTCATAAAGTAGGTCACTAGGTCAAATTTTCGAAAAAGCTTGTGAAAACACTTAAGAGGCTACATTGATGGCCCAGTCTTCACCAAACTTGACCATCATGTTTGCCAGTATGAAATCTTACATATGTTTTGAAGTGAGTCATGTGGATTCAGTAGGTTACTTGGTAAAATTCTAGAAAATGTTATCAACCCAGTGGCCACACTAATGGTCCAATCTTCACCAAAGATTTCTAAAGTAAATAACTCTTAATTACTTAATGCCAGATTTGAGCCTACGTAAAGCCTGTGTCATCAGGTGAGCGATTAAGGGCCATCATGGCCCTCTTGTTTAAAACATTCACTATCTATTTCTACCTGGTTATGTGATTATCATGTTAGCTTGTAAATAATGTAGCGTGTCAATTGAGCATACTGTTTTAATTTAGTTGATTTGAATTCAAATTTCAGTACGTAATCATTATCTTAAAAAACATACCATCAACTTCTACCAATCAACTACTTAGTCGTCTTTCTTCTTTAGGAGTTTCTACTGAACACTGCAATGTCGACCCTTTTTTTTTTTGGCCTCGATTTTCCACTCAACGTTTTTTGGCGACTTTCTAAAGTCTGTATAAAAAAAAAATCATAATGTTTCCAAACACACATTAACTTCACAAGATGACAGTAATCATACAGACAGTAACTTCGAACAAGGTTCTTGAGTGAATTTTCTTATTCATCAGGGTGATGTTGAATTTTGAAATTTTGATTTGTTTGGGCCTTTCTTTATGTTTTAGTTGTTGTTTTTGAAAACTATCTTCCTGAATTCCACAATATA
Source organism: Sinonovacula constricta (assembly GCA_007844125.1). Taxonomy (NCBI): domain Eukaryota; kingdom Metazoa; phylum Mollusca; class Bivalvia; order Cardiida; family Solecurtidae; genus Sinonovacula; species Sinonovacula constricta. Next base: position 67,147,260 of record CM017560.1, on the reverse strand, counting down.
AATCTCAACAGGTTCTACTTTTCATCCGATTCTATTTTATTTATGCAACTAAAAGCGAGCTGTAAATTAATAAAACTGTCTATAATTTGTTATTTTGAAACAGGGAAATTTCAATAGTAAGTAAAACGACATCTTTGACCTTTGACACTAGGGATTTTTTTTCCTGAAATATTTTTGCCTCATTTTCCCCACGTATTCATCTTCCCCTGTATAACCTTACTGTGTCACTTTTGTTTTACATGTCAAATTCTTAATATAAAGACAATACAGTGTAATAAAACAAAGGTACTTATCATTTTATATCTTTGTAAAACTTTATATATAAAGCCGTAACATCCGGATAAACGGTTCTATTCAGATATTGTGTACTGTTATCCAGATAGTGTGTACGGTTATCCAGATAGTGTGTATGGTTATCCAGACAGTGTGTACGGTTATCCAGATAGTGTGTACGGTTATCCAGATAGTGTGTACAGTTATCCAGATAGTGTGTACAGTTATCCAGATAGTGTGTATGGTTGTCCAGATAGTGTGTATGGTTATCCAGATAGTGTGTACTGTTATCCAGATAGTGTGTATGGTTATCCAGATAGTGTGTACAGTTATCCAGATAGTGTGTACGGTTATCCAGATAGTGTGTACGGTTATCCAGATAGTGTGTACGGTTATCCAGATAGTGTGTATGGTTATCTAGATAGTGTTTATGGTTATCCAGATAGTGTTTATGGTTATCCAGATAGTGTGTACTGTTATCCAGATAGTGTGTATCACTATGGTTATCCAGATAGTGTGTATGGTTATCCAGATAGTGTTTATGGTTATCCAGATAGTGTGTACTGTTATCCAGATAGTGTGTACTGTTATCCAGATAGTGTGTATGGTTATCCAGATAGTGTGTATGGTTATCCAGATAGTGTGTACGGTTATCTAGATAGTGTGTATGGTTATCCAGATAGTGTGTACTGTTATCCAGATAGTGTGTATGGTTATCCAGATAGTGTGTATGGTTATCCAGATAGTGTGTACTGTTATCCAGATAGTGTGTACTGTTATCCAGATAGTGTGTATGGTTATCCAGATAGTGTGTATGGTTATCCAGATAGTGTGTATGGTTATCCAGATAGTGTGTACGGTTATCTAGATAGTGTGTATGGTTATCCAGATAGTGTGTACTGTTATCCAGATAGTGTTTATGGTTATCCAGATAGTGTGTACGGTTATCTAGATAGTGTGTACAGTTATCCAGATAGTGTTTATGGTTATCCAGATAGTGTTTATGGTTATCCAGATAGTGTGTACAGTTATCCAGATAGCAAAAATGGTATTTGTTGACATCCTGAATTTGAATTCTAGTACTTTTATGATCACTCCCTAATTGATTTTCAAATATGCTTAAAAATTACAATTTTGTCTTACTTTTTCCTCTAATGATGAAGAATGAAAGTTATGAGTGTTCCTTATGGACTATATAAACATTCAGACTAAATGATCCTTGAGGTTTATGTGCATCATTAAAAATTGAGATGATGGTATTCCTTTGCCCATGAATGACTTTTAACAACTATAACTTATAATTCATTTTGTTTAACCAATCATATATATGGGCATATTAATGAGCGACATTAGTGAATAGTCTCCCCTGAATAATCCCTCAATGCAAGTAGGTCCTTTCATTTGTGTCGGTTTTTATGGTTGTGCTGTTTGGACTGCATGATGACTTGTCTGCCTTTCTTATGGTACCCAGGTAAACCATCATCAACAAACACTTCCATTTCCTTTTTTAAATAACAAATCTCTATAAGTATGTAAATGAATTTTAAGCTTATATTTATACAAAAGTAAGAAATTTCACTGTTTTTTATTGCATTGTCTACAAAAGAACAGGCGATTAAGTCCAAGAATTTCAACTAAAAGGACGTACCTACTTTTTGGAATACATAGGATATTATCTATCAAGGGAGACAATTTCCATTTTACCAAGGTACCCCATTAAAGTTGGATAAAATAAGCTCTTGCAACCTTTAATTTTTTTTACACTGCCTCTAATTGTGTCATATTTGAACACCATAATATCATATTTAAAAAAGTGTATAAGATCTTTATAAGATCTTTTCTGATATTGTGATTTCTTTTAAATATATGAGATGATTTTAAGGTTAATGGTTATTCTGATTATCAACAGATGGAGAGAAGGTGTCAAAGGAAGCTGAGAGTTTCACAAAAAAAGGCAGCAGTGGGAAGCAACGCCATGATTCTGATTCTGATTATTCCCCACCTAAGAAGACAAGTCACAAAGATTCTAATGTGCCATTAAGCAAAGATTCCAGTGTTAAGGATGATCTACCAAGGAAAAGAAAATCGAGATTCACAGACAGTTCTTCTAAAGCTTCAGAAATGACAGAGAACTCTCCCATCAAAAGGCAAAGACATGACTCAGATTCTGACCACTCTCCACTCAGAAGACAGAGACATGATTCCAACTCTGACCAATCACCACCAAGAAGAACAAGACATGATTCAGATTCAGACCAATCACCAGTCAGGAGAAAAAGACATGATTCAAATTCTGACCAATCACCACCAAGGAGACAGAGACATGACTCTGACCAATCTCCTATAAGAAGAAAAAGACTCAACTCAGATTCTGACCAGTCACCACCCAGACGAAGACAACTTAATTCTGATTCTGACCAATCACCACCTAGGAGAAGAAAACATGATTCAGATTCTGACCAATCACCACCAAGAAGAAGAAAACATGATTCAGATTCTGACCAATCACCACCCAGGAGAAGTAAAACTTCTCGATATAATTCTAGTAACACAAAAACAAGTGCAGATCCAGAAACTAAGGCAAATGAAAAGACTTTATCTGGCAAGAAAGCTGGTCTGTCCTCTGCACGTGATATGCGGCTTGAGGCTGATGAATTGAGAAGAAAAGAAGAAGAAAAGTTTAAACAGGTACTCAAATCGTTTAATCTTTTTAAACTTAATAAGAGAAAATACATATTAAAATATTTCACTGTTATTGTGGGGTTTTAAGTTCACATATGTCAGTTAGTCAGCTCATTTATGTGCATGTTAGGTTTAACAGTTATTTGCAAGTTCTCTTTAGCTTATCTTACCATGAATTACCACTTTTTGGCAGTTTTTTCATCTTTTTTCAGATCTTATTTTATTTTTTCTTATTTATTTTTTTTAATTTCAGTTTATTATTTGTAATATCTATTTCTAAATTGGCATTCTGCTGTCAGTTTTATTTTATTTGTATAAAATTATTTATATATTTGTCACAACCTATATTTTTGTGTCACATTTCTCTTTCACATTTATTTTAATCAGAACTAAGATCTATCTTATTTTGCAACATTTCTTTGTAGTATGCCATCAAAAAGAGCTTGAAAGTAAATAGCAGTAAATAAATACACCATGATTCTTGGGGCATGGTTCAGTCTTTAAATGTTCTCAATAAGCTATTTTATAATTGCAGCAAGTGAGATTTCCCATCAACAATGACGGTAAAATTGTTAAAATGGCTTCATTTAAATTAACAGAGCTCCAGATAATGGGAGAATATCTGATTTTGTGCTGATATCTATCCCATAATTTTTAATATAACCTTATATTGCTGGTACTAATATACATTGTGATATCAGTTAAAGAATAAAGGAGTTAGGAGGAGCTGTCTTTCTTTTGTTAGAGGCTCTGAATAATACATCGTACACTGCAAGATGAAATCTGAAGTTTTCAGCTCAAATCGGAGCTTCTTAGGCAATATCTCATATTGGAATATTCTTTAAGGTCCACACAGTTGTAAAAATGTAAAATTTCAACTAATTGGTATCTAAACTGCATGTATGATTTCAATTTTCTCCTATTGTATCAATACTTGTTAAAGACTAGACAAAAATATACTACTCAAAGTTTGCTAAAGATCACTTGTTTGACATAAGATATTTGTTAATATTATCACAATATAAAATCAGTTTGCTTACAAAAAATAAATAAATTGGAGTTATTGATTTGATACGTACCCTTTGCACGAGAAGCATGTCACCACAACTTAGTACAAGTAGTATATGTTATAAAATGTGGTCCTAAGCATATTTTGAGTACCAAGTTTTGCATATTACAACCCCACTCGGAGTATACCCTGCTAAGCCTTTTTCATGATTTTTTAAATTTGGTAATAAATACCACTCAGTGGTTTATTCTCTGCAACAATTGCAGGGGATATTCTGCAAAATATAGTAGTATATATGTCGATAATTGTATAATATAATTAAATGTATAACTTCATAAGAAAAGGATTGGCACACAACTCTCTCTTAAACACACTGTCTCATGCCTTTCTTTCAATCTCTATCTCTATTTGTTTCTTACAATTCTTGCAATTGCTGTCTCATTTTTTTATCAACAAAGTTATTGAGTTATCAGTCCATCTGTCATCATTATAGCTTATTTATAAATATTCCCTATGTTACCACTAGTATCTTTTTCTGAAGAAAAAATGGAAAAGGTTTATTGAAGATCTATCCATTTGATCTTTTTCGTACATGTTAAATATACATCATACTTCTAACAATAGCTATCTTTTTGTCAGATCTCAGAAGACAGGCTTGGAAGAGATGCCGCCACTGTATTCCGGGACAAGAAATCTGGGAGGCGACGGAACCTAAGTGCTGAGCGAGAGGAGAATGCTGAGGAAGCACGTAAGAAGGCCAAAGAAGATGAACAGTTCAACAAATGGGGGAAAGGGTAAGGAGGAAATGTCAGTGACTTGATTGCCTGATCACTTTGAAAGCCTGATCACTTTGAAAGCAAGACTTGCTAAAGTCAAGAATATTTTAAGCAAAAAAACTTTGTGGGAACTTTCAATACCAAAAGGAGATGTGTGCATATCATTGGCATGTTCCAGTTGGACCCATCAACATACAGTTATGGTCCCTTATTACTTATGTAGTATGTTTACAGAGTAACATTCATTTCTGCACTATTTCTCGGCAACAGATACAGGATTACAATGAAACTGTATGGAACAATCAATACTAAGTTAAGATGCAAATGTCAATGGCATGTTCCGGTCTGAGCATTTAACACAGAGTTATGGCCCCAGAATAGTATTTTGTTTCCGCACTATTTCTTGGCAACTACTGACTGGATTTCAACAAATCTTAATGAGACCCATCAATCCCAAAGGAGATATGCATATCATTAGCATGTTCTGGTCAGACCATTTAACACGGCTGTGGCCCCTGAATAATAATTCGCTTCAATGCTATTTCTCAGCAACTACTGAGGAATTCATGCCACTGTAATTCATACATTGTTGAAATGCAACAGCCTGCAATTTATTTCTTAAATGGTGCTGAATGATATGGTTACCACTTAACTGACCAACCCACATGTACTACAGCACATATCATCACTTTTTGCGGTTTCACAAAAAAAAATTTTTCATTAAAATGATAACCACAAAGTTATTTATTGAAAAAATTTATTAACAATTTCTTCCCATTTTTGTTATTTCCAAATTCTAACTTTACCCATTCTATAAGCAAGCACTGATCGGCGGAGAATGTACTGTTTGTGACAGTCTTGTGTATCTTGTATTAGTGATAATTATTTTATTCTCTATACAACCTACATAGAAAGTTTGAAAATCAAATGAAATTCCTACTCTTTAAACAACAGTAACATTACTAACAAACTTCTTCAGATTTAAACAGACAAGCTAAATATCAGAATCATATTAGTATTACATGTTTGCTGCGTTAGCTTATTACCTGGGCATCCATCTGTCTGTGTCTTGTAGCCAAAATATGTTTGTCTGGAATCTTTCTCCACTTATGCAGATGGATCTATTGGAACTCTTAGGGGTAATACTATCTGAGAGACAATCACCTTTTGGATGTAAAAATTAAATAATATCATCAAAACCATGACTTAACTAAGGAAATTTGGAGTATTTTATGCCTATTTCTGACTTTCAATCTGTAATCTATAATGTTGAGGCAGATATTTTGAGAACATGCAATAGATGTTTTGCTTTATTTATTGATTTATCCATTTACCAGTATCTACACCGACAAAGGTTCACTCTTATCTTAACTCTTATTATGATCATAATTGAATGGATTACTTAGTAAACAAGCTGACAAATACTAAAAATTATCCTACTCCAATTTAAGACTAATTGTCTGTTGTAGACTAAAGCAGTTGGAACAACACCAAGAGAGAGTAGCAGAAGCCCTGCATGAAGCTGATAAGCCCCTGGCTCGATACAAGGATGATGATGATCTGGATCAGATGCTACGAGAGATGGACCGTGCTGAAGATCCAATGCTTGCATTCATTAAGAAGAAGAAAAAGAATACAGGCCCACCAGTTAAAGGTAAAGGTTATTAGGTGTTTCCTGGTTAGACAACTTCTACTTTGTAAGTCTAAAAGGTATTGAAAACAATTTTTTAGTTACTAAAGTTTTACCTAGTCAGAGGAAGAAAATTCAGGGCCTCTAATGAAAGGAACTGAAGTAATTTTTATGCCTTCAGCAGTCTCAGACAGTGTTGGTGTCGCTGTTTGTAATTGCACACCAATAGATACTAAGGTAGCAAGGGCAACAATATGTGTTCTTTGTTTTCAATGTTACTTTTGGTCTTTTTGCTATAGTTTCTCTTTGGTGGCTAGGAGAACACAAGAGTGAACAATATTCACACTGTTAACTGTATATAGAAAATTTGTCTTACTAATTTGTCAATACCCCTATTTCCAATTCATGTTCAACATTGCTGTTGAGGTCATGCTTTGAGACATGCCTAAATATCTCTGAGTAATTTATTCTTGGTTTTTCATTTTGCTTTTGAAATACATCAGAGCGACACAATTTTGTTTATTTTGTGACCTCCAGCTATTTGAGTGTTCAGTTGGAAGACCTTCCCTCATTAGGTCCTTTGTCCCGACCAGGGCTTGAACCCAAGTGGTGAGATCTGAGGAGTTGTAAGTTGGTGATTCTACCACGTGATGACAGCTTCTTTTGGTTATTCAATACCAACTGTGGCAGAGTAATTAGTATTGACATTAGCATTTAGTTTGAGTCCTAGCCAGGGTCCAAATTCTCATTTGCCACTGCGAAGAGAACTTCCAGCCGATATTCAATATTCAGTATTCCATATTGGTTCTACCTAGACATTTGTCTAGAGGCTTGACTCCTCTGCCACCAATTAAAGCTTTGTTGTTATATTCTAAACTGTTATGATGAGATGTGTTTTTTAAAATCATAACGCACCAGTCTTTGATGGTATAAATGTTATTTTACTGGTTAGCAAGACAATTTGATCATGTTTACACCTATCCTTAAAGACATATGCTACAGTAAATTGTAGTGGAGAGATTTCTTTTTACAATTGACCCATATTTTAGTGTGTATTATGTACAGCGTTATGTCATAAAGAGTTTGTGTTGCCTTACTTATTATCCCCCTTTTTTATCACAGGTTTTGCCTTCATTACCAAAGCTTGTGAAAATCTCTCAACCGTAAACAAGCATACAGTAATTAACAAACCAAAAATATGCTTGTTAATCTGGGTTGTCATTAGGAGGCAGCTGGCGGCCGATTTGACCGCCTCAAATTTGAAAAAATAAATAAAATCGGTCAAGAGCATGCCCCCAGACCCCCTAGCAACGCTTCGCACCTTAGGCGCTCGCATAGCCTAGCCTCCTCAAAAGTTAATTGAGTCTGCTCAAAATATTTCTAGTGACAACCCTGGTTAACATACATGTCCTTAACATATCACACCCTCTGAGCTAAAAAAATATTCATTTATCTTTTTATAAATGAAAAAAATATATATATCTATCCTTTGCTTGACTCGGCATGGGTGAAAAAGATGGGCAGTGGTTACTCCCAAAAGCCTCTTAAGTAAATTGTTCTAATTCCGTCTATTTACCCAGAGAAACCCCGCTACAAAGGACCAGCCCCTCCCCCTAACAGGTTTGGCATCATGCCTGGATACAGATGGGACGGTGTTGACAGGTCTAACGGCTTTGAGAAACAGATCTTCGCAAAAATGGCATCCAGTAAAGCCACAGCATCAGCAGCTTACAAATGGAGTGTGGAGGATATGTAGCCTATGCATTGTGCTTATACTACTTTTTAAGATGAAGATTATGTTTATTTAGAAGATTAACCAGACTGAAACAAACAACAATTTTGTCCCTTGAATGTTGTTGCTTTGGGTAAAAATCTGATAAATTGGATTTAATTGTCGTTGTGTGTGTGTGGGAGGAGTTGTTTGCGAGGGCAGGGTTACTGCCCTGTTTTATTTCCAAATTCTTTTGCAGATAGCATTTTCTTTTATAAATCCTTCAAATTTATATGGATGATTGATAATAATATGTTGTTATATGCAATTGTGAGATAATTAAAAAACTCTAATTGCTAAACATTTTCTGCAGTTGTTTTACTGGTTTAATTTAAATCATTGAAACTTCATGTGCATACAACTTTCCTTTATTTCTAATCAGAGCTTAATACATGAATCATATTAATGCGCACTTGTAGCTTTATTTAAAGACAATTTTTCGTTATACAGATGAAAATTTTGATCTGGTTGCTCTGTAAGACTTAATTTATAAAAATATTTTTTGCATTAATTCACATATCAGCACTCATGCATTTTCCAATATCTTATAAAATATATATAGGTCAATGAAATTAGATAAATTCTGAAATATGTTCTAACCATATTATCTAATTTCCAAACCAGTGTTGATAAATGATAATTTCTGTAGATGTCAAAAGCTTTAAACACTTGTTGCTTGCAAAGAGAATGGGGGTCCATTTCAAACATAGCAATTAAATATGGTAACTCTAACCAAACACATCCTGAGGTGGCAGCTAAGGAAATGGCCTGTAGTTCAGACCAACTGCTAGTAAGGGGGTAAAACCTGAATAAACGGTTCCAGACCAACAGCTATGGTTAACAGAGTGATGTATGTCTACAGCTTGTTCCTGGTAGACCTGCAAGTTGCATCTGTCCAACATTTGGTGGCAACCAGGTCTGCTGTGTGCACTACAGCTCTCTCAGTGTTTGTGCCAGGGAGGGCATCCAGTCACATAAACAAGGCCGAAAATCCAAAAGTAAAGTGACAAACAGCCCCCAGCTAATTCAGGATTGCTAAGAATCTTTTGGGATAAGAAAGTTGCTAACTCAAGACGTGCGAACTAGATGGTTAAGATGTTACTATTTGTTTTTCCCACTCGTGAACATACTAATGTTACTAACCATAAGATAAAAAAATCTTACACCCACTATCAACACCAAACTGTGTGCTTAGTAATAAGTCGTGTTGTACGTAGCATGACCGCCTGTTCATTCTTTGCTTTAAATCAGAAAACATATTAAAAAGTTTTAAAACCAATAACTTCACACTGTTTACTGGCAGAAAAAACTTCTATCACTCTGATAATACTCCAGATAATGGATTTTCCCACTACCTTGATGCTTAGAACATGAGACTTTTCATGGGTTCCAAAATGTTTGTTGTAGGGCATGTAGAACCAAAATAAAAGATAAACTGGGGTATATGAAAACTATTGGTTTCCATGGCAAATGGCATAAATTTGATATGATGTTATCTTTAGAAAAGTGCTTATAAGGCCTCCAAAATGTTGATAGAAGTAAAGGATTGGTACTCAAAGGTATTATTATGTTAGTTTTGTAAAGTGTTTGCATAATTAAGGTATATGAATAGTGATGAGGACTAATTTGCATAATTAATATTTTGAAATCTTTGCTTAGTCATCGCCTTCACAACAGGACTGGTCTTAAAATTATTCCATGTCTTGATAAGTTATAAGCAGATTTCTAGTTAATTTGCGTGTTAAAATTCTTTGGCTTAATTCCCATGAAATTAAATTTTAAAAAACCGGAATATGAATTCGTACCTTTAATATAAACTGAAACTTAAACTGAAAAACTTTATTATCTTCTCCATCTATATTGCAATGTAACATCTATAATTGATATTCTTGCATTTTTGGTTGGCATAGTTGTCTAATCTAACTTTTTACCTTCCTGGAAATGCTTGTGCTTGCTTAGTCCTGACTGTAAGCATTGGTGGAATTGTATCAATAGATTTATCTAAACAAGAAAGGCGCCACATAACCAAAGACAGATCTGCTTCCATTTTAGACTACGCTTTTCTGCAAGTAACGTACAATGGATGAAGACAGATATAAGAAGTAATGGCGTTTCTGAGTTAGTATAGTTTATTAGAAACTGTACTCGTTAAAAATGAGTTTAACAAGACATTTGGATAACTATTTTTACAGTATTCAAAAACCGGAATATATTACTAAGTGTTAAAAAATGTTTGGTTCATACAAGACTTTTCTTCTAAGAATATTTAAAAGCCTACTTTAAGAAACGGTGATATAAAATTAAGACCCTTTGTTCTTACCAGCCTTGATACAAATATATTGGATATGTATAATTAAAGACTATGCTATAATACCACCTACATGTATCACATTGTATAACAATTTCCAATTTTATTTATAGCATAATTTTATTTATAGCATCGTTTAGTATCTCTCATATCTATGTAGAATCAAATCAAAATATAAGCTGTCATTGTTATGTATACAATAATAAGCAACATTAGTAAAGGAGAGTAAAACAGTTGTCAATGTCTGGAACTATCACGTAGGCAAAAAACCTTCATTGGGTGCTTAGCCACCTTTACAGAAACCAGTTGATAGAACTCTTAACATCGCACGAGGTTTTTCTCAAAGAAAAACAATGAAAAGAACATGGGCCAGTTTAAAATAACAGTCACAAGTGTAGGGCATTTGTATCTAATAATATAATCATTATCCGTTTAACAAATATCTAAATAAGGGCAGCAACTCATACTGATTTTTCGAACGTTCTATGTGTGTGATTTTTTTTCTTTCTGTATACGTTCTTAGTGCTTTAGACAGGTATCTTTCCAGCTGACATGCGGCGACGACGATGGTCCTTAACTAAATGGGGATTTATTAACTATTTATTTCCTATACTATTTAAACTATTAGTGTTTGATAAGGCATTCAGTGGAACCTAATAACCAGGTACAAAGCCGCAGAATGCTCCGCACGGGATATCGCCAATATCTCAGCCTAATAGATGATGCAAAGTCAGTGGAACACTCATTCTTAATAGCAGTTCTCTCCTAATATCAACCCTTTCTCTCCCCATTTCGACTCTTTCCTCTAGTCGATGAGTGATATTCATACGCGGCATTGTACATTAATAAATCTGCATTTCATGTATATCAGACATACACAATATAATGAACTTCCAGCTTAAACAGAAACCAATATTAATGTTAACATCTTATGCCTGCCTTGACACAATTGACGCGTCTAGTCGCCTTACACATGCATATTTGTTCTGTACACACACTATTTCTTCCCAGGCATGAATAACTGACCACGAGTAGCAATGTCATAAAGGGTCAATCCTGTGTACTTCCGAAATCCAGCTTTCTCTCAACTCGAAGCGACGCCGTCTAAAAATTGTCTTGGGCACCGAAAAGTCTTATTCTCTTACGAATATATTTTTGAAACAGCCGGAATGTATTATCATGAATGGTATCAAATAAATTATGAAAACTCGTGTAAACGTTATAAGTATCATTTATTATTCATTATTATTTTCAAAATTTATTTGTGACGAGGAAGGGCAGTGTGCGATAAAAATAACCTGTTAAAGTAAATATACAATAAATACTCATCCCTAACAAAATGGTTAATTGCTTTGTGAGCATTCAGAGATCACGAGCCTTTCAGATCTGTGTAACCTCCGCCACCAACAAAGACAAAAATCGTCAATGGATTTGATGAAGGACATTTGAACGAGATTATAACATGTGGTAAAAGATTTGTTTCAACTGTACAAATAAAATTTCATTCTTGCAAAAAAGTCTAAGAAATGTCTACTTTTCAAAAATATATTGTTTCCATGTTATTACTTTTAAATCGTATGGAACATTTTTACCATGACACTGATATCGATGTATACCAACATTGATTTACAAGCTTGAGGTACACTATGGTCACGTGATTTCCAAGGCGACATTGGTTACTGTAGCACAGCAAAACGAAACCGGAGTCTGGAGTGTGCAACAAATACTTCCAGCCACATCTATACCGGTCCTTTACTATTACTGGTTTTATTACACAAAGTATACAGGCACTATTAAAACCATTACAACTGTAGTTGCTATGACACCTAAACGTCCGGAGAAGAAAATGGTGCCTCCAGATGTCACTGCAGAACATACTGGCAACTGAGGCTGGTCGTGGCATAGTAGCGTTATGACATCACTGAAATAGAAGAAATTAAACATTTCCTTTTAATATTGTTAATGTTGTTTATTTAGGAGGTTTCACAAACAGAACAATTCATTAAGAACAGTTCATAAAGAACAATTAATAAATAATAACAAAAAAGCACAATTCATAAAAGTAGTAAGTCTCAAAATTTCATTACATTATATTACAAAATATAATATGTCATCATTGTTCAAACAATGTCTTGTTAGGCATACTGCACGTGCGCACAAGTTAACAACAACTTAGTACTTTATTAAGTAACAAATAATTAATGAAAAAAAAATGAAACTGTACTTCCCAGCGTTTGTGGGTATGATAATAATAAAACTATTCACTCAATTAAATCCTCACATTATGAATTATTATGACATTAAAATGGTACATAAAACGACACTCGACACGATATCGGGTCAAAAGTCAAGGCGATAACAAATATATAAGTCATCTCTCTTGTGGTACTTTAACTATCTACAAGAAATATTCACATTTCTATCTGCTTATTGTTATCATAATTCTTCTTATGTTTATCTGTCATGTCACACAAATATCAAACATTTTTTAGAGATTGTTTTGGTCGGAAGCATGCTTAATTGTTAAAAGTAGGGATGTTAACGAATATTCTGATGTTCGGATACCAAGTCGGTATTCAAATAGAGATCTTGGGATTCGAATATTTTATCATTTTAATCACTTTTGTTAAGTTTGAAGTAAAATTGAAGGGATATTTGTTTAGCTGATCGTATATTCTCTAAACGACTTAAGACGCGATATGTGATTGCGCTCGCTCTAGGATAGAGCGGTTGGGCCATGTCTCCTGATTACGAATTGCCATCTGGTAAACAGCATGAAATCACTTCACCGCGAACAGCACCTTCTATGCCCCCCTCTTCCACCTACACCAAGTCTTATCATGCATACAGCTGTGGAAACAGTTGCCAACGTACAATAAAACACACATGTCAGTTCAATGCTGCGGTAATTCGATGCAGCAAGTACTAAAGAGCGACTCAACAAGCTTCGGTAGGGATCGTGTGTAATAAATGCAATACATTATAGGATACAAGGCTAAACATTTTGTATTTATTTTTTAAACAAAACTAGACAGCCGACAAGCAAACTTTAATCGTAAATACTTTCTGTTACATTTAAACATCACGAGCTTACAATTTAGACTGTCTTTATATATACTGGTTGTTATATACTCAGTTTATCAAGAGTCAGGTAATACGGACACTAGCCAGTCACAGATCGTAATGGTCACTTGAGTATTGGTAACGAACTCTTAGCCTGCTAAGCAAGAACTGGTCAGACTTGGGCAGATATTGTAAATCCAGATCAGCCAGCTCATTTTGGCAGCTGTCTGATAAGGATTTGCATTATTTGCTCATGGATTTCTACAAAATGTTTTGCAAGTAGTTATAAGATTATTTTTTTGATTTATTTTTGTTATAAACAATTGTAACATGATAAGGGCTAAATGTTCCTAATTGACATGCTATGCTATGTCTCCTTTACATTTTAATGTAACTTAAAAGATTAGTTCACGGAACATAATTGATTGTTTGTGTTTATGTATTTTTTGCGTTAAGTAGATTTTATTTTAATGTGAGCTATTCTGTATTTGTTGTACAAAATCTAATGAAATTATGACATGGTCTTATTAATTCGATAGTTAAATTTTAAAGCTTAAGTAGTCCCTTTAATTTAACAAGTCATGTGTTAATACTTTTAAGTTATTATTTACGCACCATTTATTTAAACTGTAGATGTTGCTGAACAAAGTATAACATGTAACAAAACACTCGTTTTTTAGTTGACTAATTAATAATGCGTAAATTATACATGGCTTGGCATGCCATCTTAACGTTGATTGGATCGGACCTGGTAGTGCAATCGGTAGAGCGTCAGCTCCAGGTTCGGAAGACCCCGGGTTTGGTAGTGTATAGCTCCCTTGCTAACACTCAAGCAAATATAAGGCTAGTTCCACGACTGATTGGCCCGGTGTCAGGATAATGTGACTGGGTGTGGTATCATGCCAGGTGTTCAAGGAATGCTATACACAGTGAAGGCGGCACTATAGCTGCTTCAAGTGGACACCGTCTCCAGATAACTGAAATACTGTTGGTGGGACGATAAACCCAACAAACAAACATTGACATTGTTCACACAGTTACTAGCATTCTTCATTAACAGTAATCTCTTGCAAATTACCGCTGACCGAGTAAAGAATCTCCCCCTCTGGTCCTTCACTATAAACAGGATAATGGCGGATTGATAATATTGCCCTTAGTATTTGACAAGAATAAATCATCGTTTCAAATTAAATGCTAAGTTAAAATCAGAAATCTGTTGCCGCTTCTACATCAAGTAAGGCTTGCAATGTCAATTATGGCCAGAAATAATTTACAATGAAAAACACACTAAACGAAATGAAAAATTATCTTGTTATGTGCCACTATGATATAAATTCTTTTGGAATATTCGATAAGGATTCGAATACACGTAACGAATATTCGAACATTTTAGGATTAGATTTACATTTACAACCCTATTTAAAACAGTGAACGACTACAGAGATTATACGCTGTATATCCAAAACCTACTGCAAAGGTGGGGCTTCACACTAAACATGTTTAAAAATAAAAAAAGTCCCCTCGTACACTATAGAAAAAGAATCCCAACGACAAAATTTTAAATTTTTAAACTTTTTATACTCACCGCCTATTCTCGACACACTCGTATTTAATTCCCCTGGCTGCCAAATTCGTAGAAAGATTAGCCAGGGACTGGTCAACACACCGGGAACTAAAAGAGTAGTATTCAAGCTGCACTTTTAGTAATACTTGAAGGCCGTTCATTGAATGTTAATCTCTTTACTTAAATTCTTTCTTCACCTTTAACCAATTTCTTTCGACCTAGCACACAGTTATGCCCAAATGTAGTACAGACCATGGAATCTTACAAATCGCCTACAAATTGATTTATTGTAGGATTCTGGAAATTATTGTAATTGTGTTGTTAGAACCTCAGGCTAGCTGGAAGACATGAAGCTTCCAGATAGGGACTCGTACCCCGAGGATATATAATCCAGAGTCTAAGGTTATTGTCAAAGGTTTTGGATTTGTTTAAATTAAAAACAAGCATGCCTCATTTGACACTTTTCGACAACCCTTATATTTAAAGTCGATTCTGGTCATGACTATGGGGTGACCTAAACAGGTGAGTGGTCATTTAGCTCTTGTGAACATACTTTTTGATATATGTAAACGGCCCGGTTAGCTCAGTCGGTAGAGCATTCGCCCTGTTAGCGAATAGTCCCGGGTTCGAGTCCCGGACTGACTGCACATTTTCCCCATGTTACAATGGCGCCCAACGTCTGCTTCATACATAAGGTGTTATAAACGTCAAAATCTTTCTGTTTGAGGTCGAGCAAATGTAATGATGCACCTCTAATTGAAGAGTATCAAAATAGCGTTAAAATGCTTCAAAATCGGGGCTTGAGGGTTCGAATCCTGGTATGGACACGCATGGTACACTTTTTCTTTCACTTTAACATTTTTTTCTGCATCACTCTACTAGATGAGTAATTAAAACATGTTAAGTTTTTAACTTTTTATTTAGAAAATCAATTTTAATTGAATTGTTTGGGCTAAATTTGATTAAAATTTATTCAAAGTCTAAAATAATCAAAATGATGTGGAGAAATTATTTTATACTTCAACCAAAATACGTTACAGAACATTTTGGCAAACTACGTTTGGCTATCAAAAGTTTAGTGATTTTTTTAAGAAAGCACAGTCAGCAGAAACAATGGGATAATCAGCCTTAAACGTGTTGAGTTTGTAAACAATTAATTACATATTTGGAATAATTTGAGTCAAACCATGCAAGTAACATGTTTCATTGGTTTGTATAATGCTGAAAGTTATTTTCCAACCGATATTAAATAGCAAAACATTCTTCCTAATAAGCATCTAACATTATATTTGGAGTTCCCTTTTTGTCTAATAAAGAGTCACCTTAAACATTTTAATTAAAAAAAAAATATATCCATAAATTCAAAACTAGATGGAGAATTTTCTTTAAATTAGGCATACAGTCAACATTAAAGTTTACAACACATTAGTTGTGTTAATTCTGTATATTGTCAATTACACTTGCTTTTCCTCAAGTTTTTTCTTTAGTTTATTTTTATCGCTTCTATTTTTAATATTGTGACAAAATATAAAATTTAACCAAATAAGAATAGATGCTCCATGGGCTTAAAATTTAATAAAGCAACAACCACAAGGTAGGGTCAGTGCTGCAGGCAATAACTGTACACACTACATATAGTATCATTGAATAAAGGACGTTTTTAAGATGGTTCACTGAAGAACATAACTTAAATATTGTAAATATATTTATCAAAACTAACGATGACTAATGCTTTTATATCATTAGAAAGAACAGTTGACCGGGTATCCTAAATTGGGCTTGGTGTACACATTTTTTTTGCAGTAAAATATGCATTTGTAACATTGTCTTAACAAGGGAGTTTATCAACATCATAAATGTACAAACCCGAGTCTCTTTGGATCCTCGTTGATAAGTAGCACAGTAGCTATGGTTACGTAACCGGGTCGGTAATTGGGTACCTCATACGTGGCCAGATACCTTAACAAAAAGAAATCCTGACAGGAAATTTGTTGTTAAAATACCTACATGTCGTTCATATTTAATTCATCATCATCATAAGCAGCATCAGCATAAGAACAAAGCAGCAAGATCATCATCATCACCGCAACCTCCACCACTTCCTACTTTTTCTCATTTACTCAGTATCATCTTAATAATCCGTACAATCTTAACCATCATTATCATTATCATCATCTTAATTAACACCAATACAACAACCATCATTTTTAGCACAACCACCACATGATTCGACTTACGATTGTGAATCATAGATAGGTTCCACTGAAGCATTGAGCATAATGAACACATTCCCGACAGCATTGTGTCCAAAGTTCTTCGAGGCTGCCGACCAGAAGGCAAACTCTGCCGACACTGGACAATTCGGCACAGGCTCAAACCCAGGACAACTGAAATTCGAGGCCGCAAGCCCGTCTGGGGTGTCCGGGTCACTACACCAGACCAGTCCGTCAGCAATGTACCCTAGACCGAAGAAATTGGTAAAGCTCGAAACGCTGTTTACTGCGTACATTTTATTCAATAAAAATTGGTACACTTTCAATGATTTCAGCTTCGGTATATTATTATATCTAATAGAAACCAATGTACCTTACAGATAATAGTGGTATACTAACATAGAGATTACATGGTCGCTAAAGCTCGCCAAGATATTCGCTTCTCGCTCACCAGATAAACTTTCTCATTCTCGGCAGAAACCATGTATTCCATTTATCCTGCTTTTTACCTTTATATGAAAAAATAGGAAATCTGTAAACAAACGAGGAAGAATGAAGGAAAAATAACGGAAAAACAATAGCCGCTTTACTCCTTTCTTCAGCCATGGACCTCCGTTCATTTTTTTTTAATCTCCATGTCAATATATAAATTGCAGTATATATGTTAAAAAAATCCATGAATGATTACATAAATTGGAGAAAAAAAATCATTAATGACACGTTTCATTAAAAACGTGTGAACATAACTTATGTAAAAAGTGTATTCATACGCGTGATTTGGTCACGTGACCTATTGACTGGATATCACTAAGTTTATCCGGCAAGGCTTGATCCTGCACAATTACGCGTGAAAGCAGCATAAAATGGCTTTAATGACTTAAGAATATGTACCCGATAGACATTGCGGTATACTATTAAGGATGTCAGCTGCGGTAAAATATGTAACCGATAGATATTTCAGTATATTAACAATGCTTTCTGCACTTGTAGTACATTTACATGGTTTTCCGCTACAGTAAAACACGAACCTGATAGACAGTATACCCGATACTCGAGCGGCATTATGGTATACTTACAAGGGTTTCAGCTACGGTAAAATATGTATCTATAAGACATTGTGATATACTTTCGAGGATTTAAGCTGAGGGAAAATATGTATCATTTGGAATTGTTGTTTTCCTCTGGTAAGTATTCCGGCTGAACACATCAGCGGAGACAGCAAGATAAAATAAAATGGTTGACAAAACGTTTTGTTGATATTTATGTGAATTTTAAATGTGCATTTTCTTCTCTTTTTTTTTGCAGCAAATATGCCTTCATACTGATTAACCTTAAAGACGACTACTGAGTCTAGACTACATGTTTCCTTGGTAACGCTTACCAGTGAGCGTGTCGGAAATAGTTGTCATTTTGTACCCAAGGAAACTGAACCGACTTACGAACGGGTAGGTGTTCTCGTAGAAAAGACTCTGTAATAGGAAAGCAAAATTACGTAAAACTATACATGTATATATTAAGAAAGCAGTAAGAAAGCTTTACATGCAGACAATGGACTATCGATATTCTTGTAAAAGAAGTCGAGTTTGATCTTCAATTTAGGAAGATTCGCTTTTGACTAACGTTATCTTTGCAAACACTGCAGATTTTAAGTTATTTATGTGTTTTAAGACCAGCGCCTGGTCTGTCAGTGTAAAGGCGCCTTCATAGTTATAGGAACTAATACATGGGCCATCTTGATAACGAATCATAAAGGTAACACAAAGGTAACTTGGACGATTTAATGCAGTTTTATAGTTGTATAAACTTTCACTCTTGGCTTGGTAAAAAACTTATTATTGCAGTTAAGATATAGACTGTCGAGACATTGTAACTTAATCTTGTATATGGCTAGACCTATAGTAGCTGAAATATGTTGTGTTTCTATCCTTCCTGAAAGTGAGACGAATTGTACTCACGTGATCTGGTGGCGTGCTGTGATTAGTCAGTCGAACGAACTCTTGATAGGTATCTAAGGACACATTACACATAGGTTGGTGGCGGGTGGGGTTGTAAAATGCTTCCCAAATAGCCGTGCAGTTTCTGGGGCTGAAATTTGTTCATCTTATTCATTATATTGTACATGTATTGTCCAACAAAAATATTTCTTTTACATGCAGACGGTACTCACCTGAAGCAGACATAGTTCTGCCTTTAGTTACATTATACTGACACCAGGCAGATACGTCATTGAACTACACGGGTATTTGCTCCTGGTTTATCAAGGCAGCTGAACAACAACTATTGTACGAATTGAATATGTCAGCGGTCCTTGTTTAAATCCGAGTTCTTCCATAGTTAGTTCGCTATAATTAGGGCCGATGGTGGTGATGCATTCCATTAGGTAACACTTTATACAAAAGGGTGGTTTGAGAAACTTGAAGGATTAGGGCCATACACTATATTTCTAGTATATTCTTAGGTTTTATTGTTGTATGTCATGAGATGATTTAATCCCTTTTCGGTGAAATAAATTTTACCATTATAGAATTTAGCAAAAGAAACCCGGATAGAATGTGGAATTAATGCAGTTAAAAATAACGTCTTTAAATAAATATATCAAGGCCTCGGTCATCACTATCAAAATAGGCCAATAAATAAATATTGCATAAAGCGTTTTGAACACTGTTGTCTTACTTGATTTATTGATTTGCTAAAAATAAATAAATGACTATGGGATTAAAATATCACCTCTTATCTCCTCTTATCATATGTTTATATGTGAACATGCTGTCTTTCAAAGGATTTGGTTAGCTTTAGGTTGGGCGAACCAAAGGCAATACGACAGGTTACAAGCTGGTTAAGCCGTGGAAAACTGTATCTCATGAATACCGACACAGACTATTAATTACACGAATTGTAGTAGTTTAGGAATCTTAGTTAATTTTTAATCTGTTGGTGAAATTATTAACTGATTCTTGTATATTCATATCTTGTTCTTGCCCTTCTTGAACAATCACGAACTCCAGATTCCGAAAGTCGTAGGCCATTCGTAACAAATGTGTAACGCATTTTAAGGCGTCGTAACCACATTGTAGTCCATATAGCATATATGTATGCATAATAAGGGGTCGTTACATATATTATATGGTTATTTGGTGTTACATGGTAGATATGGGCCTGAAGTCTAAAAGTATTGAATAACATCTATATATCTATAACTGTAAACCAATGCGAATTCTTGATAAGTGATTCCCTCTTACCATAGACAAAAAGTAACGGGACCGCCGACTCCGCAAGGTGCGCGAATATCTTCCAATTTCGCAGCGCCATCACCGGGAGTCATAGGAAGACTTCCGGTCGGGGTTTCGCATGCAAATCAAAAGCAAACCGCTGACAAAAAAAAACAACAGATATTTGAAGAAAAACGGCCACGGAAAATGAATCAACTTGAAATGGATTGAAGGTAAATATCTTCTTTGTATGTGTATTCACTTCCCGCTTTTAGTTTTCCTTGACTCGGCAGTAAACATATCAAAACCACGTGTAAACAAAGAACCCGAATTCTGAATGAATCATAGACAACGTCCCATTTGGGCCTTATTTTTGCTGCCCCCTTTTTGATAAATACACCCATAGCTAAAACTGTGTAGCTGGTGGAATTTATTATGGCTTGTATTTGCCAAAACTGCACGGAGAAAGACAAAATATTTAGTTAAAATAAAATAAATAAGTCGTTGCTTGGAGACACAGGAGGAAGACTGCGCAAAGACTGGTGGTGGAAAAGATTAAGCGTGTAAGGGATATCAAATTGGAAAGAAAAAAGAACCGCAATCAACTATAAAATTTTAAACACAATTATAATTAGATCACACTGTTTACTATAGAGTATGCACTTAATTGTCTTTTTATACTGATTTTAGGAACAGGACAACAGTGATGAGTCCCCTGACCCAGCGACGTCTCTGCCTGGCCTGTGCCTGTTGCTCTGAGACGTTCAACAAGTACAGGGGAACTTAAACACATCTCGGAGCCAGAATTCTTCCAGACATTATTAAAAATTACTATTGAGTTGTAAGATGTCAATATTTTTTTATTATAACAGAACATTTTGAGAAATAGATCATATTAAACAACTAACAACATTAAAGCTGTGGTCTTCTTGATGTGTGTTCAATTTTGATATATATCCTACATTATTGACAGACAGAGCTTATTACCTACTGCTGACATAACAGTTTTAATATTTCATTTCAGGAGAACCCTGATTTACATATTTTATTACACTAATTATACATTGAGTATAAGTAGAAACTACATTATCTGAATTGTTTGTGTATGTTTGATGCAGAAATTTAAGTTTATTTTT
This sequence comes from Sinonovacula constricta, assembly GCA_007844125.1. Lineage (NCBI taxonomy): Eukaryota > Metazoa > Mollusca > Bivalvia > Cardiida > Solecurtidae > Sinonovacula > Sinonovacula constricta. The sequence goes on along the minus strand of CM017560.1, from coordinate 67,125,626 downwards.
ACTGACAGAATTTTCTCTATAGTTGGATGTTGTTTTGACAATATAAACATGTCAAAGTTCAGAGTTAAACTAGTCACAAAGTGAATAAGATTCTTCTGTTATGCTGATGTTTGTTAACTGTCGAATTATTTTGTAGTTTATATGGAGAAATAAATATATTAAACAGTACCCTGAGTTGTAATGTGTAAAAACAGATTTATGAAAAGTAAAATTTAAGAAATGGTCTACCACTTAGAAAGCAATACAGAAACAGACTGACGATTTTAAATCTTTTAATAATATTTAATCTTTTTCAAAGGACTGCAAATAACTGATATTTGTTTTCTGCCTTCCTGACAGCTGTGCTTCTGTTGTCAAGCCCATGGTGTTTAATTTAAAGATTAATTGTTAATTTGTGTCTAGCACATCAATTCCAGAAATAGGCCGCTTAAAGTTAAAAGCTTGATCCTAAAATGTGACCTTAAACTTTAGTACATACATTTGGTATTTCCATTTCTTGACAACACGCAAACTGAAGGTTATTCTAGGCTCAGAATAAAATTATTGGGTTAAATTGATATGCCAGGTGTTCATGGAATGAAATCACAGAAGAGGCAGCAATATATTTGCGTCAAATTATTCATTGATAACAAGAGTAACGGAAGTGATAGGTTTGATTCTATAAATGGTTCTTTTTCATAAACGATAGAAATTAATAGATTAGACTTCACCCCTTCTGTCCACTGCATACTGCAAAGTAAAAAATAAATAAAACAAAATTACTTTTTTTCATGGAAAATAAAGCAAAGATATTTACAAAGAAATACACATCTATAAGTTTCAGACATGACATATTATTAAGGATAATCTAATCCAGAAGTTTAAACTGAACTGTTTCTATTTATCACAATGGAAACCGAAAGTAGAACAATGTTTTCTGACAGCTGCTATCGACTTGCTGATTTTCGATTTAGCCATCTACTTAGCAGGAATATATAACGATTAACCCTAATATTCAGATTAAAACAACAACAAACAAATAAAGAAATAGCATACCATGACAGAAGGCTCGAAGTGAGTGGGGTGGATGTGCGTCGTGTCTAGGTTAACACTAAAATCTGAACGATTATAAACAAGAAATAGTGTCCCTGCCACTCTCTTTAAGTAAAACCCTTTGGAAGTTATAATTTCACATCCTACTTCCCCAATGAACACGAGATTTACGCATTTTTTCATTAATGTTAACACAGCTTTCAGCTTTCAACCTATTGTTTTATCTGCATCGGTAGTTTTCTATGACTCCCAGTGATGGCGCTGCGACGGCAATCTCCAACGCAGTGATCTCCGCCTTTCAGTAAGGAGAATCTCTGCTACCACACAGAAATCCTTCCAGATCTGGAAGGATTTGATTTTTTTACTTTTAATTTTTGTTCAGTAAAATGACAATCGGAATGAATGTGTATGTTAGAAAAACGACCAACAATGGATGAAAAAACAAATTCTAACGATAAAGAAAATAAAAGAATGTATTTAACACTACAATCGTAACAACTCGGCCATTTCCGTTCTTTCGCCGAGGGCGAAATTTCAGTGTTACACCGGTTCAATGTAAACAGTCAATGGATACTGTTGAAGAAATTCACAAAGTAATAACGGACTTTGACTCCCCATAAAAGCGAAACCCAAACAGATCGAGTGTCTGCAGTCTCTGTTGGCAGGCAAAGACGTCATAGCTAATCTGCCTGTTGGTTACTATCGTCACGTGATTTTGTATGGTGGCAGTGGTTTTAAGCGAGCGTAGCGATGTCGTAAACCCTGTGCGGAGTTTGGCTGCGACGGATTCAACCTATGTATATCTAGTATATAGCGTGACGTCACGAGTCAGCGGTCCCTTTACTTATATGTCTATGCTCTAACCAAGACATCAAGAATTTGACCAGAACCTTTCCGAATCCTAATATCGGTTTGCCGTTTCCAACTACTATTCACTTCAAATGGTCATTATCTTAATGTGGTCTGGTCCATGACGTCTGGCGTCAAATGACAAAATAATGGCTTGAGTTCGGAAAAAGGTAGTTATATGGTGCAATACTTCGTGTAGCAGATATGCCATTCGAATGTTGCAAATCATTAGTTTAATCGTTGCAATTACGTATCCTTTGTTTTGCCTTGTAGCGAATTTCGCATATTAAAACTCCTTTCGCAACTTTGTCTCCTAATATTCAGTTGGTATAAGTATTTTCAAGGCAAATATGATGTATCTTCAATTATAAGTAATAGCAACTATTCGGAAATATGGTCGCATTTTCTATTGGAAACTGTTACAGTCCAATGAGATTGAGGCTTAAGAGTGTCTGCTGCTCACTACCAACTCAATGGACAGTGTTAAGTAAAAATACTCACTAAAGCGGAGGCTTTAAACTGAAAGAAATTAACGGTACTGCTGATGATCAGACCAAGATTTGAGAGCGTATGACTTTAAAGGTACCATGCTTACTGTGGGAGGAACGAGGCAATATTTTCATAAATAACTCTTTCTGTGAGAGGTTCATGATACACTGCTTCCAGATGGGGGAGATGGCATAATCTCCATGGTACTATGCTTCCTGTCAAAGAAAGAAGACATAACTTCCATGGCACTATGTTTCCTCTGTGTGTGGTGTGTGTAGGGAGGTGGGGGTGAAATCATCTCCATGGTACTATCCTTCCTGTCAGTGGAAGACGTCATCATTTCCATGGTACTATCCTTCTTGTCAGAAGAAGAATGTATCATCTCTATGGTACTATCCTTCCTGTGGGATGGAGAAGGCACAATCTCCATGGTACTATCCTTCCTGTGGGATGGAGAAGGCACAATCTCCATGGTACTATCCTTCCTGTGGGATGGAGAAGGCACAATCTCCATGGTACTATCCTTCCTGTGGGACGGAGAAGGCACAATCTCCATGGTACTATCCTTCCTGTGGGATGGAGAAGGCACAATCTCCATGGTACTATCCTTCCTGTGGGACGGAGAAGGCACAATCTCCATGGTACTATCCTTCCTGTGGGATGGAGAAGGCACAATCTCCATGGTACTATCCTTCCTGTGGGACGGAGAAGGCACAATCTCCATGGTACTATCCTTCCTGTGGGACGGAGAAGGCACAATCTCTATGGCACTATCCTTCCTGTGGGACGAAGAGGGCATAATCTCTGTGGTACTATCCTTCCTGTGGGACGAAGACGACATAATCCCTATGGTACTATCCTTCCTGTGGGACGGAGAAGGCACAATCTCTATGGCACCTTCCTTCCTGTGGGACGAAGAGGGCATTCTCTCCATGGTACTATCCTTCCTGTGGGACGGAGAAGGCACAATCTCTATGGCACTATCCTTTCTGTGGGACGAACGGGCATAATCTCTGTGGGACGAAGAAGGCATAATCTCTATGGTACTATCCTTCCTGTGGGACGAAAAAGGCATAATCCTTATGGTACTTTCCTTCTTGTGGGTCGAAGAAGGCATAATCTCCATGGTACTATCCTTCTTGTGGGACGAAGACGGCATAATCCCTATGGTGTTATTCTTCCTGTCAGAGGAAGAGGGCATAATTTCAATGGTACTATTTTTCCTGCGGGACGGAGAAGGCATAATCTCTATGAAACTATCCTTCCTGTGGGACGGAGAAGGTATAATCTCTATGGTACTATCCTTCCTGTAGGACGGAGAAGGTATAATCTCTATGGTACTATCCTTCTTGTGGGACGAAGAAGGCATGACCGACATGGCACTATTCTTTCTGTCAGAGGAGGAAGGCTTAATCTCCATGGTAATATGCTTCCTGTGGGACGAAGAAGGCATAATCTCTATGGTACTGTCCTTCCTCCCAGAGGAAGAAGGCACTTTCCCCATATAAAATACGCTGTTTAATTACTCTTTACATCAAGAATCCTTATTTGCAATGTGTAGCAACAGTTTACTAAAGCTCCTTAATAGTATTAATAATATGGAGGCTAATGTGAAGGCCGCTATATATTGGCTCCATATTGTCATACCAGCTGTCAAACAGGTGTTTCTTGAAGAATTTTTAGCAATAAATGACATAACTTCCAAATGATGATTTTAGTACGTCTTTATTGGACAAACCATGCAATGCGTGTTATTATTTTACGCAACCAACATTAAGACAATCAAGTTCTTAAATCATCATAACTAACTTGTTTATTATTTACGGCTTTCGCTGTGCTTTTTACTAATAGTGTTTTTTACAACAGATGTGTTTGCTATAAGTCATTGTAAAAGTGGTCTTTGGATCTGCTAGGAAAACAATCTGGCATTGGTGTAAGTTTAATTTTTATTCTTAAATTAATGTTGTAAGATGTCGATTTAGACATTTCGTTGTTGTTTATGTGACTTTATGACCGCAACAGCGCTCAAAAATATGAGAACCAATCCTCTGACAGCGTTATAAAATGCAACGTGTAGTGTAAATCTACAGCTTTTTTGTCCAGCTGTTCTTCGATAGAGAAAACGCCAGATTAATTTGACCCGAAATGCAAATCATGGGTTTTCTAAATTTTATGTTTATGTTGTTTTATTACATGTCTCTCTTCTGAGCGTAACTACTATAGACATGTTTCCTATGTCGGCCTATTCGAGTCGGCTTTCCTTTTCTTTTCATTTCAGTTTTATTTACAAACTTCTACCACTACTATTTCATGCCAACTGTTATTTAATTTAATTTACTTTAAAAAAATCCAGGTATAAAGGCATAATATCAACAGCATCTGTCGCATAATAATCATCATCACCCTCATCATCATTGCCACAAACACCAACAACACCATCACCATAATCACCAACACCACAAACAATATTTGCATCCCACGACCAACACGACTATATCTATCACCACAAAAATAAAAAAAAATAAATCCATTATATTAATTATCGTTTCCAAACCTTGATAGTATCCTACCTGTCTCTACAGAACAACGCCGGATTTACAGTCGACTGGTACCACTCACAGTTTCGGATCACAGCCTCTCGTAGGCCACGTGTTGGTAGGCGGAGCTCTGGGCAGTTTGGCTCCGCCCCCGATGACGTTATCAGTGACGATGTAGCGAGAAATATTTGGAATAAACACACGAACACAACACTTGCCGACATATCCGTAGCTTAATTTTAAAAATGAGTCTATTGTTCAAATGTTCCTTACACAGACAGCGAATTTAAATGTTAATAAACCTAAATTGCAACTGCTTAACGCCACCGTTTATGAATCAAACCTGCTCGTTCATTTCAGCCAGAAGTAATCTCACATAGTAATGCTGACTTCCACGATACCAGTCTACAATGTTTCATGCGCCTGAACAAACAATACCGACGTGCTTCTAGTTGCCGCATACGCTGGAATGCTTCACTATTATCTGGCGAAGAAGTAGGTCATGTTGTCCATCAACAAGAAGGATAAACCTCAAACAAGCGAGGGTATCCTGCGATTTCAATGTTATATAGGCTATTAAGTTGTTACCATTTGCTGATTTAGAAGGCTTTCACAAAATTTTTAATGTTAAATAACGTACGGTTAGAATACCCTTACAAATATGTGGTGTAAATGTGTATTATAAAGTGTAAACTATCACTACCGTGCAACAAATCTATCCTGTTTTTGCAGCAAACGTAACTTTATCTTTGCATTTGAGGTGGGGTGGGGTGATTGTGTGGGGCGTCTGGGCCTATAATATGACAACATGAAATCCATCTAAAGTATGCGTTCATGTTTACATTTCTATTCAACCGCATAGAATGCAGCATCAAAATTAAACTGTATTTGAAACATGAAACGATATGCACAATATGACAAGTAATTCGGAAAACCTTTTCTGTCGTTAAAATGCAAGCCAGACACAGCAAACAAATTAACGGAGCATTTTGTTTTGTATAGAGAAGGAACTTATTGCACCTCAGTGAAGACTTACATATCTAAAATATCACCTAGTATTACCTGAATACATGCTGTCTTTCAACAGATTATCTCTTCTTTATCAGTTCATTATATTCTGGCCAATCTAGATATGTTAAACTCCGGCTAACCAGTATTCTATGCTGTATCGCGTGGTTTTCGTATGCTCGTAAAGAGACAGGGCTTATTGAACTAAATTGCTTCATATACAGACAATTCTAGTGTTCAGGTCCCACAGCAAATAGTCCATCATGTAGACTTAGTTAATTCATCCTATACTAACGTCAATTGTATATTTACGATTATTTTTTAGTGAATAAAGACTGTGGGGAAATAAGTATTCAAGTTCCGATTACTGTTTACTGACGCCATTTTGTGCTCGAAACTCAAATTTTTAGCTGACGGGCATCGGGCGCTTAGCGAGCTACACGCAGGTACGTAGAAGAATTCACTGAATTTATATTGCTTAAATCTACAGTCATCTGAAATAAAAAAGGGTCTGACTAGGGATGGATCCGGGGAGGAGGTGAGGGGGAGGGGGTGTAAAGCTTTTAAAGTAAATTCTGTCTGTTGACTGGTTAGGTCGAAGTTAAGGTCCCTTACTGTGTAGATATATATCTAGTATTTACTGCGATAAAGTTGAGTGGCTCTTGTTTCATACACCCCCACTCCCGACCAGAAATGTCTGGATTTGCCCCTGGGTCTGACAATACTGACACTTTTCAATTTGTACTCTTTCAAAGTTCAAAACTTTAAAGTTCAGTCGTTCACTGTACCACATATATTGTCTCTCTGTTGTGGAGTGTTGTGTTGGACCAACGTCACATGAAAGTTCGACCCTGTCCTGTACACAACCTGCTATTTTAGCATCAAAAAGGTCTATGTTCCATATATACCCATGTTTGAACAGCATCTGATTCATATGATCGTAAATGGCAGTCAGAAAAACTGACTTTAAAAAGTCTTTCGGAAATATAGCAACCTCAGTTAATTTAGCGATTAGGCTATGCTCATTCATTTATAAATGCACATGGAATGAAAAACAGAGAAGCTTAATAAGTACATTAAAAATTAGGCCTGCACAATTTTTGGGGGTTGGAAAATATATATGTCATTCAGATAGGCCAATACTTTTCACCCTAAACACACTCATATACATAACAATGTCTGGAAGTGGTTTGTATATTGAATGTGTGTTGCGATTTGCAGGAGTAAGGCTACAATTATTTGAAAACTTTTGTACCAATAAATTGTTTAAAGTATTGTATAGAGAGATGATGTAAAATGTTTTGCTATAATCCGTGTAATTGCACCTTAGCAAACCTAGCTACGGATAGTCCAATTAAGTCGGGGCCAAAAAGGTGAATCAAACTACGCAATGACTTTACTTTCAGCTTATATATAGATCACGTTTATCATTGCCTTCGCATGAACACTTAGCATTTAATTGAGAATTTTCTCTTTTCATAACTTATTATCAACCTTACAAACTTCTCTCACATCCATTTTAACCCACCTGGACTTGATCAATCCACTGACTTTATTAAGCATATCCTACACACCTGGATATTATTCTGTGCATGACGAAAAGGCCTTCATAGCCAAGTCATATATATATCAAAGTGGTACGTTATATTCACCGACATATCGCACACAGCTACCAAGCTCCGTGGGCCTACATGCAATCAAAGTTTGTTAATGCCATAACAACAACAACAACCCCGCTTTATATGACAACTGTTTATTAAACCTACATGAAAGAATATTGAAATATACCGACATGTGTATTGTATATGTTGTATTTACTGTAAATGAGAATTTCAAGGTTATATCTGACGATTCGCGTAGGTTAAACAAACAAGAATGACACATCTATATTGGTATCACAACATATATTCATATTTGATAAAGACTAATGTATCCACATGCCAGTTAAGCTTGAGATCAGCGCAGAACACTGTGACGAGACATTAGAGAATCAAAGCGCTCAGAAGCCCAGTTTGGGCGGTTTAAGTTTTAACCTGTAAGCGATTACAGGTGTGCAAACAATGGTCAAAATTATTTCGTAGTAATTCAAATGTACGACGCCATTGAAAATGGAAAGCTGGCAAGTATTCAGCTGCAGATAAACATCTATTATAAAATACAGATTATACATTGGGACAAATGTTACATCAGAGTCACTAACATCCGATTATATGAACAATTTTATTAAACATTCAACACTTTCTATATAATTTGGCATTGTTAACTTAAGTTATGTTTAAAACAAATGCTCCTAAATGCTACCGGATTCAACCAAAAATAAGCTTCGTTTGAAATTAAATACAATCCTGTGATCTGAATCTAAAAAATCCCGTGTGCGCCATTCCTCTCCGAGGCGAGCGGTAGGTTTGGACTGAGATAGCTACTGAGATGATATATTGACCTGTGTTATTTATACCATGGTTTAAAGCCGCAGAAGGCTCTGCGCGGGTTATCTCGGCCTAGTAGATAATGCAAATTTTCTCGGTACACGCACTACTTCTTACCAGGCATAAATAACTGACCGCGAGTATACAAGATCATGCAGGGTCAATTCAGTCTCCGTTTACACATCAATTTGTACATTGATTAGATTATAAAGGAAGCCGGAATTTTTATACTTATCTGCTATCTAAGGTAGAAAATCAAGCCTAAAAATAAAATATTTTGCACTAATGTCAAATAAAAATATGTATTCAGAAAAGCCAGAGCCACATTTTGCACAAAAAGAAACAACTTAGTTTCGCCAAAAATGTTTACCAAAGAACCATTTTGCCTTAACGCGAACCATACATACATATAACTGAAGTGAACCACCATGTCGGAAGGTTTTAAGGATATAGCGGCAAAGTTGAATTAACTGTACGGAAATTAACGGGAACGTCAACGGAAATAGCCTAAGACACAAACGTGCAAAACGGACATTATGAGGCCGAAAGAATATTTTTACCACTTTTTCGGATACTGTTAACGGCCAGGCGCGTAGCTACCAGTACGCAGAAAATCGTAAAAATACAAACGCCAAAAATGCAATAAAACCTTAGGCCTGAAGGGGAGGGGGGGGGGGGGTTATTTTTCGAAAAATATCACTGTGAAACTAACTCGACACAAATAAGCTGAACAATTAAAACAACTGCTAGTATGACGCTTGCCAGTAGTCACGCTATCTTTGTATAGAAGTGTATTATGTGTGGTAAATTGAAGAGTTAACTTCCATGTAAAGTTTACGTAGTGAGTATTTTTAAACATGGCAGGTTTGGAAACAGCGCCGCCGTATCCCACTACTTTTGACAGCGCTGTCATTTTAGATGACGAAGTGAAATAAACATGTCCTGTCAACAGAATGGTCATCAGTTCATGCATACGTTTTTCCTCAGTGGTAACTACAGTACTTTAATTAATAACAACTATCGAAGGTTAACTTTGTTCACGTTTTGTCCTTGTCAAGTTCCAAAGGGTTTGAATATAAATCATAATGATATACCATCACAAGGTGGATGTTTTTTACGCACACTTTTATAGACCACATTTAGTAGTTAACGTTTTTTACGTTAAAGGTTCATTGTTCAGTCAGACTACAGTTTGGCCGATTTATTTCTGTTGAACGAAGTATACTTATAGGATAAAATACCGATGTTTTGTTTATTGTAGTAAATCATACGGCACACTTACTACTTTGTTATGTCAATATTTTCTTATTTTTCCGGTGAAAGCGATTGGTGCATTGTTTTGGCGCTGCCAATATTGTTATAAGCCTGTTTTTGCGTTTATAACGCTGTCAATCAGAAGTGGACAGTTATATGGGGTGTAGCAAAATCCTAAAACGGAAAAGAGTTCATAAACATTCATATAATTATATAAACGTTTCACGCATCTGAACGATTAGTCATTATTTGTTCAACAATAAATCATGGTAGTTGAATGGAGGTATTGAATTAATATTTCCACTCCAACATGAACTTCAACCCTAAAAGATCGTTATTTATATCCAGACTATGTTAGGACACATGTGCTGTTCATTTATTGAAGACTTAATTGATTCCTTTGGCTACATTGAAATCGCTTTATCCATGTTATAATACACATTATTCTGAGGGCCGTGGGTTCGAATCCTGCTTCCGACCATTACCGTTCATATGAGAGCACTTGGTAGTTTGTGTCGGAGGATATGTGTCTACTACTGATTATACCCAGGAACGATGGTTAGAAAACTATACGGCTGTATATGACTGAAATAAATGTTAAATGGCCGTTAAAACCAACATAAACAAAAAAAATGTTCATCTGTAAATAATTAAACATTCCATTCCTCTTGTTTCAGGTTATTTGAAACAACACCTAGAAGAATGAAGGCCAATTGGTTCGTTCAGAACATGTGGTTGCGCTATTCGGTTTCAACTGATAGCGTTTTTTGCGCTCCTTGCCGGTTCTTTGGTTCTCAGTGTGTCGATGCAAGGGAGAAAGCATTGGGACTTACAGCAATCCCAGACTGGAGTGATATCTCTAAACTCATCACTCGACATATTGGATGCAACAACAAGTCGCACTATGGAGCTTTGGTAGCAGCGGAAAACTTCAAGAGAATTTGTGACGGTAAAGCTAAAGATGTAATGCAGCAGGTGTCCAAATCACATGAAAATCTCGTTGTGAAGAATTGAGAAATACTGACATATATCATAGATACAATAATACTGTGTGGCAATCAAGGGATTGCTTTAAGGGGTCATGGTGAGAGTGATGGCAATTTTATGAAGATACTTGAATACAGAAGTAAGGATAATGTACTTTTAAAAGGAACACTTATCAAGTAATACAGTGACGTACAAGTACACTTCGCCAGACATTCAAAACGAAATCATTGACATCTGCGGTGATATTATAGTGAAAGGTGTTGTGGAAGATTGTAACAAGAGTCCTTGTTTCGGCTTCATGGCCGATAAAGCAACGGACTGTTCCACAATGGAGCAGATGGCTCATTGACGAAAAAGTTGGGCTTTGTGAAGATTTTTTTGGTTTCTCGGAATGCGGGCGGACAACAGGTGAAGCACTGACGGATGCAATTCTGGAGAACCTTCGAAGCAAAATAAGAGGGGCCAAGGCTATGATGGAGCAGCCAACATGAGTGGCAAATTTAGAGTTATCCAGGTTCGGGTTAGGCAGATTGTTCCTGAAGCAATTTACACGCACTGTAAACCCCATAACCCGAATTTATGCATCATACATGCTTGCAGTGAGCCGCTAGTTAGGAATATCATGGATACAATCCAGGCTGTAGCATTTTCGTTCGATTATTCAGCTAAGCGTTTAATATCATTTCAAGAGGCGTTCAACAATGACCAACTTTCTCAAGAGCAAATGGGGAACAAAATTAAACTAACAACTCTATGTGTAACACGCTGAGCATCACAGGCTGATGCATTGTTTACATTCCGATCGTGTTTTAGCACAGTGTGTACGGCACTTGAAGCTTTTGCTGACGATGGTGATTCAAATGCCAGGTCATACCCTGCTGCCATTACCAAGTTCAACTTCATAATAACCCTTGTAACAACAGAGCATGTCTTGCAGGGACTGACCAACCGGTCTACTCTTCTACAAAGCAAAGAGTTGTTACTAGCCGTTCAAGACGCCAAGATAGTGCGACAAATGGTAAATGATGAAAGAAATGACCCGAATGTATGGGACCAAATCTATCAGCGGGCTAGTGAAATCGCCCCATCTTCTTACTGGCGCAACAACATGTACTTACCGTTTGTTGACCTTTAATGTCGGATATAGATATAAGGGTTCTCAAAGTCGAACCGCGATATTGTACCCAGTTTCTTATGCCAAAGCAAGTTTATGATTCCACAGTTGAAACCATTGTCAACATCTTCGACACCTACGCTCGAGATCTCACTGACAACAGAGAGGTGTTTCATCGGGAAGTCGAGCGTTGGAAAATAAGTTAATTACTGTGGTTGTCGCATTTTATTACTAGTCATATTATAATTTAGCTGGCTGTCTGTACGTTGGTAATGGAATTACAAAATATGTGCTTTCATAGGCTATGTCTCATGGTGATGTGACTAACGCATCTGTCTACCATTTATGTGGTTGCGATTTTGAAACTAGTCCCGACCACATAATTTACGCAAAGATTGGTCAGTTGTTTATTTCTAATGCTAACAGTACTCCTGTCGGTGATGCTTTATTTGTGACGTATTTGTTGTTGTAAATTTTAATACATAAATAACAGCGTTATTCTTGAAACATTAAGGTAAAACAAAGAATACCATAAGTAATTTCAATCAATGAGAGCGCTCATAGCGCCAGCAAGCACTACCATACTGATCGCGGGCGCCCGCGCGAGTCCCCGCGATTCGGTTTGACAGGTGTTTCGCTACCTGTTTTAAGATGACGTCAGGTGTGGGCGTTTGATGGTTGCAATTAATAAATTTTGCACGAAACCAAGGACGCAGCCTTGAAAGTGAGTCGGGTGCTCGCAAGCGTTCAACATGCAGTAAATATCTCATGTGGGCGCTCACTGGAGCTTTCACCTTGTAAAACGCAGAACGCACTTTGCAGTGCATATCTTAGTTTTAATTTGCACGTATGGACATACACAAAAGTGTAAAAATAATTACCTTCATAATTCGCTTCTTGTTTTCTATAACAAATATACGATTAGTTAATGTAAAATGCTGCGTAGAATTACTAGTATAGAGTTGTGCAAGCACGACGAATTAAAAAGAACAACAATGTAGAACTGATTCTATATTGCCCGGTGGACCGGCGGGGAGGACACAGAACGACCAGCAACCTTACCCGACAATTTGAAGGCTACCAACCGAGATTTGTACCCGTCCATATACATGATACTCTCTGTTCTCACAAGTATGCCTGTATCCACAGCTACGGCGAAGAGATCGTTTAATGTAATGCGGCGCGTCAAAACATATCTAAGAAACACTATGACAACAAACAGATTGTCAGGCCTAGGATTGTTTAATGTGTACAAGGAGAAAACACTGGACACTGAGCATGTGCTTGATGTATTCTGTCGAAAAAAGAATCGCAAAATAGCAGTGGTATTTGATTAGAGCTCTTAGGTGATTTGCCGCAGTGGTTTACTTCAAAAGAAGGTTGTTCTATATAATTATTTAAACGCTGGTTGGAAATGAATGATAATTGGTACGAATGTTGTCTTCCTATTTTTGTGGCCGGAACAAATTATACAAAATATTTTTGAATAGTTATTAGTAGATGTGCCTTGAGAAAAATCGAGTAAAATTGGTAAAAAATATGACTTATTTTATGCCAAAAACCCGCCAGAACGCTCCTGAGAAAAAAAAGAAAACCAGGAAAAAATTCCGGGGGAGCATGCCCCCTGACGCCCCCCCCCCCCCTGAAGCCCTTGCTACGCCCCCCCCCCCCCCCCCCCCCCCCCCGTCATCATGGTACCTATTATGTCCGGTGTTTATAAAAAATAACCCTGGATGCCTAATAATTTAGAGCGGCAATATTTCTTGCTGTTGTTGTTGTACCAACTCTGGTATTGGATTTTGATATGAGTGTCATTTATGTTATTGGTGACTTTTCCATGTAACAAATACATTAAATCGCAATCTTTCTTTATTTCCTTTATAGAGTGTACCATTTTACATATTGTAATATATCCATGATCGAAGAAGTGTGTTATCTGTTTAAAAGATATCGAGCTAGATCATCTAAAGTTCCCGTATGTCGGTTGGAGAATAAGGGTCATGGCTGACAATTGCATTATATAATTTCTTTTTAATGCTCCTGTGTTGTTATAATTGCTATTACAAAAGCTGTTTGTACTTGTAGACTTTCCGCACATCAGGTTTATGTCAGGGGTCTAGTTGAGGACAAAGTAATCGTAGTCCCGAGGTACTGGGCTGTTGAAACATGATCGAGTTTGTGGCATTGCAAGAAAAAAATATTTTATGTTTTTCTGTTCTGTGAGGTGATTAGCACGGTACATTTTTGTGGATGGACATATATAAGGCATACGCCATGTTTCTTCCCATAATGCGTTATTCTACGTCTTGTTGAAGTATTGTACTATCAGACTGTCGTGAACTAGACAAGTTAACTATGGTGCCGCCTACAAAACAGCCTTAGGTTTGATGGCATGTCGTTGATATAGTAAGAAAAAGACTGGGGCCTACGACCGGCCCTGTGGTACACCTGAAGCTAATTACTTCTGTTAGCTACTAAAGTTCGTGTTTTCCCTTTAACCACAACCGCTCTGAGAGAAGACTCTTTATCCCTTTTCCCTCGAATTCCATATTGTATAGTACCTAATAGGGAGAGGACATACTGTCTCGAATGCTTTAGAATAATCCATGTTGTTTCACTGGATGCATATTTTCATTATAAATTCAGTAAGTTAAGTTTCGCCGGACTGTCCACGTCGAAAGCTATACTTAAAGTTGGTTAATAGTCTGCTGTCCATCTGCATGTGCCATGATGTTGCTAATCACGTGTTCTATCAATTTAGATGCTATGCAGATTTCTTGAACTGGCCTGTAGATGAGTGCATCAAACGTTGTACCTTTCTTAAATATTGGACAAATGTTTTTTTCATATTGATGGCATTTCTTTTTTTTTTATATAAGTGATTGAAATAATAGTTAGTATGGGGAACAATTATGTAGCTTGTTCGATATGAATTTTAAGTGAACGCCTGATTGATGCTGGAGGTTCGTAAGCCTGCAGGTGTTATAGTAATTTTAGCACTCACTTTCCTGCCATATGATATTTGGCATGTCAAGGTAGTTCCTTGTCACCATGAAATTCTTGATTAGGCTAGAAGTTAATACTGTATGAGAACTAATTTCTGAAACTGACTTTTTAAAATGTTTCTTTATCCCTTGCATCTCAATGTAAAGTGCCATCTGTTAAGAAATTGACATGTTTTTGTTACAATCAAGTCAGTTTATTTTAGATGCACAAACGGCTATAATTAGGTAAGAATATGTGGAAAATATTAACAATTATCGTTTTAAAATTTAAACTTGGTCTATAATAATGTGCCACGTGTAGCAAAAGCTGAAGTTCAGCTATATTCAAAATATATATTTAAAAGCATATTTCTGCATAGATATAAAAGCTTAACACTTCGCTGGGAAAAGTGTTTTTATCAAGGCTAACTCAATTTTGATTTTTGCGGGAATAATAGACATTTTCAGTAAAAAAGAGAGAACGTTTTACATTTATAAAAATGGAAATAAATTTTATATTTTCTATAAAACCTATAACGGAAATATCATATTCAAAAATGCCATATTTAAGATCATAGCATCTTTGATGGGGGCAAAATGATATCAATTTCAGGACAGTTACTTATTTCAGAGAATGCTACAACATGATGACTGTAAAGTGTACTACAATTAATGTATAACAAACAAATAATATCTGCAGAGTTTTATTGTAAATTCAAATTATTTTTCATAAAAATTGTATGCAATTTTATTATCTGTAAAAATTGGACCCCAAATGATCTCACATTTAAGATAAGATTCAGATAAAATGCACATATAATAACAGGACTTTCAATAATGACTTTCAAAGGTTTTGGTCTTAGGCATTTCAATACAATTAATAATGTTGGCATAAAAATATTACAAAGATACTTGTGCCAAACAAGGAACATACACACCAGTTTAAAAGTAAGAAAACAATTAGCAGTAAAATCTTATGTAAAGTCTGTTAGCATGAAACAAGTTTTTAAATCCACATCCAATACATCTATGACATAAGTTTAGGATCAAACACAAGAGGAAAGAACTGTCCTTCCATCTTCTGTCCCTGAAAAATGAATTGCAAATAATAAATGCACAATCACTAACAAGAATTACAAACTGCATTGTTAAGCTTTCAACAAATATATAAACAGGGTTCAATGTCAATTTTTTGAGAGCTAGACCAGTGGTCCAGTAACTAAGAAAACTTACCAGACCTGACCTAAACTGGACTAGACCGAAGTGTAAAACACGTAATAAACATAAAAGTCATAGTTAAATCAAATTGTTTAATGAGTTCAAGCATTGTGTTACAGTAACATACCAATATAACCATGTACGAGACCTTTATGACTAGAAAATTAGTATGAAACTTAATAACTTAGTGGGTCAAAAACCGGAACTTAAATACACTGCTTTGTATTGTCTGCGCATAGTGCGGCATAAACAAACTATAAGTCTGTCTTGTAATACTTGAAATCCTAATATTACAGTTAGTATTTGTGCATTAACTTGTATCCCTCTCATGTTTTATTTAAAAAGTATCAAAAATAATAGGAAAGTTCCATAAACATTACAAAATAAGAAGTTAGATGAAGAATTAAGCATTCTTTTCCTGCTTAACAATAGGTATTATGACATTTGACATTTGACAAGTTCTTGGGGGAAAAGGCCTCATTCTGAAAACACCAGCAAAGAACAAAGGTTGACGAGGGACATCACACGCACTTGTTTAATGACCGAGATTTCGACTGGAGGGCAGAAAACACCCACGCCATTGATGATATTTAATAGAGCGTGACTAGTCTAAAATTAGGATTGTTCAGCTTCTCTACATGGACTGTAAGCTTTAACTCATACCTATCACAATCTTCAGAAGACAGATGAGCAATGTGAGAACTTAACTCACTTGTATCTGCTTTAATTTTCGCCTGTGATTGTATTCATCTGAAAATGAACTTTTGCCATCCAGCGAGTGCGCATGCAAGAGAATACACAAATGAAAACAATCCGAATGAAAACAATAACAATCAACAATCGTGCACACACGGGTTTCCCAAGAAACTACCGACGAGCCTCAACAATATGATCGAGTTTGACAATTTTACATATTTTGGGGGCTTTTGATTCGATCATAAGCAGATTTTCGGTGAAATTTGATTTATTTAGAATACAAAAAGTCGGTCTCCCTAGCCTATGACTTAGCCAGATTGGACCAACAATATACACAAAAAAGTAAATATATATTTAAAGCAAGTAGTATTTGCTGTCAAATGTGTTCTTTTCTTTTATTCATAATTATGGACTTTATAGTGCAAATATGATGTTATACAGTGCTAAACTGTATCCAATTTTTCCTTTGACAAAAACAGGAGCAAGATATGCTTGAAGGGGGCTGCCTCACAGTTCTTTTCATGGAAATGTTGAGGTTTTTTATAGTAATGTTTAACAAACAATATTCAGGAACGATGGCAATGGAGCATATGTCTTGATGTCTTGATGATCTAGTGGTTAAATTCTGGCCTTTTATTAGGCTGTGTTCGAAACTTGTATGTCGCCACTTCTTCTCTTTCTTTAATTTTGCGATTTTTGTAAAATTTATGATTTTGTGGAATAAAATTTTTATTAATTTATTTGATGAAAATAATGATTTCATTTTCAGTTTCTGGAAAATGGGATGGGAACTGTTAAGTTATGACAAACATGGACTGAACCTGTAATATTGACAAACAACTTTGACATGTTCACTTTAGATGGTTATGATAAAAACATGACTTGAAAATGTGTTACCTTTGGTATCCTGATTCCTTTAAGAAGATCATCATCTGTGTTGGACATAACACCATCGGCAAAGTAATTGAGCACAGTAGCGCGTCGGGGTCTGTCTGACCTAGATATGATATAGTCAGTGATTAAGAAGAAAACAAACACTATTTTGGAAAGTAATTAAGCAGAACAATTTTTTTTATTAATGTAATTCTTTCATCATTAAACAAATTATTTACACTTATACAAATAAGTAAATGTTTGTCCAATAAGAAAACAAAGCACATTGTCAAGCTTTTAGTACGCATACTTTGCCGATTTCTTATTTACAGATGGGACAAATTAATCATTTAAATGTTAGATAAATGCTCATTCACAGAAGTTCTTCAGATTTGATCCTTTAAAATTGTTTACTGCAACTGTTTTACGCATGGTCACCTTGAAATGTATATGTGATTAACATGACTGTGTACAGTACCCCATGACACAATCTGTGATTATTGTTCCCATTCCTACTTATAATGATAACAAACTTTAATTGTTTTGGGCAAATGTTATTCTTGAAATTACACATACTTATTTCCATAAGAGCCATGAACGGACAGAGCATGGTGGAAACTAGCCTCCCCTTTCTTCAGTCGTCCACACACTGGCTGGAAAGCTGCCCTCTCCTCCTCTGTCAGAATTGTCTATATTGGAAAAGGGATCGTATAAACAGCGAGATGTATTTTGGGAATTACCTCAAGTGCAATCATTTAAACAGAGAAATACTATTAACATTCGAATGAAATTGCCTCTTTTCAACTTGGAATAGGATTCCAAACTGCAAAGTGAGGTAAACTCTTTTACATGCCTTGAGTGATAACTGCTAGTTCTTGGGTGTGGCCTTCCTGCATGTACCAATAAACAACTTTACTTACAGAATGAGCCATTTTAATTTCTCCTCAGCCCATCATAGTGTAGGTTCGATTCATGGTCAAGGTAAGAACTTTCATAAAGGGAAATTTCCAGCTTGTCTATAATGCACTGGTGCTTCTTTCCAGCCATTTTTCTGGGATCCACTTCACAAAAATTAGCTGGATGTCACAAATATGGCCATAATTTTGTAGATGTGAATAGTTTAAAAACCATAAACCAAACTAAGGAATGCCTACTTTGATAGACTCCATATCTTTGAAGTTGAAATCGGTCACTGGAAGGGGTTTTCCTCCATTTCTGGTCCATCTGTCAAGAAAAGAAGAAAAAAAGAAATGAGTTTCTCATTCATGTACAGACTTCTTAATAAACTTATCTAGACCATGTTTAAACTTTGTCACACCATTTTTTTATATGAACGTCATTTTTTGTGTAAGGTTTGTGAACATGGGCTACTGAATTTGACCCCAGGTTGTTCGTAAATTTCTTTTATCAATGCCTGAAATATCATCAGAAGGGGAATAACTCCTGTAAATTTCAGTAATATACACAGAAAATACTATTAATTAGAGCACACAGAAAAAGATTTAGAATAAAAAATCTCAACAGCATCAGTACAAATAAATTGACAGCATTAGTACAAATAAATTGACAGCATCAGTACAAATAAAAGCATGAATGATGGTAACTGTAGTTATAGTTTTACATAACTTTTATCTGATTAGTTTCTTAATAGTCTCATTTATATACATCAAAATTCATGTTCGCCTGTTTTCCATATAGGGACTTGAGCAAGGTATTGGGCTTTCCGAAAACTAAGTTGTCTGCCCTTGAGTACTCTCCGAATGCGCATGCGCACTTGCGCTGATAAAAACTTCCGGGGCACAAGCAGAAATTTTATCACCGTGTATAACACAAACATTGAGTGACATGGAAAGTTTATTACAGAAACAAAACCAAAATGGAAATTGCCGAAATATTGCTGCATATGTTTATCGAGGGTAGTTGGTCGAAAACAGACCTGTTTCATTGCATCTATTTCCTCAAAACAATATATATACATATATATATATATTTGTACTTTCATAAAAACTATAGAATTCAGCTTTGGGTTCATGTTTAAGATGACATAGTTATATATATATCCTTTTCACAAACAACTGGGAACATTTCAATGTTTTCAGACCAATCTGATCTTCGCCCTTTTCACACTTCGCTCTCGCCCTGATTAGCCATGCTTCGTCCAGAGTGAATCACACTTCACCCTTGCTCAATAACATGTTGCCTTTTAATAGAAGTTTATCAGCTACACTTTACCCCTAAATCTAAATGTATCAGAAGTCAAAAATGTTAAAAAAAGTTAATTTATATCTAATTATTTCTATGGCTTTCACCATGTATTTATGTTTATTTCATCTTCATATACTGGAAATTATATTATGAGCATTGTTGATCCTTCTTAGCAAAATCTACTTTTTCTTATTTTAAACTTGTCGTAACCAAGAAAAAATCCTGAATAAAAATATGTGAATGGTAACTATTTTTTGGTTTAAATGCAATGTT
Source organism: Sinonovacula constricta (assembly GCA_007844125.1). Lineage (NCBI taxonomy): Eukaryota > Metazoa > Mollusca > Bivalvia > Cardiida > Solecurtidae > Sinonovacula > Sinonovacula constricta. The sequence continues at coordinate 67,105,681 of CM017560.1, read as the reverse complement.
ACTTCTTATAAAAATGTGATAAAAAAAACAAGTTATAATCTAGATAATCAAATAAAATCTATACAAATACTGGAATTTACACATTTATATTAAATAACTAAAATATGCGTGATTTTCCTTTTATTATTTATAGAAAAAGAAAAGAATTAAAGTGTATGTGATGTTTATTAATTTTATATTTTAATGAATCTCTGCTGTTACACGGTTGTCACTGTTACTTCTTATTGGCATACGTTTTAGGTTGCCCATAATTTAATAATATTTTCACACTCGTGACAATTTGGAGTATGTAGTTATTTCATAAATGCACAAAATGCAACAAAAGTGTGATCTTGTTTGCCTCCTGTAATTATTGTTATGATAGCACATGTGCTATTCTTGGTTGATAACTAGTAATTTTGATAATGATCATTTATAAGTTTGTTAACAATGTTATTAAACTGAACATCTATGAAACATGCTCTACTACAATTGAATATTGAACAATTAAAGAATTCATTCATGAATAATGTTAAGAAAAAGGGCGAAGTGTAAACATCTCTTGCCAAACAGGGGCGAAGCGTGAATCTGGTCTTGTTTTCAATAGGGCAAACTGTGACCAATCAAGGGATGGCGAAGTTTGAAAAGGATGAAGAGTTACTAATTCATGTCTAAGGAGGTGAAATTCTGGAAGGAGGAATAAACCTTTCAGAGCCCCTCTTCGTCTTCTCGAGTTGGTCTCTCCTTTTCAAATCATATTTGTAAGTACCGGTAATAGCTAGCCTGTGAGCGCTGATAATTCGATTAGCACATGCAGTCTGCTAAGTACTTGTTCAAATCTGTTAGTTTGAAATGGTCCAATGCTTTGTTGTTTACAGGATCTTCGTTGATTCCTTTATCCTTTTCTTTTTTTAATTAGTCCCCAGAGGGTCAGCAGCATGTAGCCTCCCTTTGAAATCAAGGAATGTAACCGAGTCATCAGAAAGCCCAATACCAAATTCCCAGGAGAATATTTGTAATCTTTTAGAATATATAACGAGAGGCATCAAATCTGGTGATATACTAGTCTTGACTTACAACTTTGGAAAATATCAAATAAATTGTTGTTTTTATAGCTGTTTTATAGCCTTTCATTATGCTTATTCTACTATTCATTTCTTATACATACATTCATACATTGCTTCTTGCACACTACAGCACAGAATTATGTAATTCATAATGGTGGACTCATAGTTGGGAAATTTTATAAGTGAAGACAAATTGGACTATTCCAACCCTTGCATTGTTTAAAGTAATTGACAGTCCCAACAACCTCAATTAACCGAAGTTTAACTGTACATGAATTTTTGTATGGTCAAGAAATTTTTTGAAAGTGTGTACACATGGTTCATCACATTTTAATTTACCCTTACACCATTACCTGTGTGATCCAGGAATGTAGTTCAGTGCGCCATTCTCTGGTGTCTGATCATCAAGGGCAATATGGACCTACAGATAGCAAAACACAGGTTTGTTAGGTATTTTGTCATAAAGGAATTAGAGGCAAGACAATACCTTCATTAATAATAGTTAACAATGGTTGAATGCATTCTGTAGCAATATTACATGAATATACAGGTCACAAATATGAGATGAAACAATTTGCTAAACAGCTAAATATGTTTAATATATATGCAATATGAGTCACTTCTGGTGCCATTTAAAAATAAATACTAACATGACTTATTTTATTTTATTGCATGAAAATATATTTTCTGCTCGTGCCATATACAAGTAGATTTAATGATAACATCACATGTGTTTAAATATGTTGGGTGGGTGTAGAGCTCTGTGGTGTTTTTGATGTTGCACACTTTTTAGTTTCGGAGCTTGCCAGTATGGTGAAACCATGATAAAACCTGCATTTTGAAAGTTTTACTTTGGTATAAAACTACTGCATAAACAAAAAGCAGTGCTATGCCTAAGCCAGACATTCAAAGATTTCAAACTAGATCTTGGGGAAAGTAGACATGGTTGATTTAAAACCAATGAAAAAACTGCTTGCATCATTTCTTCAGATTTAAATGCAGTTTGTTACTTTAAAGTTAAAAAGTAAGATTATGGTGCAACATATTTATGATGCCTAAAGTAAATTAAATAGTACCATTATACATCTGTGTTTATAAGTGTAAAACTGGCAAGGATATCCAGTTTATTGCTTGGTTGTAGGGTACAGAATACTAGTAATGTGCAGCCAAGGGTGTGTTTTTTATAAATTGGAATTTAACTTAGGGAGCGAATACAACAGCCAGTTTCATCAATTTTTGTATATAAGTCTCATCAATTTTTGAATATAATCTTAATTAACAATGGTACAATAGTTCTGTTTTCGATGCATCTGAAAATCACACTTAATAAGATAATGATCTTGGTCTCTTGAAGCAATTAGGGATGGGATGGGATTAGCCGACATTTCTATCGCACAGGGGCACTTATGAGGTGCTCAGGGACTGAACCCCCCGCCGGTCCATTATACTGACACCGACGAGTCAGGCATAATGCTGTCCCCTTAGCCCCAAGCGTTAGGAGGGAAGCCAGTAAAACCAACTTTAAAGTCTTTGGTTTGACCCGGCTGGGGTTTGAACCCAGGACCTCCGGATCCACAAGCCGACTCTCTACCACCTGAGCTATTGCAGCCGGTTTCAGCAGTTAGGTCCTTTGAAGCAATTGCATGGAACATGATTGAACATGCTTCTGTTCAACTTAAAAACTGACAACAATGCTTTCATGAATTTTTCACAGAATGAAGGAAAATAAATCGGGAAAAAAATTGCTGCTAAGGCTTTATATTTTGGTGAGTTTAGACTTCATAAGAACCCATTTAGGGCATTTTTATTTTGGCATTTTTTTTATCTATAATCTGATTTATTGTTTTGGGCCAAATCTGTATGTAGCATAATAATGAGGCAATAAAGATGTATAGCTAAAACATAAAAATGAGCACATGATACATCTTTATCAATATGACATGACAAATTGTACCACAATCCTGACACTGGTTACATTTTGCTGTGCTGCAGTAACCATCACCATCTTGAAAAGCATATTATTATAGTGGAGATCGTGTACACCAATTCCAGCATCAATGTAACAATGTTCCATAGTTTAAAACATAATAAAATAAAAACAATTATTTTTAAAATGTGAAAATTCTTAAACATTTTTTAGAATAAAACTATAATGGTTAACTTTAATTTTATAATAACATCAAAATATTATAATCTAATTGAAATTTTGTTCTTCTAAGTCCATTAACAATTTTCCTATTTGATGGCAGAGATTACTGTGATCTGAAAAGTAAGTGAAATAAGAGACTGATAATGTACCTAAAAATCATTCACCCATATCCCATACAGGTGGCTCTAATTCTGAAAAGGGAAATAAAGGCTAGGGGCATGGGTGTCAGCAAAAGGACGGTCAATAACAGGCTTACAGTAATATGCTTCATTGGTGTTGTCCTTGTCCAGTAGGAGTAGTCCTGATGCCTGCAACCAGGGCCCATGAATGTACAAGTCTTAAACATACTTTATACAAGTGGAGGTACAAAGGTCTAATTTAACAAACCTTATTTTTACATCAAGTTTGTTTTTTGTTACATCGCACTGACACAATTATAGTCATATTGGCGATGTCCAGCTAATTATTGATGGAGGAAACCCAAACATATATCTGGGTAGAACCACCGGCACACTGCCAGTTAACTGGAGTTTTCAGTTTTCACCCCGATCGGAACACGAACCCATGCAGGAGTGGTGGATCTTTACATTAAGTAAATATATAACTTTAATGTATTATTTTTTTTTTTAGCATAAAAACTTTCCATAAAATTCTGATGTGAGACTTCCAATCTCATGTATAATAACTACCTTCAGCTTTTTAACTGACAAAACAATATGCATGCTACACCTACAGTGACTATGGTATTTATATATAAGGTAAGAAAAAACAGCATGCAATAATAGGCACCTCTTGAAAGGCTTCCTAGATTTAAGGTACAATAAAAAAATATGCACATTTTTTTTCACCTTTGGCAACAAAACAACATGAAATAATAGTTAAACTTCTTACATAAACTAACTTACGGCAATAGAAAGTGTTTACAAGAATCTTAAAGTTAAACTTACGAGAATCACTACTAAATATTATAGCAAATATAGTTAAAGTGATTTTTAAAACTGTTTTTCAACTAATGATAATGTAAGATTAAACTTAATGAATATTACTAACCGATGAGTATCTAAGAATACACTTAAGAGAAATGCCACAAATTAATTTAGGCAAATAAAAAAAGGAATATCAATATATTTCAAACTAAAGCTGTCCCAAGACAGCCCACTCCACTTTTCTCAGAGCTGGATTGTACAATGTTAGATGCCACTAACCTTAATTAAAGCACTGAAAGTTCTAGATAAAAAAAGAGTCATAACTATTCCAAAAGAAATTATTTTAGGGTTGTCTGCCCTATAGATGTGGGTTTTGCTTTTAAACACATAATCTTGACTTACTCTGCAGAATTAAACATGTAATAGCCTACAATGATGTAATAAGCACTCTCTCTCTGTATTTGAATTCACCCTTGCCAGTAACATTTACATAATCAAAAAAGAGATCACCATGTTAGAAGTGTTTCTTTGGTAACCTGCAAGTACATTTAATAGAAAAGATAAGGTTCTCTAGCCATTCATTATCAGTCAAAGGCAGATTTTCATTTTGCTCATGCTGTCTGAAATAAAATTGTATTATCAACCTATGAAAGATTTGTCATCACCACCCACATGTAACCCCAGACCCATATTCAGTGATTACTTCCCTTTATTGTGATTGTGAACTATACTAAATATCCTGAAAGCTTATGATAGTTTATTCTTACAATAAAAAGGAGCAGCATGAAACAATTGTCTCATAACATTTGTATATTATTATAATGAAGCTTATATGATCAAGTACAAGGAAAAATTACTTACCATGCAACACACCCTCCATGTCGGGGAGGTTTAGCAAAGAGCTGGTCATGCCAGAATCTTACAGGCATGAGCCCCGCCTCTGGATCCAGCAGCTGGGATACAGGCACCTGTACAGACAACATGGATAATCATCGATGTAAACACGACATCAATGTAGCAAATCAGTAGGTGTGTATATGGGTTACCCACAGTGACACAAGTACTGTGACTGGTAAACCCTTTTAATTCATAATTACGGTAAGTATAACATATTATCAATATCAATTACCAAAGAGGTGTCACAGGATGACCCAATGCTGATAACACTATGATATGACGTTTATGTGGAGATTTGTTGAACATAGTACAAAAGCTGATTTAAGTCATTGGACTTTGATTGGAAAATCTTTCCCACATTGTGGAAAAGAAAGAGAATAAGATGGTTTGATCTTGTGGGGAAAATGTCTGAGACAAAATGCATGACAAAATCTGGAAAATCCTGAAGACAAATAGTCCATGTGGTAGAGGGCATCTAAAGAAAACATGGTATGCCATCATCAAAGAGGACATGAAAAAGCTTTGTCTGAATCCAACCCTTGCTTTGGACAGAGACAAATGGAGGGCTGATATAAAACAACATGCAAAAACAGATGTTTAAAAAAAGTGTAAAATGAAAAAAAATGCAGAAAGGCTAAAAACATAAATCATGTTACATTATCTGTAAATAGAAATAAGGGTCATTAAAAAAAAGACATATTACCTTATTTTCTTTTAAATGGTACTATTTTTAGCTTTACAGTGAAACTTTAAGCAGATATACTTGTGCTTGTTTTGTTTCTTACAAATGTAATGATGTAAAAGGGGAAAGACCCCTGACAAATGTCTGCGTAGAACCACAGACCCACTACAAGTCAGTCTGAACTCCTTTCCATAATAAAAGATATCAAGACTTCTAACCATGACTTAACCCTATGCACTGGGGCACAGGGAAGATACGATTCTGCCACCAGAGTTCAGTGACAGTTGCCCCTCTATGACAGTGCATTCATGGTGAAACCATGTCATTAAGAAAAAAGAATACAAAAATCCTATTTATTTGCTGAGGTTATTCATCCAGCAACAACCTTTATTGGTGGATATGGTGTCTACATGAAGCAGATATAATGCTGCCTTTACTGTGTACAGCATGCTGAGAACACCTGGATTAATAGTCACTGTATTCTGACAGTACCACCAACAGTATTTTTATTTGGAGAAGGTGTACATTTAAAGCAGATATATGCCTTTACTGTTATATAGCATGCTGTGAACACCTGGCATGATACCACACCCAGTCATATTTTCCTAACACTGGGTCAACAGGTCGAGGAACTACCCTTATATTTACTTCAGCAAGGGAGCTACACCACTACCATTTTCAACTACCAATACTTTGGTATGTTGTGTCCTGGTATTGGGCCTTGTGTACCTGGTGCTGATGCTCTACCAATACAAAGCAAAGTACTGCCAAAATAATTAACGTTACTGGCTAGTTGGCAATCAATGTGAAAACAGCTCAGTTAGGAACGTACAAGAATCTGTGGCAAATATACGATGTCATGAAAGTGTTTTGTCAGTCTCCAATGTCCCAGTGCATGCATCAACACATTGTCAGGGTCACCACTCTGGTTGCTATGGTACTCGTACAGCATATCCATACCTGGGTGGGACTCTTCACCCTGAAGATTTACAGAATATATTGTATGGTAGTGTTTTGTAACAAGTACTGAAAAATTGTATCTATAATATTATTGTCAATATTGTTATTGTTAACAACTTGCTACAGAAAAGGTGTGGTAAAAGTGTATGGAAAAATGAAATAAAGGAAAGTAAGGAAAAAATTAATTTAATTAAACTTTACAAATACTCATTCAATGCCATATTTGTGTTAAAAATATTTGTGAACACTGTGAAAGTGAAACTTGAAAAAAATAGTCCATTTGGTGGGGCATGCATTTTGCAGCTAGACAAATTACTGTAAATGCTTGGACTGAACAGCAGATATTTTTTACTTTACAGCTTACCTTTATTTATAAATTTAATAATTGTGTAATCCTTTTGTTATAAACTAATTCAATATGTTATAGACACACTATAAGCCAGTAGCAAGTTTCAGATGAGACTATGAAGAATCAGTTGTCGGTGGGGAGCAATATTTTTTTCACTCTTTGAACACACCTTGTTTACACCATTTTGGGGGCAGGTATTCAACCTCATTGGGAAAAGCAAAGAAGTATTCTTATTACAGGGTACTAATAAGTTTGGTAAAAATTGTTATTCCCCAAAGTAACTTTTATCCAATTTTATCTTAACATTTGAAATTTGATGTGAACATTTCTAAATTTCTTATATGTCTATTTGTGATGCAAAATTACAGAAGTCTAAAGGCCCCCGGCAGCACCAACCTCCAAGCCATGAAAGATAGGGCTGTCTGATTTAGCCGCATTATCTATATAGAACAGAGAAAAATGAAAGCGATGATTGTACTAGACATTTCATTGTTTTGTTCTTGAAAAACATTGCAGTGACTAATAATGATCATTATAAAGACATCCCACTATTTTGGTGGAGGAAAAACCCAGTCTCATCCGCTGGTGCACAGCAGGTCAGCTGCAAGACTTTCTCCTATTCCCCAAACAGGACTCGAATCCATAAAGGGGCTAAGCAGTTAGTAGAGATGCAACTACGTGACTTTACCACTAGGCACAGGCACCCCTACAAGACATTTAAGCAAATGGTCTGCTTGCAATTAGTCAAGGACTTGCCATGAAGAATCTGTAGTCTTCTAGGATCTTATTACACTGTTCGTGTGTCAGGACAGGGACGTTGAGCAGGAAACCATCCCTCTGGAACTGTTCCAATTGGGAAGCAGACAGCTGAAGTGTCTTTAGAATGTCTGCATCCTGAAATATATGGCCACAAGAAAGTGGGCTTCCTAAATATTTTGATATCTTACCAGTACTTGTAATATTTAATGTTTAATTGTTAAATACAGTTACTGTTTATCATATCTGTGTGGCCAACAGTAATCATGGGTTTAGCCTTTTTTTACACTATGTACACTCACAAAATGATCGCCGTATAATGTCTTCTATTCTTGAATAATACAGTTTATATAATTTTTTAAAAGAACAAACAAAAACAAATGCCATAATGTAATAGAAACAGGTGTAAGGAGCCTTGGTTAGCATGAAGCCAGGATCAAATTAATATTAGCAAGACACTAGCTTGTGATTTATCTACAAAGACACTGCCTCTGTAACATCTACTAACTTGTCAACTGAACAAAATAATATCAATTACAAACATATCAATCATTCGCAACTGAATAAGGCATATGATACAAACGCATATAATGAATATAAAACTGCTGGTAAAATTTCTCAAGTAACAGCAAGTTTTTACCTTAACCTCTGGGAACAGATCTCCAACTGGTCTATTGACAGTGCTGTAGTCAGGTACTCCTGGGAGAAACTCTTGCACCTCCATCTCTCAAACAAAGGACCAAATCTGTATACACATAATGATTTGTAACTTAGTCTAACAACACAAAGGCACTCCATGAAAAGCTGCCCTTCTACATTACTCATGTAAGTGTGTAAAGCTGATTCAGCTGCCTATGCAATCTGTGGTCAGTTTGTAGCAATGGACGTTGTTTTTAGCTTATATCTGTTAAGTGGTGATTGGGAAACAAGTTTTCTTCATTTTTCTAATTACTTTTCATTGCCCACATTCTAGATAGAACCAATATTTGCTTGGGTAGTAACTACCTTATGCAATGTACACTAAACAGTCTTGCCCAAAGACAACCACGACTTGGCTGGTCTATGATTCGAACCGGGACCCTTTCATCTAAAGTTCAGTGCAATAGCTACTTAGCCAAGGAAACTCATCCTTTGGGTATCACCACTAAATGACAGGTGCTCAGCCTTTGAGACTAAGGGAGAAGTTCTGATACCTAGCTTGCTCTCAGAGGCTCTCTGTGGGCAAACATGCAAACTCTCCCACTTTTAAGATACAACATTATTTGAAAATGAGGGTTGTTTTATACATTTTCAGAAATCTTCCTACTTGGAAACAGATGACTTCCTTCTTTGTTTATATGAAAAAAACAAATCTCCCACTTTACAAGTGAAAATCTCCCACTTTGGTCTAAGAGAAAGTCCACATGTATCTGTGGGTCTTTTGCTAACTCGTGTTCAGCTGTGTTGTTTCAGAAAAAAAAATCCTCTACTTGGAATACTTTCAAAGGACACTTTATATAAAACAGTCAATGTGGAAATGTCTATCTGTCTACATTTTAAAAATATTTTTTAATAAAATCCATTAGAAAAAGCTGTATTTTTTGCATAATTACATTAATGCTGTTGTTGTTACTGTTGTAATTAGCCACAATTTCATATTAAGATCTCTAAATGTATGTAATGTGCCACTATTAGCAGGTGAGATTTGAAATATGGACAGATCTAAAAATGTTTAAACACCCTGTAAAACTAAAATATGAAATAAAAGCAATTCTAATGAACAAAATTGTCATAACATATTAAAAGTAAAAAAGATGAAAACTGCAACACACCGTGTTCCTGGCTGATGCAAACATTTAATAATTAATAAGAAAAAAAAGTTTGATGGGATTATTATCGGATTTATTCCTCATTTCCATTTAGAGAATGTCCATTAAGATTCTTAGCAAGTACGTCTTTAAATATATTCATATACCATATAGGTGGGTTTCGAGAAGATAATATGCACATCAAAAGTAAAATTGCTCTGAACTTAATGCATCAACAACAGACTGACACAACCGTTTTTTTTATTTTTTTCTTTGGGCAATGTGAACATATTTCTTCAGATTTCTTTGCCATTCGATAAAAAAGTAACATGTGTTTATCATTATCTCTAGTTGTTTGTTGTTGTTTTTTTAAATTGGAAAAAGCTCAACAATTATAATTATCATACTTTAAAATAACAATCAAACAAATAGCTGAATGTCTTTGAAACTTTGTTCGGTTTTGAGGGTCGGTTTAGACGAGGTGCCGTTTTCCTTAGTCCTAATAAGATACAATTAAACGCATGCAAGACAATAAGAAGCAAACAAACCCCTTAATACAAATTCACATATGTAAAATAATTAATACTATATTTTAACGTAAATTTCGTAAGGAGTAAGAAGTATATACCAAAGAAAAACAAGAAAAATAACTCGCGATACCGCCACCTGGTACGAATTGTCCTCTGTAAAACCGATCAACCAATCACGTGATCATATTCGTGCAGAGATTTTTGGCTATTCCAACACTCTCCCATCGAAATATATTTTAATTTTACGAGTACTTACAAACTGTTGCGATAATCTTTTCTTAAACATTTTAAGTTCATTTAAATAATAAATAAATCTTCGTTTCTTTGCATAAATAGCTTGCATTTGCATTTTCCCCGCCTTTCGATTTGACCGAGTTCGGTAAAGGGAATAGCCGGTTTAGTGTCCATTAAAATAGTTCAAAATGGAGAGCTCCTGGAATGATAACAAAGGTGTCTAGTGTCCTGCAAGGAATCGTTTCATGGACAAGGAACTGCGGAAGATACCCATCCTGGTCCAACCGGCATGTTGAATGCTTCAGATTTTGTATATTGTTTGGTATGTTTGTCGTTTTGTATTCAATGTGACTGTTAAAAATTAATGATCTATCAAATCACTCGTTAGATTCGTACGAGGTGATTAAGATGTTTCAGATTGAATATATTAGTTTGAACACAACAAAATATTATATAAATTTTCTGTTGTTGTTTTTATTATATAACATTCAAGTTTTCATTTAATGAACGGAAACATGACTGTACGGCTCGTCGTAAAATACAACAATCAAAAGCTTTATGGCTTTGCAACCGGTTATGCATGCTTACATCAGTTGCATGAGTAATTTAAACATGCATCATAATTGTAATTTTTCATATCTCTTGACCTTTTAGAGTTTGTATGTTGAGTCAGAAGGAACAAATCCCACTTAACCTCTTGCTTGATTATATTACATATATAGGTTATGAATTCAAAGACCACAATGTCTGATTGAACAGTTGATTAACTGACAGACAACTAACTACTGGGTGACAGTCCCTCATTGTATGTGTTTGGAATGAGGTCAGCAAATGATTTTTCTGACAACTGAAATCAGAAACATTTCATGTCAGCCAGTTTTGTTAATTTTGAATATTATCATTCTTTTCATTTTCATCGGCAACAGTGTGTTCTGCAAAGACCTGTACACTGAAGAATTTCCTACTGCTATTGTAAATTTCTACTGCTAAGTTATTGAGAGAGTTTACTTACCTGTCAATGCGAGGCCCTTCTGAGATACCTTGTCAACTTAACTGGACTGGCGTGCTTAGCTAAGCGCTCTCCCAAACTGCAAGGTTGATTTTTATTCTGGGTCCCACGTAGTCAGCGGTTGAGTCAGTCCTAGTCTCTGTCACTGTCCAGTCTGTTAGCTGTCCACTGCAACACACTAAAGATGAGCAAAATTGGCTAATACCAATTTAAAATCACGACAGTACTTCTCCAGGTAGGGAATGACCCAACAGGTGGGCTAATAGGAACTGCAGTCAGTTTGTGCCAGGGGTCCGACTCCGATAGATGTTCATTTCATTGTCAGATATGGCAAAGGAATTATAAAGTATTTAGTTTGAAACTATAATGTGTGTACCAGAAAAGCCATGGCGTATGAATAATTACCTGAAAGACAATAGCTTCATACTAGGTGGGAATAATCTGGAAACAACCTTTTACTATTGACTAAATGCAAACATGACAAAGCAAGTAAAGGGAATTGCTGAAATGTTACAGGTCAAGCAAATCGTGTGTTGATGTTGACACTTTATAAGCAGATAAGTTCAACTGTCTTGAGTTTTGACTGTTTAATATTTCATAAAGTTATAACCCAAAATAATTTACATTTGTCAATTGGACTTTTCACTTTTTATTTTCAGTTATGTTTCAATACACTTACTGCATCCTTTATTACAGTTTATATAAGAAGAACTTTCAGGGACAAGTGAACACATTATTTATGTATAGTTTTTTCCAACTAAAAACAACAGAAAAGAGAATAGCATCTGCTTTTATTTGTCATTGTTTCTGCAAATCTTATATAAGTACTCATTAAAATTGTTGCATTGATTCCATCCTCAGTTAATTTCAGTGTGGCATGGTGTTTGGTTGAATAATGAACTCCAAAGCAGTGTGATGAATAACATTGCCAAGCAGGAACTTGATAAAATTAAGGATTTGCATGCATTCAAGTACTTACAGGTTGTACTGGTTGGATGGTTTCATAATCATAAACATAATGTAAACATAATTAAATATATCACCCAATGTTACAAACATCATTAATTGTAATATTTTATTCCACTCTAAATATTCATTGTTACAGTTTGAGTTCATATTGAAAAGAAATAAGGCTACTGCCATTCTAATTATCAAAGCCTAAACATCAATATATTTGTCATCTAAATGTCCTAAGGCAAAATATGCAGTGGAAATAGTGTGAAATCAGTGTGAGATAGAAAAACAATAGGATGTAGATTTCTAACTATTAGTAAGGAATGTATTACTTGTAGCCTGAGGCCATTAAGGGAGCACATGCCAGGTCTAAATAACTGTAACTGTTCACAGAACTTAGTTGTATTAGCCATTGAGATAAAGGAGTAACATTATAAGACATGTGTTATTCTGGATGTTATACTGTTGACCTCTGTCCTACGGTAACATTTTTATTTACTCACTAATTTATATATTAGAGATGCAAAATGTGATCTGATTACTAGTTTAACAATTCATCCAGCTTGATTTAACTGCCACCCAGCCATGTTGCCCACTCAGGCTTCAAAGTTATGTGCTATAATTGTCGTAAAGGGGGACCTTTAAAGTACCAACATAATCCGCATATATATATATATATATATGTATATATTGATGTATTGCCCATATAGATTAATAAACTTGATAATAAGACTTAGCAGTAAATAGTGCAGGCTCTGATCAGAAAGCTCCCAGCAGGATGCCAGCTGATCTGAATCAACACAATTTATCAAAGCTTTTTAAATGTGATTAACAGGCGAAGAAATAACATTAAGAAACATGAAGATGTTACATGTTAAAAAATTAAATAGGAGATGGCAATATATCAGTACAGATAATATCTTGACGCATTTTGCTAGTGTAACTTATTTTCTTGTTCTTTTTTTTTTCAAAATTAATTAGTGTTAATTGAATGTGTGCATTTTATTTATTTTATGCTTACTTGAGTTGAAGAAAACTCATTTTCCTAAAACATGTTCATCATTTGCTCGGTAGAAAATGATAAATCCAATGCTGCATTAAATTCATTGTACTGTGTATGAAGTCCAGTAAATGGAGAGAGTTTTGTCTAAGTTTAAGGGCTTGTTACCCATCCCATTTGTCCATCATTTATTTGGTTGTAAATATACATTAAAGGATGGCTGGGGGAGAGTGGTTAGAGTTCCAGACTTACAACTCCACAGCCTCTTACCATATGGGTCAAGTCTCGGTTGGGTCTTGAACTTTTATGTGGGGAGGTCCTCTAGCTGACCTGCTGTGGGCCAGTGGTTCTACCCAGGCATATATCTGGGGTCTTCATCCACCAATAAATAGACATAACAAAAACAAAACGGAGAATTATTGATGGTAGGTACATCTGGTAAAAATAGAACGATCAGGAAGGATAAAAACAAATAAATTGAAGCAATCCAGCTTTGTAATTCTAGCATTCATGCAGAAAAAATGATGTATAAAATCTGCCTTGCTAATCTATGGTAATGTTCGTACATCTTTTAAGTACAAAATACAAATGGGTCTGTTTTTTATCTTGTAATTACCTGCAAAGCTGGCAGGATGTTTTTTTCTAAGATATGATATGTACAACAGTACATGAGAGAATGAAAGTGGGATAAATATTGCTTAATGGTTTATGATCAAAGACTACCAACATACTACCAACATACTAACATCACTTCTAATTGTTTTCAATTAGGAGCAAGTGTATCACTAATGATGAAGAAAGCTTTCAGGCAAGGTATTTAGTATATATCCTAGGTTTTCAGACAACACAGCATGGTTCTTGGATGTTTCATGTGTTTGTTAATTTGTCCCATGTGTAGTCCCAGGTAGATTTTCCCATCCATGGATGCTGTGGAAAGGATGGGTAGGGGAGGGGTGTGCTACTGCTAAAATCCTGGTTGGGGTCTTTCATTTGATACTGAGCATTGGGGCTGGTAGGGTGTTAGTAGAGGTAGTGGTCTGTGTACTCAATAATATGCTCAAGTGAAAAAGTTGTTGTCTGAGATAAAAACAGAAGCCCCTTCTGTTCTAGAGTCTGCTGGCCCAACATTGTTGTCAGAGAGGCTCAAAGCACCTATCATGTTTACTGAAATAGTGTACTGTGTGCTGAACAAGTGAAGTTTTTTATTTACTTAGTGGAATTCCTTTTTCACTTTAGTAGATTTACATTATTGGAGTTTTTCTTTCATCTAAATGAAATTTATTTTCCTACTGAGTGGATTATCCTTTAAAGTGTATAAACTTAGTTAAGCATTTTATTTTATCTAAGATTAGTTACTCTTTGTGGGGCTACTTTTACAGCTATGTGAAATTACTGTTTTAACAGAGGAGTTTTTTCTTTCAATCAAGTGGAGTTCCTGTTTCAGTTCAGTTTCTCCGAGGAGTCTTTTTTTTTATAGTTGCAGCTTTAAATGGGGGAGAAAACAGAAATTCTTGTTCTTAACTGGATATTATAATTTAGTTGATTTGTCTTATGAATTGCATAGACTTTTGAAGTTCATGTTTGTGTGAGTGTTAAAAAGTGAAGAAATGAATGGAAAGCAATTTGCAGAAGAACTATACACAGCTGTTCCAAGTATTCTATTGTTTGTGTATTGTGTAAATTGAAAAATGGATAGTGTTTACAAGTTATAGCTGTGTTTTTTGTGTGTATGAAATTAGTTTTGCTAAAATTTCAAACATGATGAACATGGCTGATAGAAATGCTGCAAGGTAATTGATTGGTTAAAATCAACTTTTTGATGGTTATTGTATATGCATTTTTTAAATTTTTTGCGTGTGTTATTTTTTTGTTATTCAGAACCCTCATTTAATGTTTCATGTTGCTTTTTTTGCTCTTTGAATAAAAATTCTGGGAGCATAAAGTTGCGGCGTTATCTGTCTGTATGTCAGTCCATCCTGCATTTGTGTCCTGTCCATAACTGTTATTTGTTATTTAAAATTATTTGACAGAAATGATCTTCGCATGCAACATTTGGTTTGCTACCTTGAAGGTCAAGGTCACAGCATGACCTTAAAGCAAAATCGTGTCCGGTCCATAACTTCGTTATTTATTATTGGATTTTAAAATAATTTCACAGAAAAGATCACCACAACAAGAAGACGTGTGGTTTGCAAAAGTAGGGCTGTTCCATTGAAGGTCAAGGTCACAGGTTGACCTTGAAGCCAAGACATATCCTTCCCATAACTTTATTTGCATTCACATTTTAAAATTATTTCACAGAAATGATATCAAGACAAATTGTTGCCTTCAGTGTGACCTTGAAGCAAGTCTATCAGTCTGCCTTATTAAATACAATACACAATGAATTGTATTTCTTGAATTCTTCGCCTTTGTTAGTATGACCAGTTCCATTGTCCCCCAAGTTAACTCAGTGGTTGAAATAGTCATTTCCTTCATACATGTACATGTTTGATAATGTGTGATTTTTGTGACAAAATACCCATTGGTGAAGCATCACCCGTCTTAGACGGTCTCTTGATAGTAGTCAATTTTACCTTGAAGCTAAGTATAGTAGTTACCAAAATTTTGGGCATATTAATCCCTTAAACATTAACCGGACATGACCAAGGTACAGTTACAGTATCAATATGGCCCCAATGAAAATAGTTGTATGTCAGCTTATTAATGTTGTTAAAATATATATATATATCTAGTTTACAAAAACAGGTATTTTTATTCAGAAGTTAGTCTGTAATATATGGAGAAAAATATGCAGCCTGTTCGGGACTCGAATCTTGGACACATTGCTTAAAGAAACAGGAAGAATACTCTACCAGAGTTAATTTGACTGCTTACCGATTTTCTCCATATCAACTGGCTATAAGCAAAAAATGTGCTATGAAGCAGAATAAGATTAACTGCTCTGTTTTTCTTTACTTGAATATTATTTTTAAAATAATGACTGTATTGGTCTTACCCATGACATTTCACTGCTTTACCAAATCTAATACAAATACTTGTAATTGCTCACAGTCATTGTGTGATGGGCAATTGATGTTAGTAAAGTGACAATCTGTACACTACAAATAAACAGTCTGTTATCTGCTCTGTTTCAGATACTACAACTTGTACAGCAGTAGAACACCAATTATGGACGGCACAGAGTCAGTGAGGTCGGGTCGAAGCGAACGGTCTGACAGATCTCATCGAAGTCACGGCAGCCATGCCAGACGACACCGCCACCATGGATCCAACCATTCCCATGGACATCGTAGCCGTAGTAGCCAGCGAGATGATAGGTCAGTCACGATTCAGGCGCCAGGGAATGGCTCTGATTGTGAGAGTCGAATCACTGAAAGCGAGAAGATTGAGGTTCAGATTCTGCCTCAGGATGATAACTGGGGAGACAACACCACAGCTTACACAGGAAATACAAGTGAGACTGGCTTCTCTATGGATGACATGCGCAAATTTGCAAAAGACAGCTTTGAGGATGATTCTAATACTGGATTTGATTGTTGTCGCCACTTGAGTACTGGACTTGCTGCTCTGTTGAGCTTGATAGGGTTTTTATCGCCAATTGCAATGGTGGTGTTGCCAAGGTTAAAGCTTGGTGGTTGGAACACATCACATTGTACAGTAGAGTGTGAAGGATTATTAATCAGTATGGCCTTCAAACTGCTGATCTTACTAATTGGAACTGTCGCATTATTCTTCAGACAACCTCGGGCAACCATGCCAAGGGTGTTTGTCTTTCGTGTTGTCGTCATGTTCCTAGTCTTTGTATTGACATTTGCTTTCTGGTTATTCTATGGAGTAAAAATCATGCAGGAGCAAGAATTTTCCTACTACAGTATAGTTCAGTTTTCAGTTCATCTTGTAGATGCTTTACTCTTCATCCATTACATCGCCATCATTCTCTTAGAAATTCGTCAGCTCCAACCACAGTTCGTGATCCATGTTGTCCGATCACCAGATGGCGCTAGCAAGACCTACACTTTGGGCCACCTTAGTATCCAGAGGGCTGCTGTCTGGATCCTTGAGCAGTACTACAAGGAATTCCAAGTGTATAATCCATATCTGGAAAATGTTACTAAGAAACCACTCAAGATGACGGGTCTCAAGTTCTATGATGTAGACGGCAGTGGTCAGCAACCCAACAATCAGGCTCGATCCAGAGCAATGTTTGCTGCTGCAGCAAGACGTCGTGATGCCAGCCACAATGACCGATTTTATGAGGAACAGGAGTATGATCGTCGTGTCAAGAAAAGAAGGGCTCGACTCATCACAGCAGCGGAGGAGGCTTTCACTCATATCAAGCGAATGCAGGAAGAGAGTGGTACGTATTTTTCGTATGCCAGTTCTTTAAATTTTATTTTAGTGATCTGGTGAGAATTGTTGAATGGTTTGTTGAAAAGCAAGTTAACAGGATGTAAAGTTTTTAGTCAAGGAGGAGGGTGGGGGTGGTGTTCACATTTGATTTTATTTTTGTAGGTTGAGATATGTCCTATGGTAGTCCGATTTAAATAGAATGACGGTGGAAATTGCTATTGATGAGTCACTTGCATGCTTGTTAATTCTCAAATCAGTGGAGAAATATCAAGCTCTCAATTTGTTTTATTTCATTCATCTATAAATAGAAGTTCACCACACAGTGTAGTCTTAAGCAAACACTAATATATCTCTTTAAGCTTAAGTCTGTTATTTTTTTTATATTGCCAACATTGCCTGTGATGCAATTAAGTGTAATTATATGTGGAGATTTCACAAAACAATCAAATTAGTCTTTTTGATCTCGGAACATTATAGTTCTCTTGATGATGGTGTAAATATAATGTTGAGCAAGATTCACCTGATTTTTGTGCCAAGATGTAACAGTAAAACATTGGCTTTTTGCCACACAATTCTTTCTTTGAAGCCTTTATAAGATCCAGATTGCCGAATATAGCTTTAAATTGTTATAATAAGTAAGTATCTTGGCAGTGGTACTCCCTGACTTTCCCTCACCAAATGGAACTGGTGCATTCATAAGCAATGAACAGTGACTGTTTTAGCTTGTTAAATCCTCCCCATGCTGTAAAACATTATTTGTAGGTTCATAACCCAGTGTTGGCTCTTCTTCATTAGTTTTACATTAACATTGGAAGCTTTGCATGCTAAGACATGCATAGGAAGGTATTAAAGACATTCCTCATAAAAGGCACATAGAGGCACTAAAAGCTTCTGCAGTGTTGGCGGCCATAATGAACATATTTCTGCTCATTACCTCAGACCCTGCTAAGGACGCTTTGCTCAGGGCAAGGATGGTAGTGCACATCCACATCACCCAGCTCCTACTATAGTATGTTTAATAATGACTGATCGGAATCTGCACTGTTTTATTGCTGCTAAGTAGCTTGCAATGTCTTGTTTGCAATGTGAGGTTGTTAGAAAATTACTATGAGTGAAAATATTGAATTAATGTGAGATATTACCAACAATAGCAGGTTGTGGGTTTGCTGAGCCTAATGGGGGTGGCTGGTGTTCTCTTTGCCTCATTTTCCAGAACAGACTGTCAATAAAATAAAACTTTTATTTTGAATCTGGCTTGCTACTAGGCCAAATAATTAAATGATCACTAGCACCAAAGCTAGGCAGAGTGCTGAAAACTGAGTTAGTGCAAGTAAAATTAGATCAAGGGGAGAATTTCTTTTACAAATTATTGATTGTGTTCCCTGAAAATTCAAAATGTGTTGTTGATACCTAAAATGTACTGCTTTTTGTTTTGTTTACACTAAACAAGCTGCAAAGTATATTGTAGATACAAACAGTGAGGTTGAATTTTATTATGATTTACACACAATTAACAATAGCAATAATTAATTTTGCTTTTTAATCCTTGTACCTTAAATGCAAATGGCTAGCAGTGTTTTCTAGATACATTTTACTTAAGGTCATTTGTCCAGTTAAAAAAAAGTTTTTTCGCTTATAGAAAGTTCTGTTCAAAAGGTGGCTAACTAGGTTTGCTCTGGTCAGTTTAGTTATTTATATAAAAAAGTGGTTTTTAATATCCTTCATTCAGCTTGACATTTTCCCATAATTAACATTCAAAACTTGGAGCAAAATTTTGATCTTTCTTGGCCATAATGGTTGTATTTTGTTAAAATAGTGTTGTCCTTTGATCCTTCCCGTTAAAAAAGGGATATAAAACAATTGCTTTCCTTTGAAAGTTGGGTAAATACACAATTTTTGGCTCACTACTTGATTTCTCCTGCCTATTTTGTCAGCCTGTAATTGTTTTGGGGTTGCATCAAGCAAATCAAAAAATGTGATAAGGATGAGAATCGGAACTGATGGATCTTGAAAGTTGTTTACTTTTTTAATTGAATGCTAAATTTTTATATTTATTGGTTTGGCTTGCTTATTAGTTAATTAAATGTAAAGAGACTAAATATAAGACAACTTCTAAGACAAGTCATGCCTACTTGTGATCTTGTTTTTTAAATAAGGGAAATTTAACCATAGTGTTAATTATAATAAGTTAAGTTGCAAGGGGATGGCTAGAAAAAGGTGAAAATGTAAAAAAACAACTCCATGTTAATGAAATTATAGTAGAGGAATGTGTTATAAATGGAACTACATGGTATTGGAAATGAGCAGTTCTTGTTAATGCTGTATTTAAGATTATATCCTGTGAACCATAAGTCACCATGAAATTTTAAGTAAGCTGTGTCATCTGACTGGTACATGGTAATACAGTTTAAGAGATAAAAAGTGCTAGATTCCATATTCCAAGGCTTGGTTTTGATGGCTTGGTTATGTAGATCACATCTAGATCATGTCTAGATAACCTTGGTCGGGCAAAGTGGCTCCTAGATCAGTCTGATCTCTGATACATCAGCTTCATCTCTCTTCTATAACTTATCATACATGCTTATCACACACAGTTATCATACAATCTCTGTATATCTTTACATACATTCATGTCCAACAGTACACTCTGGCCCAACCTGTATGATGATGTGTGATTCAGTTTTAGTTTAACGCATTTGTCCATCAGTCTATATACATTGGTTTGTTAATATAAACAGTGATTTTAGAAATGGGTTTTGTTTTTGTATTTTATAACTTCTACTTAACATGCATTTGTATATTATATTAAGGTATGGGGGATTGGTGGGGGATATTGGTTGAAGTAGAAAAAGGAATAAAAGTGCTTGTTATTGTTCCATTGTGTTGAACTTTCATTTCTTCTTATAGTACATTTATTTGTCAGTTCTTTTCATTTAAGAACCTTAATTAGTATGCTATGTATTTGATCCTTGCAAAACAAAACAACACAGATAAATGCATCATAAAACTTTGTATTTAATATCAGCCTACAATAAGGTTGATCTTCTGATACTGTTGATGTATGTCTCAATGGACTGCATAACCCCTCCCATAATTGTTTACTTATCTTACATGCACAGCCCTTCAAACATATACCTGTCAGGTATAAAATGCAGGTGAAAGGGCCTTAAAGCCACACATGCAGACAGGTTGAGGGCAGCTTGAGCTGGGGTACTTCCAGTTTGTGTAAAGCATAAAGCACCTGGATTTCCTCATAAAAACATCTATTATCAGTAAGGTATCAGCCCCAGAGATAACTGGAAGCTCATTTTCAGGTGTTTTCCATTCTCACACAAGCTATGATAGCAGTAGGAAGTCATTTAACATTGTTATAAAAAACAAAACGAATAATAATTATAAAAAAAAACAGACACAGTAACATACAACTGGTGAATGGGCTTGGTTTAATGCTTTTTGTGTTTATCTGAGTTCAAAAATGATTAAAAGATTTTAATTGATTCTATTACGGTCTGTTAATGATCAGGTGGTAGGTGCTTGAACTTATGAAAGGTCTGTTTCACATCTGATGAGAGAAATATATAAACATTCCTTAAATCAATTATGAACACACAATAGTTCTTTCAACTAATGATGATACATGATAATTGAGTGTTTTTTAATTATTAATTGACCAACTATCAGTCTGTTATAAGTGTTACAACATACTTAATTTTTCTTTCTAAAATGCATTTCTGCTAAGTAGTTACAAAGTTGGTATCACCTTTATTTATTGTATTGTCTTCTTCTAATCTGAACCAATATACATGTTATACATTGTGTACTTTTGTCAGTTATTGACTTCTGCATCAAGCACAGCTACCATGAGTCAGTCAGTTCTGTTTGATAGATCCAGGTTACTTTATCACCAGTTACAATACTGTAAACAGTTGGGTTTTTTTTTTACTAAATTAGAAAGATTTCTATTTCAGTATTAAAGAATATAAAATTTTATTATCTATATCTTATCATAAAAAATAACTACTTAACAGTTTGTTCATAGTTTTTACATTTAACAAGTATTTTTTTAATGTATTTAGAATAGGACTTTTAAAATGATTCAGTCCCAACCAGAAATTTTCTTTACGAAATAGGAAAATAGTATCCTATTTTCATTAGGAATACTGCCGAAAAAAGGTTGTAAAATTAATCAAATATAATCACAATTAGTAATTGTTGTATATAGACATCATCTCACTTTATAACAGAGACAGCATTTGAACAGAGTTGGTCAAGTTCGTATATTTTAAATATATGCATGATATACATGGATATATATATCTTATAATTGGTTCATTGATTGGTGTGATACAGACTCTATACTTGGAATAAACAGAAGTTCTTATTTATAATCTGTTGCTGAGGTCAACATGCATTCAGTAAAGTATGTCCCAGCTGCTTTCAACACAACATAGCAAACCCACCATTGCAACTCTATCCAATCCCTCAGTTCTGTGGCAGGTGTTGATGTTTTGTTTTAAACAACCACCCTGTAATGCATACCCAGGGTAACTCTAGTATATATACACCTGGCCCAGAAGGGGCCCGCCTCCTAACAAGGGTGCATGGACAATTATTACCAACTGATGCATGTCCTTCTATTGTCCCAATAATTGTGGCTGCAGCTATACTAATAGTGACATTTCAATATTTTTCTCCAGGGTCTAGACTACAATAGTGCCATGTTTTAGTTTCTCCTTACACCCACAGAGTTTGAATTAATTATTGTATTGATAAACAGCTGGTAAATCTTGCAATTGTTTGGTCAAATTATAAGTTGTTTGTCCTTGTCTTGGGTAGACAAGAGCATAATTGTTCATAACGTGATATTGTGTGTTCTTTTTGTCTTGACTTGATATGGGAACAGTAGGTGTTTTGTTTGTTTATTCCATATTGAATTATGAATAAGAACTTGTTGTTTGTGTCTTAAATTACTTATAAGTCAATTGTGGTGATGCAATTAACCAGCCACTGGCTGACCCCTTTTGTTACTTAATAATTGTATAAAACTGCTTTTAGTCCTTAAATCAGTTCACCTTAAAGGACTTAATGACACAATGATTTAATAAATGAGTTGGATTTTAGTCATAAGTTTGCCAGTCAGGTAAATATATTGTCTTTGCCTTCAAGCAGATCAGCATTAAAGTTGGTATCCAACAGTTTGGACCAAACATATTTTTATTATACATCTTAGTAAACCATTGCTATTTGAACAAATCTCATAAAATGCTGTTTATTGATGTCCTACACCTGTTGGAAAAGTGAACCATAATGCCACAATTGTCATTACAAACATGTATTTCCTATCTGAGCCACACTGCACAGTAAGCTATTTTTAAGCCAAGATTGTCATGTGACCACTAATGTTTTAGTTTATCCACGTCATCTGCTGTGGTGTCGATGTCTATTTTTAGCAGGAATTCAAATCGTTCTTATTTACAGATATTGTTACATATATAAGATGTAGACAAACTGTCGGTTACCACCTTTAAGTCCCAACCTGACTTCAAAAGTCCCTGCTGGAGTTGATTTTGTTAAGATAATTGCAAACCTGATCAAGATTAATGTGGGCTTAATGTTAGTCAGACTTAAATCATTAGAAACTGTGTAGTGAAATCATCAAAAGTCCATAGGTTTGATTGGTGTGCAGTTACCCTTAGCTTGCTAGTCACGTATATAAAATACATAGGCATAAAGTGTAGATCCAGATTACTCAGCATCATGCTGGGAGCGGTCTGACCAGGATCTGTGCTATTTGCTGCAAATGCCTTTTGAACGTGTCAGGAAATGTTTAGCTAATATCTTAAGATTTAGCATCTATTATTAACAAATATAGCTGACTAGGAGTGAAGTTTTACTTAAAATCAACATGATCAGTGCTTTGATCCAATAAATTGGTGTGGACTTATCACCCCAGTGTTACCCCAGCCCTCATTATGAACCCCTACCTGCAGCACTATATACCTTTCATCAAATCAAGGGCACCACTCTTAACAAATTGTTTGGGTTCAGAGATTCTGAAAAATAATACAATTGAGCTGTTTATTTTACAACTTGCTTCTTCTCACAAAAATAAAGGCCATGGCTGGAAGGCATTCATCTCTGAGGTGACTAGATCTATACAATAAAGCATTACACACCTTGACCTAATATTTAGCTTTTTATGAAAGTTTTGTATATTTGTGTGCACAATAGACAAATGTCAGGATCTTTATTAACAGGAGCATTTATCACTTCAGTTTTATGTGGAATGTTTACACTGTAAAATCAATAGCAAATCACTTCAGACCGTTTCATCTCTGACAAAATAAAGTTCATTGCAGTTTATCGACTCCTGAACTGAACCTTTTTAAAGTTTTAAAGGACAATAAAGTCTAATTTCTTTTTTTCATAGTTATAGGTCATCTTGAATCACTGAAATGTTTTAATTTAATAAAAGTGGGTTTTTAATTGGATCAATCATTTGCTTTCTTATTATTCACTTTATCTATAAGCATTTTTTTTACATAATTGCGTTATGTTATGTCCCATTCCAATGACATTGTGAATTCATGTAAAGAAACCCCACTAATTTGGCAATGGTTTTAAAAGATTTTTATATTAAAGACTATAAATAGCTCCTTTTCTTAATACTGTGTTACTGATGCCTGTATATTTTAATAACTTAGTAACAGTTAGTACAGAATTTCTAACAAAATCCCTTTTATTTTAAGATTAGGACTACCAGCTTACCTGTGGTGAGTCAGTGGTTCTATATATGGGTCTTCCTTCATCAGTAATATTAAATGGGATGTGACTATAATGAACATGATTTTTTTGCTGCAATTCATTTCTTAAACATCAACATGCTCCTGAAATAAGTAATCATATTATTAACCAGGACCATTCCTCATAGCACTGTCTGTAGTACTTCAGCCCCAGGTAGAAAGTTCCATGGATCATTCTGAGACCATGCATGACATACCTAAATCATAAAACAAATGGCACTGGTCTCAGCTTATGGAGGTAGTTCTAGAACTGCATGGGCTGGTGGCCCAATAATGTGATCAGGCATGGTGTCATGTAATGCTACCACAGTGAAGGTAGTAATATATCTGCTTCCGTTTGACACCTTCTTTGGATGTTTGACACCTTCTTTGGATAAATGTTTATTGGGACTATAACCCTAACAAAACAAAAAACAAACTTGATTGCCTTTCTCTGTACCTCCTGTTTGAATGGTACATCAACTTTATGTATATTCTGAGGTAGCAATCTACATGAAGAGTAACACTGTAATAACACTTGATGGTTGTCAAATGGTCGATAACTTTACCTTCTATACAGATAACTGTCTGATAAGCTGGGTGGATAGCACAAGTTCCTGACGATGTTAAAAGATAAGTTTGCTCCACTTTGATTTATGACTCTATTTAAGATTGATTTGTTCCTCGATAATGAATAAATGGAAGGACATGATAGAAGAATTTGTCAGGGGTAAATGGGTCATGACTGAGGGTTCTAGGTCATCATAAAGGATCGAGAAATCTCAGCTTTCTGTTGGGTTATTCACTGGAACTGACTAGGTCTTAGTTAAATGTGAAAGCAAACATGTATTTCACTGATGTTTAATCTTATTTTGTTTTTGTTTTGCTTCAAGAATTAAAGAAATTGAGTCACAATGCCTTACACCTAAATCTTTAAAAAGGATCTGGTGGTTTTCTCTCTAAATGTTAAAACTGTCATGGCATGTGTCTTTTCATAAAATGCACAGTTGAAACAAATAGAAAACAAGTTAAATTGTTATAAAGTTTATCTGAGACAATAATTGTAAAAGGGGGGAAAAATATACTTCTGTATTTTGTTGAAAATATCTCCATATTGATTTCCAACAACAAAATTGTCGTCTGGAAGAGGGACCCACCACCTTACCCCTAAAAGTGAAAAAAGGAAACCACCAATACCTGCCTAGTCACTATCAAACTGTACAAAAAGATGTTATACAAATAAGTGAGTACAGTATTTGGAATTGATTCCTTATATATGTAGCATGATAAGGGTAATGTTCTTATCCGTGAGCGTGGAGCACATAACATGTATAAGGCATGCCATAAAGTGTGGAGCACATAACATGTATAAGGCATGCCATAAAGTGTGGAGCACATAACATGTATAAGGCATGCCATAAAGTGTGGAGCACATAACATGTATAAGGCATGCCATAAAGTGTGGAGCACATAACATGTATAAGGCATGCCATAAAGTGTGGAGCACATAACATGTATAAGGCATGCCATAAAGTGTGGAGCACATAACATTTATAAGGCATGCCATAAAGTGTGGAGCACATAACATTTATAAGGCATGCCATAAAGTTTGCAAACAAGGTCAACATCAGCTGTTTTAGCTGTAACCTTGACAGATGTATTATATTAAACAGATGTCAACATTTTTTTCTAAGATTTGTGCATCTTGGTTTTATAAATTTTAAATCAGTTTTAACTAGACATGGTCTGAGAACAGGAAAAGGCACTCTACAACATGCAGATATGTGAGATAAGGTCATGTATTATCTACTAACAACAACTGTAATGAAGTGCTTGTGACAACAAACCTTTATGATAAATCAATTATGATCTTACACATTGCTTTACACAGGTTAAAAGAAGACGGTGGATAATAGGCAGTCTCAAAAAGCAATCACTAGATTATGCTAAATTGCAGAATAATTGACAATAACAGCATATCTACTGGAAGTTTGATTAAAACTTCTTATCGTTATCTGTTGTATTTAAGATGTCTTAACTGTAAAGAAAGTATTGTGTTTGTGATATACAATCCTGCCACTGTGATTTCAATGTCCATATTGGCACAAACACTAGCTGAAATTACATTTAATTGTATCAACAATGCAGTGCATGATAAAAAATGAGCTTTATAACAAATATTATTACTATCTTAACTCCTGTGAAAGGTAAACACTTCATTTTGATAACAGATTTATCTGCCCCATGCACTTAGCCTATCTTCTCAGGTGCAGGCTTTGTTATCCTACATTGATTGTTTACTCCTAAGTCCCTGAGCATAGTTTGATCTCACTTCAGCAACTAGTGTAGGTTTTGATCGGACAGCTCCCAGCAGGAACTGGCAGGTCTGGATCTTTACTATTTGTCTGTGCCAGACCTTTTAGTGCTTAGACGACTACAAAGCTGCTTGATGCAATATTTTACAAAGATTTCACCTGGGCTTGGAGGGTAGGGGTGTAGGAACCAAGATCAAAGGACTGAAGCAGGCTGAGAGTGTTTGTCCTAGGTATTAGATGTGTGGCTTCAAAACTTCAAAAGGGGTCCTTTAGGGGATGCCAGGTGGCCCCTTTGTTGCAGAGGGGAGACCATATTGTCCTGTCAAGAGTTATTGGATTACAAAGGGGGATGTTTAATCTCTTATTGATCTAGATTGATCAAAGATTTTATCTTAACTAAGCTGCTGTATGGTTTCCAATTGTAGAGACTATATTTAGTGTTTGTGTAAAAACATATGCTAAGCTACCATTGCAATTCAGAACACAGTTTATTTAGCAAGGAGGTTATCAGAAATTATCATACATGTAAATAAACACCAATGACTGTGTAATTAGTAAAGTGCATTCATTCATTCCAGAACATGCCAAAAATGTTAATTTCTATGTAAGAAACCATGGACTCTACCATTAGGGATCATGAATATTGGTTCTTCGGAGAATCTTAATAATTGTAAGATTAAGAAGTTGTGTCACAAATGTATCATACATGAACTGTTAATTGGTAAAGAATTGACCAGTGATATTAGAATTTTTATCTTGATTAAGCCTTTGAGAACACTTTTTGTATGACTGTAAATACTTACAGTTTTCCAGGTATGGGAGGCCCCGGGTTCGATCCCGGGCCGCGACATACCAAAGTCGTTAAAAATGGTAATGGTTTAGCTCCCTTTGCTAACGCTCAAGCAAATATAAGGGTAGTTCCACGACTGGTTGGCCCGGTGTCAGGATAATGTGACTGGGTGTGGTATCATGCCAGGTGTTCACGGCATGCTATACACAGTAAAGGCAGCACTATATCTGCTTCATGTGGACACCGTCTCCAGATAACTGAAATACTGTTGGTGGGACGATAAACCCAATAACAATAACAAACAAACTTACAGTTTATGCTGGTTTTACATTGATTAATATAACATGCCCACTTATCACACTTTAGAAAAAGTACAGCACAATTACACTGAATGCAGGACATCTACACGGTCTTCTCTCATGGAATGTATTGTGTAGTGAAATGATTAAAACATGTTTTAAAAAGTCCCATTTTCTAGTTTTCTTTGCATGGGGTAGATGAATAAACATTCCTCCTGAGAGCAAACTGGGTTTGACGCTTGGCTAGCTGGCTTCCCACTGAACAAGATTACAAGCGGGGAAGTATTGTAAATTATACTACCGTATAGGGTGAGGTGGTTTATTGGTACAATAGGCTCTTAATAGTGAAAAACATTTTTTTTTTGGCAGTGTTCTTCTTTAAAAGGTAAATGTTTGAGTTTTGCCTTTCAACATGTAGTAGTTACACAGTAAGGCTCATTACTGTGGCTTGCATCTGTTTTGGTGGAAGAAGACCAAGACAAAACCACTGGTGCCCTGAAGGTCAGTCTTGCGACTGCAGTAGCCACCCCAGTTTAAAGCCTTCACCCCAATCCAGACTCTTTAACACAAGTGGTATGGGGCCAAGAATATTTTTAATTTAATATTTGTTTTCTGTGAGGAAATAAAAGTTCACTTTTTCAGACTTTAAAGGTGGTATCAGACAGTTTGGACCAAAATAGTTTTCTCAAATAACCAAATAAGTCGTTATTACCTGAAAAGATCTTGCAAAATGCTGCTCATTGATGCCCTAGATAAGTGTGAACAGTTAAACATAAATCCCCATTCCTCATTGCAAACAGTTATTTCCTATCTGAGCCACACTGCAAAGATAGCTATTTTTAACTCGGAAAGCCACATGACAACTCACTTTTGATATTATGTCATCATCCTATTAATCCACTCTGACTTCGGTATATATTTTAAGCAGAGATCACTATCATGCTTATTTATCAAGGAGTTATATCATGATGTGTACTGTCTAACAATGTAGGCAGTGTTTAAAACCATGTTCACTTATACCAAAGTATGAGTTTATACAGAAGTTATGCCTTCATTCCCCAAAGCATTGGTAAAGTATTGTTAAGTGAATTTTATATAGGCAAACTGTCAGATGCCACCTTTAAAATTAAAATTGTTATGAAACAAGGACAAGTCTTGAGTTGATACAAAAGTGTCAATAGTATATTATTCCCAAATATATTACTTTGAAGGCAACACTTTATATGCATCTAGATAACTAATTTCCTGGTGAGGTGTATAAGCCATCCAGCTGATTAAATGAGTGAATGAGAAATATTACATTATTATATCTTAGTCAGCTGTTACTATACTATTACTTCAGCTTAATTAAGCCTTGGCAAGTAGTGTAACCAGATCCTATTGGGAGCTTTCTGATCAGGATCCACACTATTTGGGGCATCATTATTAGTGTGTTTTGCTTTCTGAGCATAATGTTGTAAGCCTTGTAGTGTGGGTTATATATATTATATATATATATATATATATATATATATATATATATATATATATATATATATATATATATATATATATATATATAATGAATTGTAGATATTAGGTTTTTGTCTGTAGTAGAGACAAATGTGTAAAGAGTTAAGATTCTATGTTTATTAGAAATTTGACATAGATAATACGACAACCTGTACAGTGACCAATTAGAGTTAGACAGCCTGTTCTATTCCTCCAAGAAACTCCACAGTTTGGGTCATCAAATAAAGATCAAGTATTTAACATATCCATAAACTCAAAGAAAATGGTGGGATGGTAATTTTCATTGCCTGTCATAAATTGAAGAATTTATTGCCACTTCCATGGATCAGGCATCTGAATATTTTGTGGATAAAAACTATTTACCCAGGACAATGGATCCACCGTGACTACAATGTTATACAGCTACCATTTTATTGTGTGCCACAATTTTTCCCATTGAAGGCACATCGTAAATGGAAAATTGTATGGTTCAAGTGAATTAATTTGACATCAGTAAAAGCTTTTTTAGCAGTCTGTGTCATTTTCAACATTGAAATGGGATTTTCATATTACTTTTGTATCTAAATGGGTCGATACATACAAAACTACCTGGTAAGGACCATCACAATGTCAGATATTTATGGATATGAACCTAGTACATCAAGTATACTATAATATAATAGCAATCATTATTGACAAAAATGTCTGGTTTCTTAATTGATTTATCAAATATAAGAGCACAATATTGTTAATGTGTTTATATAGATATCAAAAGGTTACTTAGTCTTTAAAGATTTAATATCAGTATCCCTCAGCTGTACAATGGTAAGGTAATAATATTGACTTTTAATTTAAAGTGTGACTTAAATACTTCTTATTGATTTCTTGTTTTAAAGTATGACTTAAATACTTCTTATTGATTTCTTGATAGCTTGCTTAGTAACTGTATATATTAAAATATTTATTTCTGTAAATGTATAAGATTAACATCCCCACAATCAGAATTTAATCCCCATTTTTGAAGTACCCTTGGTCAACCATTGATTGTTACTGATCAAGAATGACTGTGACTTTAATACCTCGTACAGTTTTCTTAATAGTATTCCATAATTGTATATTCAAATATTTATTCTGAGTCTCCATTAGAAGTTAAACCTTGCACTCGAGTATCCCTGTTTAATATCGATGCTTACCATATTTACTTACCTTATCCCTGTCAACTGATTACATGGTCAGTGTTTAACTATAAGTGTATGGTAAAGAGGAATGGCTACCCAGGGTATCTCACTAGTGGTATGATCAACCCATTTCATGCTATTTTTGTTAATATAAAATAATCCAAATTAAATGGTTATTGATTTGCTAACAATTACTTGTCACATTCCTAGAGGGATGGGGATGGGATGGGATTAGCCGGCATTTTTTGCCGATACTGCGCAGCGACATTTCTATCATTACAGCACAGGGGCACTTATGAGGTGCCCAGGGACTGAACCTGGCCGGTCCATTATACTGACACCGATGAGTCAGGCGTAATGCTGTCCCCGTAGCCCCGAGCGTTAGGAGGGAAGCCACTACTACCAACTTTAAAGTCTTTGGTATGACCCGGCCGGGGTTCGAACCCACAACATCCCGATCCGCAAGCCGACGCTCTACCATCTCATTCCTAGAGGCTTTCAAGCAAGAAGTGCAGATACAGAGAAGACTGGTCCCAGCTTAATCTGGATATAAACTATTTGGTTAAGCTTGATGCTTAGCAGGCCAAGAAGTCCAGAACATTAAGTAAATGGTGAAAAAGAAATGGCTGCCCAGTATGGGTAAGCTTGATGGGTCATCATGGGACAGATATAAACTCACATAGTAATGTAAACACAAGTCACTATAATAAAAACATTTCTTATTCGGTTATCTTTAATGCAGCATGATAACAGAATTAATAGCTTGATATATATAACAGGTACATAAGAAGAAAAAACAACAACAAAATACACTTAATCATTATAATAGAATCTGCATGTATGAAGAAATACAGGTTATCCAGATATGCTTTGATTGCAGCAGTGGTCAGAAACAACCAGTGGACCATAGACCGTGTCCACCAGTAGTCACTGTAGGAACATTTAAAAATGTGTCTCATGCAATAGATTTTGTTATCTTGGTGCATTGGCCCATTGATTTTAAATTTGATTTGTGAATACTGTTGAACATTACACAAGCTATTTGATATATATGCATTTAGATAAATTATAAATATACACTACAATGTCTGTAAGAATGTTAGTCTCTGTGGTTTTGGTGTTCACAGTGTATGACCAATGCTATCTAGAAAATGCTTAGAATAAACTTTGCATGAATATTTTGATATAGATGAGCTTACAATGCCTATCACTTGGGGAATATGGATTTCCCATCGCTGCTCCTCATTTGTGGAGTACATACAGTGTGAGGCATCCATGACTCACTTCTTTCCACTAGCAGTTGATTGATCCATCAACACAGGCACCACTTCTTCTGCCATACAACATGTGCTCATCCTTGACTTTGATAAAACCCATATCCAGATTGATGTCGGGGGGAAGAACGTATTCTCTTCAGGAAACAGTGAAGGCCCTGAGTAGACATCTCCCAGCTGGCTATTCTTGAACTACAGTGTTTGCTGATCAATTTATGCTTAGTATGTTACCAGTAAACACTGCCGGATTGCCCACTATCAACAAACAGCACTGCCTTTTTTCCAAGCTATCAACACCATCAGGGAATTTATTTAGACATCAATCATTCTATCAAGCTTGTAAATTATTGTTATCATAATCATCCTCAAGCAATTTGTCAACATATTCTACTTCATCTTGAATTATTCATGGCTTCATGTTAGCATTAGTTGCTTGATGCTTAAGATAGTACACATAATTCTTCATACTGAAAACAAATATTGTAAAGGGTTGTTTACAGGTTTGTGTCGTATTTCTGTGACTGAGCAGTTAGATTAGAGAACTTGACTTAAACTACTCAGGCCCTTACTACATGAATGTTTGGGTGTGAACCTTCAGGTATGGAAGTTGTCAGCCTGACCAGTAAGGGTTTCTTTCCTGTGGTCCTTTCTGCCTGTACATTTATCTGGGGTCTTCAAATTATAGCTGGACATCTCAGTACAAATAATAACTAATGATCATAAGTCTATTGTTGCGATCTAAGATAAAAGGAAACAACAAATATTCAGAAACTGTAGCTTTCAAATAGTTATTCTGTTTGAAATAGTTATATGTTTATTCAGCAACTTCTTAAAAAATATACATTGTGTTCATTTCTTTACTGGCATGAAACAAAAATTAATGCCAATAAGGGCATTGTGCTAACACAAAGCACTAAATATACCAGCTGCTTGGCAAACCAAACATCTCCCAACCTAACTGGATTCTTTTTTAAACTTACATATAAAAATTGTTTTCTAATACTTATTGTCTATCTACAGGTCCAGCCATTGCCATGGACCCTAATGAAGCTGCACAGGCCGTGTTCCCATCAATGGCTCGTCCTCTGCAGAAGTATCTTCGGGTTACGCGCCAACAGCCTCGATACACCATGGAATCTGTCTTGCAACATCTCGCCACATGTATCAGCCACGATATCAGCGCCAAAGGTTTTGTGGAGCGATACTTAGACCAGGGCGTCGTCATCATGAATGAGAAGGATTACCGTGACATGCAGCGATGGGTGCTCATTTGTGACCAGCTGCTGACGCGAGAAATCGAACATGGGACCATATTCCAACTGAAACAGAACGATGTGTCCTTGTTGTGTACAGTGAAAAAACTGCCTCATTTAAACATAACCGAAGAGGTGATAGATCCCAAAACCAATAAGTTTGTTCTGAGACTGAACTCTGAGACATCTGTATAGTATTGTTGTGATTTAATTTGAGATTGCAACTTGTTTATTAGTTTAAAGTCGGCTGGAAAATCATGATGGAGATTATCCAATGTTTTTCAACAGATGATTTTAGCCAATTAAACCAAAACTTCTGGTCCAGAAGAAATTGGTATGTGTATGTTTACCATAAGAGGACAATTCTTGGCTTGGCTAGCAGTTGCATGGTCCTGTGTTGTGAATTATTGTCTGAAGCTGTGTGGAAAACAAAGAGTTTTAGGCACAGCTGGGCATGTGAAGTTGTGAGGCAGTCAGTGAAAGAGATTAAAGAACTGTCCAAAACCAATGGTTGAGTTTTATCCAGAGTTTGGCAGTTTTAAGCAAGGTGGTTTACTCAGGCAGACACAGACTGGTCATGTCTTGGTTATTTCTGCAGATGGACAAAAGGCTTGGTCCTTATGAAACTCAGAATTCCAGCAGCTTTGCCATTCTGATAATTGGCTTTTAAAGAGTAAATTCAAAAAAATAAAAAGACAATCAAATACTGCTGATTTCAAGTGATTTACATTGTTGAGTAAATGGTGCACATGAACAAAGCTTTAAGTACCCCAGGAGACATGTTGTGAAGAGTGTCATAAATGATTATTATTTGAAATGATGCTAGAAAACAGCTTTATGATGCTTTATAAAATCTGAATCAAAATCAGTTACACAAGCTTATCATGTAATTTCGATTTTGGGTTTGGGATAATTTAATAATTTTTTACCTAATGTTTTTTTATTTTGTTTAACATAACTGTTTATATCAAATTTATTTGAACAATCAGTAAAAAATCAGTGACCATTTGAAGCTCAATGAAAGGTAACTGTAAGGAGTCATAACCTAAAAGGAGATAAATTGGTTTATAAAATTTACTTTCTAAAGAGATATAAATTATCTGCTGCAGTTTATAAAACGTTGTGATCATGTGTTGTTGGTAAATAACACGTTAATCCAGTGGAATCTTTGATGTTATCTCACATTTAAACATGGGGCCAAATTGACTCAGCTCTTGTGTTAATTTTTCAATGTTCAATGTTACTCCATTGTTTGAAAGTGTGATTTGAGAAGCATCAGATCCAGCTTTTTAATTATGTTGCCATGGTGGTTGTATATTTGTTGTGTTAAACTGTCTATCATTGGTTGTGTACATACAGACAGCATCATTGATGTTATATAAATATATATCCATGTTATATGTACCTCATGTATAGTGTGCAGAGTTCTCTCTGAAATGAAAGCAGATTTAAAAAGTGTGCACAATACAAGGGGGTTTACAGTACCTTGAAGCAGCTCTGCTGAAGAGATCTTCTTAGAATACAGACAGTGTAGATATTGATCAATCAGCCATTAGCCCTTTGCCAGAAATACATATTGTCTAACTCTTAAACAAATTTGGTTCAACAAATAAAAAATCATGGGAGCAAGTCTTTCATCTTATCCGTGGTATATCTGTGGTTTTGGCATCTTGGTCCACCAATATTGCTTTAGAAAATAAAATATCTGATGCTGTGACCTATTTATGAGGGTATGACATATTTCAAATCAACTGGCAAAAGTATATTGTGACATAATGCTTGAAATAATGGATTTACAAACTATAATAAGAATTGATACATACTGTGTCTAAATTTCATCTAAAACATGTCCACTCCTGTACATTTATGTGCACTTTTGTATAAAATTTTACTTTATTATTTCTTGTCAAGTGTCACATTGCATTCTTGGTATTGTTGTGTCATATAAACTAAATTGTGGAAGTTTGGTTAGTATCCTAGGGTGGATCTGTTCTGCAGAGATAGCTATATAAGTCAACCCCTGTCTCCACTTATATATAAATGGGTAATAATTAAAGGAAACAGGTGTATACATTTGTGTTTAATACAAGTGTAAGTATAGGTTAGTAGTAAAATTGTACACGTGCCAGATATGACATTTGTATGTAACAATGTTAAATTCCCAATTTTCAGGAATCATGACTGTATTTGTCTTGACTTGTTTTCTTTTCTATTCTGGTCTTTGTCCATGATCATGATTTTTTTTTTACTTACAGATTTACAAGAAGACTGTTAGAAGAAAATATAAACATTGTTCACTTTATTTTTATTTAATTACAGATTTTAGGATTACTTGAAGTTGATTTTTAATGAGTTAGTTGGAATATAATCTCTAACTTGACTGTGAACTCACAAACTGACTTCTTAAAGAAAAATAAAGGTCATGCTAAAATGAATTTGTCAAAAATTATATAGTTACAGCTACCGGTACATTGAACAATTGTAACTCATAAAGTATGCAAAATCATTTCTTGCCTAAGCAGATTTTTTATACAACCACATTGTACATTTTAATAATATTTTTTTTAGTATTTTGCATCTTATTGCATGGATTTAGCATTTTGGGCAAGAATATGTCATGAAATATAATTATTAATCTACAGATATGTTCCAAACAAAATATTTTTAACATAATTGTATAAAGCTTTGATCCAACTACAAACATAATTGGGGCTTTATGGTTTATGATAATGGAAAAGAGTTTACTTTCATCTTAAATTGAATGAAAAAGATTAGTTGATTGAACATATGAAATGTGAGTGGAGATACATAGAGCTGATTAATTGGTTTATTACCACAATTATTCAATTAGTGTACAGGTAGGTGATGTTGATTAGTAATATTGTGCCACAGTAACACAGTACCAGTGATCTGACAACACAATGTTTCATGTTGGAAATGGCTGTGCATGTTACTAGGGTTGATCCTGTTATGTTGCCAGACCACAATGTGGTCCTTGGAAGATTGTATTGGGTCAGTTTAACAGCATCTTAACAGCAGTTTTGTTCTGCCTCTAGTATTGGCAAATGTTTAACCTGGATAGTTGATGAAAAGACAGCTACTTTTCTTTATCTATTTCCTCTCCTTTTTTTTCCACACATATATCTTGTATTGTATGGAAACACTTGCCAGTAATCATCCTTCCAAAATGCAATTGCATGCAAAAAAAATCATTTTCATGGCCTACCTTGTCTCCTTCTGGACAGTCTTTTTGGCATTTTGTAAGTAAGCGACACACTTAATTAATGATTGCAGCATTTATTCTCTGACCTGTTTAGTTTTTATTATGTCAGTTTAATTCTTTGAGCTGTAATTTGTATTTGACGTAGTAATGACTAACCTTAATGTTCTATGTTTCTAGTTCATTGTTTAAGCTGAAAAGTTTCAAAAGGTGCTTTAATGCTAAAATGTATATTACTTCTGTTAGGTCAAATACATGTATCTAACATGTGCTTTCCCTTTCCACGTTTTACAGTCTTGTTGATCATGTTCCTACGCATTGATAATGTATTCAGTACTCTTTTATTCAAGTTTCGGTTGTGTTCAATCTTTTTGGGTGTTTCTTGAAACAAATATCTTGTTGATCAGTGGTTGTGTGAACATGACATACTCATCTTTTTTATTTCATTCTAAGTTTCAAGTGTCATTTTCAGAAATTTTATTTTTTATGATTTTTACTCCTTTTTTCTACTTTTTGTACTTAATTATATTTTGATAATGTTGTTTTTTCCAATCTACAATATGATCTGACCAAAGAATCTGTATACCTATAGATTTTATCATAGCCAACCATAAAAAGTCATTTCTACATTAATATGACCTGTTGCCTCTTACTGTTTGGATTTGAGTGACAGCTATACTGATACTTGCTGGATGTCTCCATTATTACTAAATTTTGTT
This sequence comes from Sinonovacula constricta, assembly GCA_007844125.1. Classification (NCBI taxonomy): domain Eukaryota; kingdom Metazoa; phylum Mollusca; class Bivalvia; order Cardiida; family Solecurtidae; genus Sinonovacula; species Sinonovacula constricta. The sequence continues at coordinate 67,068,728 of CM017560.1, read as the reverse complement.
AATAGTGTGAATACATAGCATAAATATTTCTATGAACTGAAAATAACCTCACTTATAGTTCTGTCTTCCTTTGCATTTGGTTGCTTTACATTTTCCTTGTCCAATTTATTTTAAGTCCTTAGATGATTGTAGCAAGATCTTAAACCAATATATTAGTATTGTAACTAATACCATCTTTAATAATACATGATGCAAATTTTGGAATTCTTGTGTAATTTCAGATGCCAGATTCACATTTTATTTTTAGATAACTAGGGAACCCTCTCTTTAAGTTCATTTGCTTTGATACAGATAATCAGCATAATCTTTAAAACCAGTAGATATACACAAACTGTTTTTCTAATATTGTGTAACTTGTGTTGTTATTTACATATGTAAGCAATGGTAAACAATAGTTTGGAAGAGAGAGAGAGAGAAAAACATTTTTAGTAAATTTGACTACCTGTATATATATATTTCAGTTTTGTGATGCATTTTGCCATAATACTAAAGAATTATATTTCTCAACATAGTGTCCCAGCCATCTTCAAATGTCGAAGTCTATACTCTCCTTTCATCTTTTAATGGCTATTAACATTATAAAAAAATGCTTTTGGTAATATATTTTGAAAGTTTTAAAAAATACGTATGTCTTAATATGTCTGACAATTATATCTATTATGTATGCTATGTTATATTCTATGTTATGCACCAGTATGAACTTATCCTGGGCTATAGACAATGTTTCTGACTAAACAGTATACTAGTAGTTGCAATCTTACGACTGAAACTCTTTTAATTGCAATATTGACCGATGAAAACTTATAGGTCAGAAGGTCAGGATTATGTTAATGATGGTGCATTTTACCTTTACTTACAGGTAAACTAGGAAACTTATCCTTTTTAGGGAAAATTCGTTGTTTCCAGCATGTATACCTGTTTTATGTTAAATACACTAGGCATCAAAAGTGTTGTGAATGACAAAGTTGATATACACTTATTAATCCACGCTCCAAACAAATGACTTAAATAAACATGTTCGTGACATTTATAATTTTGTAGACTATTTGTTTAGTTAAATTATTTTGTCATTAAAATCTTTTTGTAGAAAATGTGTGTTTGTTTTCTTTTTAGCCAGCACCAGGTTCTGGCTCTGACCCAGGTCTCTAGGTCTGCGTTCTAGACCTTAGGCCCTCAGAGTTCTAGACCTTAGGCCCTCAGAGTTCTAGACCTTAGGCCCTCAGAGTTCTAGACCTTAAGCCCTCAGAGTTCTAGACCTTAGGCCCTCAGAGTTCTAGACCTTAGGCCCTCAGAGTTCTAGACCTTAGGCCCTCAGTGTTCTAGACCTTAGGCCCCCAGTGTTCTAGACCTTAGGCCCTCAGAGTTCTAGACCTTAGGCCTTCAGAGTTCTAGACCTTAGGCCTTCAGAGTTCTAGACCTTAGGCCCTCAGAGTTCTAGACCTAGTCGTATCGAGAACTTTGATGTGGGGAAGTCTTCCCGCTGCCATACGTATGGGGGCTTTCCCCATCAATAATTATATATGATCGTCGTCAATATGACCACAATTGTGTCCGTGAGATGTAACAATACCGTCGTGTGTTTTGTGTGTGCGTGCGCGTACGAGAAGGTTTTTTGCAAGCAACCATATCAAACTAACAAATTCGTGGGATTTATGGCACGGCGCGTAGCAATAGAGGTGATTAGAAGAAGCAATCGCATCGCTAATACAAGGGTTCTACAGATGTTAATATATATAGATCTAAATAACAAAACCTTATAACTTACATTTTAGTATTGCGTTATTAAAGGGTTATTTAAAAGTATCGGGCTAAGGTGAAAGTATTTTGTTCCACAGACGATCTCGATGGCTTAGAGGGAAACTGGTCTAAGTCTCTTTTTCTAAATTTTTCAGGAGAAGGAAAAAACTGTTTCAATTGCTACATTCATAATAGAATACCCTTAAATTACAGTTATACTTGTAAAACTGCCATTTATGTTGATACAGTTTTCAAAAAACAATAAAGACCTAATTCAGTTTGAGATATTTAAGAAAATGTTACTTGGACCAGTTTCGCAGTTAAATATTAGAAAAAAAACGTATAAATTTTATTGCGAAAGTGTAACAAGTGCATTTTATTTAGACCAAACAATGAAAATCATGTTACTTTCTCTTTATGCTTTCTTGTACTAAACATTTTTTATGTTAGTTTTTCAAAACATCCCCAATTTTAAATAAATTGTGTCACTTATACCAGTTTCGCACTGAAAATCACATTTTTTAGGTACATAGGCCAGTATCCTTTTGCATATCAAATCATTATGAAATTGTTTTTTTTATTTTTTACAGTATTTATAATAATTAATAGTGTTGCCTCCCCAACAATGCAATATTTTCAGGAAAGAAATTTCTCTTTATAATGATTTTTACAATATGGTGATCTCTATACTGAGGAGAGGTGAGGTACATTACTTTTTTTAAAAATCTTAGCACCCAGGTCCCTTCCAAAAGCACACATGCAACCACAGGTGCTAGTATCATATAAAAATAAATTTCTACCTTATACTAATTAGTATAAGGTAGAAATTTATTTTATATGATACTAGCACCTGTGCATGCAACCTTACTAAAGTAGTTTCTGGATATCACTTTTAATATTTTAACCAGACCTGTTAGCACAATTGGTAGAGCACCAGCTCCAGGTACGGGAGGCCCTGAGTTCGATCCCATACAACGACATACCAAAGTCGTTAAAAATGGTAGTGGTATAGCTACCTGGCTAATACTCAAGTAAATATAAGGGTAGTTCCATGACTGGTTGGCCCGGTGTCAAGATAATGTGACTGGGTGTGGTATCATGCCAGGTGTTCACGGCATGCTATACACAGTGAAGTCAGCACTGTTTCTGCTTCAAGTGGACACCATCTCCAGATAACTGAAATACTGTTGGTGGGATAATAAACCCAATAAACACAACAAACACTTTAATTTTAAATGAAATAGAACTAAGTAATTGCTCATGATATACATCACAAAATTAGACTATTGGTAAATTACTGTTCAATGATTGTATTATTATATGTATGTTTAAAGTATTTAAGAGTTTTTAAGAGTTATTTTTAAGAGTCTTAAATGGAATAGTGCTAAATAGGCTTTTAAAGTATCTTGCTGAGGATCTTTGAGGAGTTAAGTGATAATTTTAGTGGGAAATGTTACATGGTAGTTACATATTTGATATAGGAAAATATATTTTTATATATTTGTATGCATTATGTATACCACTCTATGATATGGCATGTTTCGATCATACATATTTAAAAGATCATGTTAAATGTGTAAAGAAAAAGAACAAATATGAATCACAATTTTCTTTGCTTTATTTTATTACAAAACAAAATAATTAGATATTTATTTTACTTGTCTTTTAAGTATATATTAAGGAAATTCATACTTTCTTCATACAACAGAAATGTTTTGGTGGGACATTCACAGTTATAACCTGCAACATTTGCTTACAATTCATATTTAGTTTAGTTATTGGTTACATCTATATATGCAGGACCATTGATGCCAAGACGTTTTTTACCAATATAATAGTCAAGTAAGCAAAAGTTAATAATTATAAACCAATCAGTAATCGATTTAACATTTGAACACAGTATAATTTTAGTTTTCCACCTATGTTACTGGAGATTGAACCAATATAATTAATACAGATCAAAACAAGTCACTCATAATAAGATCTGAACACATTCTCACCTTTTTGTAAAAGACGTGTATTTCAGAATTACAGTCACTCAAAACAGGCATGAACCAATCAACAATCTTTAAACTATATTACTAGAATATGAACAATTAGTGACTAAGTTATCTAAATACTGGTAATAAAATATTTACAGTGATTTTTACTTTTCTTTCTTATTTTTATTGCTAAGCTTAAGCTCTTAAACCTGTTCCTCATGTGGCAACAAGGCGTAAAAGACATGATGTGGCCTTGGAATGATGTCTTGAATGCAGAGAGAAATCAAGTCATTGTACTTATTAGAATCAATAGGTATTCCATCGTGCCGTGCTTGTCTTAGCTGAATTGATTCCACGCAAGGAACTGTTTCTTTTGTGCGACTTGCACGTCCCTTGCTGAAAAATTCTACGCTCTCGAACTCAGATAAATCATACCTGTGCTTGTAAAAATACTTGTGAGAATGTTCACCATCAAAACAGAGCACTCTGACCTCACTTAAGTAAACTTTACTTTTGTTTACATTCATGTCAAAGTTTTTGAAACACTGTGACAAGTGTTTGAAATCATAAAAGTCATTCAGGGACATTTCATGGACAATGTATGGCAATTTTGGTCTTGCTGCTCGGACAATAGCCGCCCACTGAGATGTTGTATAGACACATGTATGTCTAGAAGCCCTCTCAATTGCAGCATGGACACTATCATTCTCATTAAAAGTGTGGCCCTTTTCAAGATATTTGTGATGAATTGATGTCAGTTTAAACTTGTTTAAGGCATACCAAAGAGTTGTTAAGTAATACTTATTTTTGTTTTGTGCAAAGCAATTGTCAGAATAAAAAATAAATTTCTTGCAGCCCTGTTTGCTCTTTTGCTCTATGAACTTAAAAATACATGAACAAATCTCATTAGCTCCCCTTCCACCAACTGTTTCATTCCAAATACATGAATGTACTTCTTTATTTCCTAGATTGTAAATGGTTAAATTGTATGTGCTTAATCTTCTTTTGTAATACAGACAAGACTCAAAGCCTTTTGGAGTTACTAAAACCTGCTCCAAGTCAAAGCATGCTACAGTGACATCTGGTGTGCATTTAGCTAATTCTTTATCATTATCTTTGTTCTCTTTTGCTAGAATCTTGTTTTTGATATGACTTTCATATACCTTCGTAAGTTGTTCTTTTTCTTTGTTTGATGCATTTCTGAAAGAACAACACAAATCACATTGGTCTTTTACAGGTTTGTGGAAACCCAAGTTAAACTCATGATTAAAAATCTGCCTGTAAATGTTGATCTTGACAGGATGAAAACCTTTTCCCTGGCAATGCGTGTTGTAAAAAGTGTACATCTTTTCAACGCTCAATGAAGGGTCTAAGTACTCCTTGTTAGAGTCTTTTCGACAGTAGTGAGAATCCACAGTTGGGAATGACTTAATGTGTTCTCTCACAAGCTCTAGTTCTTCTTGGCTGGTTTTATTTGCCCTACTTCCTTCAGCAGAACCGCGATTATCTTTTCCTATGACACCAGGTAAATCTGTCTTTTCATGAGATGTTGTAACATAACGATGAGATACACCAAATGTGTTCAGAAAGAAAACCTTACAGACGCGAACAACATTTTGTGTGCCTAAAATTGGCAGCATGTATTTAAATGTATACTTTCTTTTGGAAAGTATTTTCTTTCTACCTTTTGACTTGCACTCCTTTGATGTGAACTTAAGAATGAATTGTCTTTGTTTGGATAGACAACCAAGATCCCAAAAAGTGTGAAATAGCTTTTCTCTTTCACTTTCAGGCAATGTCGACCTACACTTGTATCTGCATTGAAATCCACAAGGTGGCTTTAAAGCTCTCTCTTTTCTTATTTTACCAACTTTATCAATATAACTCTTTCCTTCGTTTCTTCTTCGTTTTGCTATCTTTCGTTTCCAATTTTCTTCATTTCTTAGCCGCTTTCTTCCCCTTCCTGTAAACACAGGTGTTTCTTCTGCTTCATTTTGCTTTGACTGGTGCATATCTAGGCCTATAGTTTCTGTAATGGTTGAATTGGTGCATTGCTGTTGGTGTTTATGTTTTTTGTAGGCATTTGCTTTCCTTGCCACAAAGCTAAGTGGAAGATTGTCTTCATTATCTTCATCAGACACTGTATAACTGATTGTATCACTGTCTGTATCTACAAACCTTTCTATATCTATGGAATCCAAAATTACTGTTGAATTGTCAAGCTTGTTTAAAGTTTCGTCTATCATATACTCTTCACTTTGTGTGATTTGGTTAAAAACATTTACGTTATTATTATTTATATCTCCACTGACAACTCTGTCATTAACACCAACCCCAAAATTCTCACCACTGACAGGTCCATCATCAACACCAACCTCAAAATTCTCTCCACTGACAACTATGTCATCAACACCAACTCCAAAATTCTCTCCACAGACAACACTCTTATCAACCCCAAAATTATTTCCGCTGACAACTCTGTCATCAATACCAACCCCAAATTTCTCTCCACTGACAGCTCTGTCATTAACCCCAACCCCAAAGTTCTCTATTCTGACAGCAACACCAACCCCTAAGTTCTCTCCACTGACAGATCCATAATCTACATCAACCACAAAATTCTCTCCACTGACAACGCTGTCATCAGCACCAACCCTAAAGTTCTCTCCACTGACAGCTCTGCCATCAACCCCAACCCCAAAATTCTCTTTTCTAACAGCAACACCAACCCCAAAGTTCTCTCCACTGACAGGTCTATCATCTACACCAACCCCAAAATTCTCTCCACTGACATCTCCATCATCACCAACATCAACCCCACCATGCTCTCCACTGACATCTCCATCATCAACAACATCAACCCCAAAATTCTCTCCACCGACAGGTCTATCATCTACACGAACCCCACCATACTCTCCACTGACATCTCCATCATCAACAACATCAATCCCAAAATTCTCTCCACTGACAGGTCTATCATCTACACGAACCCCACCATGCTCTCCACTGACATCTCCATCATCAACAACATCAATCCCAAAATTCTCTCCACCGACAGGTCTATCATCTACACGAACCCCACCATGCTCTCCACTGACATCTCCATCATCAACAACACCAACCCCAAAGTTCTCTCCACTGACAGGTCTATCATCTACACCAACCCCACCATGCTCTCCACTGATACCTCCATCATCAACAACACCAACCCCAGCATGCTCTCCACTTGCAACTCCATCATCAACAACACCAACCCCAAAGTTCTCTCCACCGACAGGTCTATCATCTACACCAACCCCACCATGCTCTCCACTGACATCTCCATCATCAACAACACCAACCCCAGCATGCTCTCCACTGACACCTCCATCATCACCAACATCAATCCCAAAATTCTCTCCACTGACAGGTCTATCATCTACACCAACCCCAGCATGCTCTCCACTGACATCTCCATCATCAACAACACCAACCCCAAAATTCTCTCCACTGACACCTCCATCATCACCAACATCATCCCCATCATGCTCTCCACTGACATCTCCATCATCAACAACATCAATCCCAAAATTCTCTCCACCGACAGGTCTATCATCTACACGAACCCCACCATGCTCTCCACTGACATCTCCATCATCAACAACATCAATCCCAAAATTCTCTCCACTGACAGGTCTATCATCTACACCAACCCCACCATGCTCTCCACTGACATCTCCATCATCAAGAACACCAACCCCAAAGTTCTCTCCACCGACAGGTCTATCATCTACACTAACCCCACCATGCTCTCCACTGATACCTCCATCATCACCAACATCAACTCCAGCATGCTCTCCACTTGCAACTCCATCACCAACATCAACCCCAGCATGCCCTCCACTGACAACTCCATCACCAACAACAACATTCCCAGCATGCTCTCCACTGACATCTCCATCATCAACAACATCAATCCCAAAATTCTCTCCACTGACAACTCCATCACCAACAACATCAACCCCAACATGCTCTCCACTTACAACTGCATTATCTTCTATCAAATCACTTCTTTCATCTGTCTCACTTGCCTGGCTTTGCTCACTTGAACTCATAGAACTACAATTATTGTAGTCATTTTCAATTTTGTTTAAGATGACTGATCTATTTTCATTTATCAAATACAGTCTACAACAATATTCGCCATCACTCATTGTTGAGAACCCTGAAAACTCTCCTTCATCAGACAATGAATCTGATGCATCATTTACAAACAATGGCATCAAGGAGACATGAATTATTTTAAATAGTTGTTTTATATTAGAAAATAAAGTTGATGTTAGGTGTTTTAAAAAGACAACTACATTTGTTATTGAGCTATGCTCGGTAAGAACTGCAGTGCCATTAGCAGTTCCCATTCTACAATCATTTCTGCTGTGAGGATCAAACACATAGAAGGATTCATTTTCAAACTTCATGACAGCCACTGTATAAAAGCCTACAGTAACAAAACAAAACCTTTTTAAACATCCTAAAGCATCATCAAGACTGTAAAATGGTGCTTCTGATGATATTGTGTCAACTGTTCCACTATAGGATGACAATAAAGTCACCTTTTGATTGTCAATTACCCGTGGTAATTCACTTATTAATAAGAGCTTATGCAATCCAACTGTATCACATATCTGGTCACCAGATTGAAGAATATTATCCATTATTTCACATGTCCAGTGTTTTGGTGACAGATGTGTTGCTTGCACGAAAGCTGCCAAACAGTTGGCAGCACACTGTTGTCCAGCATTGGTGAACCTCGTGTCTCCCTGGTGGGTTGATGCTAAAACACAATTCATTCTGCAAAGAAAAAAAAAGGTTATTTTTACTATATTAAAAGTGCTAAAATCTAGTTTATTGTTCAGTTATTGTAAAAACAAAGTTAACACATTTAGCTTTTCTTAAAATATTTTTACTTATTAATTTTGTAAACTATGATTAAAAGTAAGCATTTTTGTAAAACAAATGAAACATATTGGCTCAAATTTAACATACCTTTTAAATTATCACATCCAGCTGCCATTAATTCAAATTGTTTTCCCTTTTCTAAGAAATATGCTCACTGTCACCATGTGCCTGTAAAGAATTAATGAACAACATATAATTACATTAATATTGTCCTAAGTTGGGTCATTTTATAACTTTTAATTATACAGGCTTGATAGTTATCTTCCACTTTTTATGTTGAAACATAAAAAAAGTTACACATTTTACTTGTTTTCTATGAGTAGAAATGTTATTATTAGTTATTGCAATATGTAGCAGCTTCAGTATTGACTTATCAACTTCAGAAAGTGTCATGTTGTTTTTATATTTAAATTTAAAAGTAGTAATTAAAATATATCTACATTTATTATGCTATCAGCCAACCTGCTAATCAAATGAATGAGGAAGTAGAATGGTACAAAGCAAATGGGAATTTAGATCTAGGACAGAGCAAATTTTAAAACTTCTTATTTTTAATTTTGATATTTTTTATTATAATATTTTAAACAAATAGATAACATTAAATTTCGAATTATAAGTAAATTAAGATGAATAAAAGAAATAAAAACAAACATGTGTGACTTAAATTTATAAACATACAAATGACTTCAGTAATAGTGAAATGAAATCAAGTTTAATTAATACGTACCAGAGCAAGAACCACAATTAACTTGTCACAGTATCTTCTTGAAAAGGATCCCTTTTCCAGGACAAAATACACAAAATGCATAAATTTGAAGCACATTCTTCAAGTACTGCCAAGATCACAGTGCTTCATATAATCTACAAAGATCTATTTTTGTGATGTCATTTATATAAAGATGACATCACAAAAAAACACATAGTGCACTTAAACCAGTTTCACTTAAAATAGCTGCATCAGAATGTACTACATTCAGTGGGAAACTGGTACAAGTGACAAGGGTTTAAATAGTTGTAAAATGTGTACCTAAAAATGTAAAGTGTGTACAATATATTGACTTTTACCTTACATTACATACTTTATGATAAATAAATGCACAACTTATATAAAAAGCCACTTGTTACATTGGTTTTATTTCATTTTAGCTCAGAGCGAAACTGTTACAAGTGTAGCAGTGTACTTGTACCAGTTTCGCTCTTAATAGAAATGTGGTATTTACTTGTAACATTAGTGCAAATTACAATTTTAATCCTTTTATTTACAAATATCAGGTCAATTTTTTTATGGAAGATGTATCTCATTAATACTCAATCTTTCGAGCAAAAAAATGATATTTGACAAAAATGTCACTTAGACCAGTTTCACTCTAAGCCATCGATCTTAAATATCACACGACGGTAGTACAACGCATTAGTAAACTTCACCTCTACATAACGTCCTTACCAAACCAGTATCCAATTTGTGTTTAAATATTCTCGTATACTATTCATTCAAGACTTTGAAATTTTAATAAAAAAATACACAGTGTAGAGTCTGCGTTTAATCTACCATAGCAACGTGTTACCGCCCCGTCACACAAATGACACATCATTAGATGTAAAAGTCAAGTTTACTTTCTATATTCATAAGAATTTCATAAACGACTCACATATTACACCACTTACATAACTACAATTCCATATGTTACATCCTTTCATAAGAGATGTGTGTCGAAACCCATTTAATTCGGGGATTTTTCTACCAAATTATGGTCTCTTACAACATTAGGAAAATGTTTACTTGGAGAAAGAATGTTTATTTTTCTTTGTAAAAGTGTAGTGTCGGTTTAATAGTGGACACCAACACTTCAGCAATATCAAACATATGCACACATGCGACAGAACAAGGCGTCAGCAATATTTTGGCAAGCTGCTATCCACTGTTTAGATAAATGTACCATATAAAACAGTTTTTGAGATGGTGTTTTATATCTTTATATAATTGAAAAATGATATTATAATGAATGTTAAGAAGGTA